>JBBBDQ010001661.1:6102500-6538353 GCA_037127315.1 Ascarosepion bandense | reverse complement strand
TCATAAGTATCAGCATTAATCTTGATATGCATGAAAATACACTAAATGCGCAATATTCGGGCTTTCAGTACACTCATTTATATTGCTCAGAATCAATTTTAAATGTAACCATATGATTGTACACATCAATTTACATAAGAATCAGCATTAATCTTGATATGCATGAAAATACAATAAAACCGCAGTTTTGGTCTTTCAGTACACTCATTTATATTGATCAGAATCAATTTTAAATGAGACCATATGATTCTACACATCAATTTACATAAGAATCAGCATTAATCTTGATATGCATGAAAATACACTAAATGCGAAATTTTCGGGCTTTCAGCACACTCATTTATATTGCTCAGAATCAATTTTAAATGTGACCATATGATTCTACACATCAATTTACGTAAGAATCAGCATTAATCTTGATATGCATGAAAATACACTAAATGCGCAATTTTCGGGCTTTCAGTACACTCATTTATATTGCTCAGAATCAATTTTAAATGAAACCTTATGATTCTACACATCAATTTACATAAGAATACGCATTAATCTTGATATGCATGAAAATACACTAAATGCGCAGTTTTTGGTCTTTCAGTACAGTCATTTATATTGATCAGAATCAATTTTAAATGAGACCATATGATTCTACACATCAATTTACATAAGAATCAGCATTAATCTTGATATGCATGAAAATACACTAAATGCGCAGTTTTCGGGCTTTCAGTACACTCATTTATATTGCTCAGAATCAATTTGAATGAAAGCATATGATTCTACACATCAATTTACAAAACAATCAGCATTAATCTTGATATGCATGAAAATACATTAATACGCAGTTTTTGGTATTTAAGTACACACATTTATGTTGATCAGAATCAATTTTAAATGAGACCATATGATTCTACACATCAATTTACATAAGAATCAGCATTAATCTTGATATGCATGAAAATACACTAAATGCGCCATTTTCGGGCTTTCAGTACACTCATTTATATTGCTCAGAATCAATTTTAAATGAGACCGTATGATTCTACACATCAATTTACATAAGAATCAGCATTAATCTTGATGTGCATGAAAATACACAAAATGCGCAATATTCCGGCTTTCAGCACACTCATTTATATTGCTCAGAATCAATTTTAAATGAGACCGTATGATTCTACACAACAATTTACATAAGAATCAGCATTAATCTTGATATGCATGAAAATACACTAAATGCGCAGTTTTTGATCTTTCAGTACACACATTTATATTGATCAGAATCAATTTTAAATGAGACCATATGATTCTACACATCAATTTACAAAAGAATCATCATTAATCTTGATATGCATGAAAATACACAAAATGCGCAATATTAAGACCAATTTACATAAGAATCAGCATTAATCTTGATATGCATGAAAATACACTAAATGCGCATTTTTTCGTCTTTCAGTACACTCATTTATATTGATCAGAATCAATTTCAAATGAAACCTTATGATTCTACACATCAATTTACATAAGAATCAGCATTAATCTTGATATGCATGAAAATACACTAAATGCGCAATTTTCGGGCTATCAGTACACACATTTATATTGCTCAGAATAAATTTTAAATGAGACCGTATGATTCTACACATCAATTTACATAAGAATCAGCATTAATCTTGATATGCATGAAAATACACTAAATGCGCAATTTTAGGTCTTTCAGTACACTCATTTATATTGCTCAGAACCAATTTTAAATGAGACCGTATGATTCTACACAACAATTTACATAAGAATCAGCATTAATCTTGATATGCATGAAAATACACTAAATGCGCAGTTTTTGATCTTTCAGTACACACATTTATATTGATCAGAATCAATTTTAAATGAGACCATATGATTCTACACATCAATTTACATAAGAATCAGCATTAATCTTGATATGCATGAAAATACACTAAATGCGCAGTTTTTGGTCTTTCAGTACACTCATTTATATTGATCAGAATCAATTTCAAATGAAACCATATGATTCTACACATCAATTTACATAAGAATCAGCATTAATCTTGATATGCATGAAAATACACTAAATGTGCAATTTTCGGGCTATCAGTACACTCATTTATATTGCTCAGAATAAATTTTAAATGAGACCGTATGATTCTACACATCAATTTACATAAGAATCAGCATTAATCTTGATATGCATGAAAATACACTAAATGCGCAATTTTCGGGATTTCAGTACACTCATTTATATTGCTCAGAATCAATTTTAAATGTGACCGTATGATTCTACACAACAATTTACATAAGAATCAGCATTAATCTTGATATGCATGAAAATACACTAAATGCGCAGTTTTTGATATTTCAGTACACTCATTTATATTGATCAGAATCAATTTTAAATGAGACCATATGATTCTTCACATCAATTTACATAAGAATCAGTATTAACATTGATATGCCTGAAAATACAATAAATGCGCAGTTTTTGGACTTTCAGTACACTCATTTATATTGATCAGGATCAATTTCAAATGAAACCATATGATTCTACACATCAATTTACATAAGAATCAGCATTAATCTTGATATCCATGAAAATACACTAAATGCGCAATTTTCGGGCTATCAGTACACTCATTTATATTGCTCAGAATCAATTTTAAATGAGACCGTTTGATTCTACACATCAATTTACATAAGAATCAGCATTAATCTTGATATGCATGAAAATACACTAAATGCGCAGTTTTCGGGATTTCAGTACACTCATTTATATTGCTCAGAATCAATTTTAAATGAAACCATATGATTCTACACATCAATTTACATAAGAATCAGCATTAATCTTGATATGCATGAAAATACACTAAATACGCAGTTTTTGGTATTTCAGTACACATATTTATGTTGATCAGAATCAATTTTAAATGAGACCATATGATTCTACACATCAATTTACATAAGAATCAGCATTAATCTTGATATGCATGAAAATACACTAAATGCGCAATTTTCGGGCTTTCAGTACACTCATTTATATTGCTCAGAATCAATTTTAAATGAGACCGTTTGATTCTACACATCAATTTACATAAGAATCAGCATTAATCTTGATATGCATGAAAATACAATAAATGCGCAGTTTTCGGGCTTTCAGTACACTCATTTATATTGCTCAGAATCAATTTTAAATGAAACCATATGATTCTACACATCAATTTACATAAGAATCAGCATTAATCTTGATATGCATGAAAATACACTAAATACGCAGTTTTTGGTATTTCAGTACACACATTTATGTTGATCAGAATCAATTTTAAATGAGACCATATGATTCTACACATCAATTTACATAAGAATCAGCATTAATCTTGATGTGCATGAAAATACAATAAATGCGCAACATTCGGGCTTTCAGCACACTCATTTATATTGCTCAAAATCAATTTTAAATGACACCATATGATTCTACTCATCGATGTACATAAGAATCAGCATTAATCTTGATATGCATGAAAATACACTAAATGCGCAAGTTTCGGGCTTTCAGTACATTCGTTTATATTGCTCAGAATCAATTTTAAATGAAACCATATGATTCTACACATCAATTTACATAATAATCAGCATTAATCTTGATATGCATGAAAATACACTAAATGCGCAGTTTTTGGTCTTTCAGTACACTCATTTATATTGATCAGAATCAATTTCAAATGAAGCCATATGATTCTACACATCAATTTACATAAGAATCAGCATTAATCTTGATATGCATGAAAATACACTAAATGCGCAATTTTCGGGCTGTCAGTACACTCATTTATATTGCTCAGAATAAATTTTAAATGAGACCGTATGATTCTATACATCAATTTACATAAGAATCAGCATTAATCTTGATATGCATGAAAATACACTAAATGCGCAATTTTCGGGCTTTCAGTACACTCATTTATATTGCTTAGAATCAATTTTAAATGTGACCGTATGATTCTACACAACAATTTACATAAGAATCAGAATTAATCTTGATATGCATGAAAATACACTAAATGCGCAATTTTCGGGCTTTCAGTACACTCATTTATATTGCTCAGAATCAATTTTAAATGAGTCCGTACGATTCTACACAACAATTTACATAAGAATCAGCATTAATCTTGATATGCATGAAAATACATTAATGCGCAGTTTTTGATCTTTCAGTACACACATTTATATTGATCAGAATCAATTTTAAATGAGACCATATGATTCTACACATCAATTTACATAAGAATCAGCATTAATCTTGATATGCATGAAAATACACTAAATGCGCAGTTTTTGGTCTTTCAGTACACTCATTTATATTGATCAGAATCAATTTCAAATGAAACCATATGATTCTACACATCAATTTACATAAGAATCAGCATTAATCTTGATATGCATGAAAATACACCAAATGCGCAATTTTCGGGCTATCAGTACACTCATTTATATTGCTCAGAATAAATTTTAAATGAGACCGTTTGATTCTACATATCAATTTACATAAGAATCATATTAATCTGATATAACAAAATACACCAAATGCGCAATTTTCAATATCAGTACATTTCATTGTATTGCTCATAACGAAATTTTAAATTGTAATCGTTTGATTTTGCCATTATCACATTTATATAATCAGCATTAATTATGCATGAAAATACGACAATGCGCAGCTTCTGATTTCAGTACACCATTTATATTGCTCAGAATCAATTTTAATGAAATCATGAGATTCCCATTATCAATTTACATAGAATCAGCATTGATCTGATTTTTATTGAAAACAGAATTAAATACGCAGTTTTTGGTATTTCAGTACACATATTTATGTTGATCAGAATCAATTTTAAATGAGACCATATGATTTACAGACATCGATTATATATGAACAGTATTGACGATATGCATGAAAATACAACTAAATGCATTTTCGGGCTTTCAGTACACACTCATTTATATTGCTTCAATCAATTTTTAAATGAGACTGTTTGATTCTTATCAATTTACATAAGAATCAGCATTAATCTTGATATGCATATAATACACTGAAATGCGCAGTTTTTTGGCTTGTAGTACACTCATTTATATTGCCAGAATCACCTTTAAATGAAACCATATGATTCTACACTTCAATTTACATAAGAATCAGCATTAATCTTGATATGCATGAAGTTCACACCAAATACGCAGTTTTTGGTATTGTACACACACATACAGATCAGAATCAATCTTAAATGAGACTCATATGATTTCAGCACATTACTTCATATAAGATTCTAGGCATTAATTTGATGTGCATGAAGAAAATAAAAATGTGAAAGATTTATTAAATAATATCATTTATATTGTTTCAAAATCAATTTTAAATGATTAATTATATGATTCAGATTTCATTTTATCATATAGATCATATTAAATCTGATACGCATGAAAATACATCAAATGCGCAATTTTCGGTCATTTATATTAATGAATCAATTTAAATTTCGAACATATGAATTTCATTATTTAATGTACATAATAATCAGCATTAATTTGATATGTAATGAAAATACACTAAATGTGCAAGTTTTTATCCTCGCGTACATTCCATTTATATTGACTGTAAATCAATTAAATGAAGCCATATGATTTACTACTATCACCTACATAAGAATCTGTATTTATGCATATATGAAAATTATATTAATGCATTTTTTTGTCAATTGCGCCAATTACTTTATATTGAACAGAATAGTCTTTAAATATAGACTCTATATTAATCACTGGTATAGCAATCGTATTAATCTTGGATATGCATGAAAATACACTCAAATGCGTACTTGGCCAGCACAATTATTTATAGCTACTAGAATCAATTTGGGTCAGATCGTATGACTTGACAACAATTTACACAAGAATCAGAATTAATCTTTCATATGCTGAAAATACACTAAATGTGCAATTTCGCTTCAAAATTGATTATAATGTTTCAGAATCAATTTTAATGTCTGTATATCTTACACAACAATTTACATAGCATCAGCATCAATTTGATATGTAATGAAAAAAAATAAATAACGTGTTTTATCTTCAAAAATACTAATGATTATATTGATCAGAATCAATCTTTAAACGAGACTCAGTGATTTAATACATCATTTACATAGTATCAAAGATATCTTGATATGCATGAAAATACACCAAATGCGAGTTTTGGTCTTTTCAGTGCACCCTCATTTATATTAAATTGATCAGAATCACTTTTCAATGAGTCTTAATAATATCATTTATTATAAGAATCACATTAATCTTGATACGTATGAAAACACATAAATGCAGAATTTTCGGGCTATCAGTACACACATTTATATTGCTCAGAATAAATTTTAAATGAGACCGTATGATTCTACACATCAATTTACATAAGAACCAGCATTAATCTTGATATGCATGAAAATACACTAAATGCGCAATTTTAGGGCTTTCAGTACACTCATTTATATTGCTCAGAACCAATTTTAAATGAGACCCTATGATTCTACACAACAATTTACATAAGAATCAGCATTAATCTTGATATGCATGAAAATACACTAAATGCGCAGTTTTTGATCTATCAGTACACACATTTATATTGATCAGAATCAATTTTAAATGAGACCATATGATTCTACACATCAATTTACATAAGAATCAGCATTAATCTTGATATGCATGAAAATACACTAAATGCGCAGTTTTTGGTCTTTCAGTACACTCATTTATATTGATCAGAATCAATTTCAAATGAAACCATATGATTCTACACATCAATTTACATAAGAATCAGCATTAATCTTGATATGCATGAAAATACACTAAATGCGCAATTTTCGGGCTATCAGTACACTCATTTATATTGCTCAGAATAAATTTTAAATGAGACCGTATTATTCTACACATCAATTTACATAAGAATCAGCATTAATCTTGATATGCATGAAAATACACTAAATGCGCAATTTTCGGGATTTCAGTACACTCATTTATATTGCTCAGAATCAATGTTAAATGTGACCGTATGATTCTACACAACAATTTACATAAGAATCAGCATTAATCTTGATATGCATGAAAATACACTAAAATGCGCAGTTTTTGATCTTTCAGTACACTCATTTATATTGATCAGAATCAATTTTAAATGAGACCATATGATTCTACACATCAATTTACATAAGAATCAGCATTAACCTTGATATGCCTGAAAATACACTAAATGCGCAGTTTTTTGACTTTCAGTACACTCATTTATATTGATCAGGATCAATTTCAAATGAAACTATATGATTCTACACATCAATTTACATAAGAATCAGCATTAATCTTGATATCCATGAAAATACACTAAATGCGCAATTTTCGGGCTATCAGTACACTCATTTATATTGCTCAGAATCAATTTTAAATGAGACCGTTTGATTCTACACATCAATTTACATAAGAATCAGCATTAATCTTGATATGCATCAAAATACACTAAAAGCGCAGATTTCGGACTTTCAGTACACTCATTTATATTGCTCAGAATCAATTTTAAATGAAACCATATGATTCTACACATCAATTTACATAAGAATCAGCATTAATCTTGATATGCATGAAAATACACTAAATACGCAGTTTTTGGTATTTCAGTACACACATTTATGTTGATCAGAATCAATTTTAAATGAGACCATATGATTCTACACATCAATTTACATAAGAATCAGCATTAATCTTGATATGCATGAAAATACACTAAATGCGCAATTTTCGGGCTTTCAGTACACTCATTTATATTGCTCAGAATCAATTTTAAATGAGACCGTTTGATTCTACACATCAATTTACATAAGAATCAGCATTAATCTTGATATGCATGAAAATACACTAAATGCGCAGTTTTCGGGCTTTCAGTACACTCATTTATATTGCTCAGAATCAATTTTAAATGAAACCATATGATTCTACACATCAATTTACATAAGAATCAGCATTAATCTTGATATGCATGAAAATACACAAAATACGCAGTTTTTGGTATTTCAGTACACACATTTATGTTGATCAGAATCAATTTTAAATGAGACCATATGATTCTACACATCAATTTACATAAGAATCAGCATTAATCTTGATGTGCATGAAAATACAATAAATGCGCAACATTCGGGCTTTCAGCACACTCATTTATATTGCTCAAAATCAATCTTAAATGACACCATATGATTCTACTCATCGATTTACATAAGAATCAGCATTAATCTTGATATGCATGAAAATACACTAAATGCGCAGTTTTTGGTCTTTCAGTACACTCATTTATATTGATCAGAATCAATTTCAAATGAAGCCATATGATTCTACACATCAATTTACATAAGAATCAGCATTAATCTTGATATGCATGAAAATACACTAAATGCGCAATTTTCGGGCTATCAGTACACTCATTTATATTGCTCAGAATAAATTTTAAATGAGACCGTATGATTCTATACATCAATTTACATAAGAATCAGCATTAATCTTGATATGCATGAAAATACACTAAATGCGCAATTTTCGGGCTTTCAGTACACTCATTTATATTGCTCAGAATCAATTTTAAATGTGACCGTATGATTCTACACAACAATTTACATAAGAATCAGCATTAATCTTGATATGCATGAAAATACACTAAATGCGCAATTTTCGGGCTTCAGTACACTCATTTATACTGCTCAGAATCAATTTTAAATGAGACCGTATGATTCTACACAACAATTTACATAAGAATCAGTATTAATCTTGATATGCATGAAAATACACGAAATGCGCAGTTTTTGATCTTTCGGTACACTCATTTATATTGATCAGAATCAATTTTAAATGAGACCATATGATTCTACACATCAATTTACATAAGAATCAGCATTAATCTTGATATTCATGAAAATACACTACATGCGCAGTTTTTGGTCTTACAGTACACTCATTTATATTGATCAGAATCAATTTCAAATGAAACCATATGATTCTACACATCAATTTACATAAGAATCAGCATTAATCTTGATATGCTGAAAATACACTAAATGCGCAATTTTCGGGCTATCAGTACACACATTTATATTGCTCAGAATCAATTTTAAATGAGACCGTATGATTCTACACAACAATTTACATAAGAATCAGCATTAATCTTGATATCATGTTTAATGCAGATTCATATGTAAATTGATGTGTAGAATCATATGGTCTCATTTAATATTGATTCTGAACAATATAAATGAGTGTAATGAAAGCCCGAAAATTGCGCATTTAGTGTATTTTCATGCATATCAAGATTAATGCTGATTCTTATGTAAATTGATGTGTAGAATCATATGGTCTCATTTAAAATTGATTCTGATCAACATAAATGTGTGTACTGAAAGATCAAAAACTGCGTATTTAGTGTATTTTCATGCATATCAAGATTAATGCTGATTCTTATGTAAATTGATGTGTAGAATCATATGATTTCATTTAAAATTGATTCTGAGCAATATAAATGAGTGTACTGAAAGCCCGAAAACTGCGCATTTAGTGTATTTTCATGAATATCAAGATTAATGCTGATTCTTATGTAAATTGATGTGTAGAATCATATGGTCTCATTTAAATTTGATTCTGAGCAATATAAATGAGTGTACTGAACGCCCGAAAATTGCGCATTTAGTGTATTTTCATGCATATCAAGATTAATGCTGATTCTTATGTAAATTGATGTGTAGAATCATATGGTCTCATTTAAAATTGATTCTGAGCAATATAAATGAGTGTACTGAAAGCCCGAAAATTGAGCATTTAGTGTATTTTAATGCACATCAAGATTAATGCTGATTCTTATGTAAATTGATGTGTAGAATCATATGGTCTCATTTAAAATTGTTTCTAATCAATATAAATGAGTGTACTGAATGATCAAAAACTGCGCATTTAGTGTATTTTCATGCATATCAAGATTAATGCTGATTCTTATGTAAATTGATGTGTAGAATCATACGTACTCATTTAAAATTAATTTCTGTGCAATATAAATGAGTGTACTGAAAGCCCGAAAATTGCGCATTTAGTGTATTTTCATGCATATCAAGATTAATGCTGATTCTTATGTAAATTGATGTGTAGAATCATATGGTCTCATTTCACATTGATTTTGAGCGATATAAATAAGTGTACTTGAAAGCCCGAAAATTGCGCATTTAGTGTATTTTCATGCATATCAAGATTAATGCTGATTCTTATGTAAATTGATGTGTAGAATCATATGGTCTCATTTTAAATTGATTCTGATCAATATAAATGAGTGTAATGAAAGACCAAAAACTGCGCATTTAGTGTATATTCATGCATATGAAGATTAATGCAGATTCTTATGTATATTGATGTGTATAATCATACGTACTCATTTAAAATTAATTTCTGTGCAATATAAATGAGTGTACTGAAAGCCCGAAAATTGCGCATTTAGTGTATTTTCATGCATATCAAGATTAATGCTGATTGTTATGTAAATTGATGAGTAGAATCATATGGTTTCATTTAAAATTGATTCTGAGCAATATAAATGATTGTACTGAAAGCCCGAAAATTGCGCATTTAGTGTATTTTCATGCATATCAAGATTAATGCTGATTCTTATGTAAATTGATGTGTAGAATCATATGGTCTCATTTAAAATTGATACTGAGCAATATAAATGAGTGTACTGAAAGCCCGAAAATTGCGCATTTAGTGTATTTTCATGCATATCAAGATTAATGCTGATTCTTATGTAAATTGATGTGCAGAATCATATGGTCTCATTTAAAATTGATTCTAATCAATATAAATACTGTACTGAAAGACCAGTAACTGCGCATTTAGTGTATTTTCATGCATATCAAGATTAATGCTGATTCTTATGTGAATTGATGTGTAGAATCATACGGTCTCATTTAAAATTGATTCTGAGCAATATAAATGAGTGTACTGAAAGCCCGAAAATTGCGCATTTAGTGTATTTTAATGCATATCAAGATTAATGCTGCTTCGTATGTAAATTGATGTGTAGAATCATATGGTTTCATTTAAAATTGATTCTGAGCAATATAAATGATTGTACTGAAACCCGAAAATTGCGCATATAGTGTATTTTCATGCATATCAAGATTAATGCTGATTCTTATGTAAATTGATGTGTAGAATCATATGGTCTCATTTCACATTGATTTTGAGCGATATAAATGAGTGTACTTGAAAGCCCGAAAATTGCGCATTTAGTGTATTTTCATGCATATCAAGTTTAATGCAGATTCATATGTAAATTGATGTGCAGAATCATATGGACTCATTTAAAATTGATTCTGAGCAATATAAATGAGTGTACTGAAAGCCCGAAAATTGAGCATTTAGTGTATTTTCATGCACATCAAGATTAATGCTGATTCTTATGTAAATTGATGTGTAGAATCATATGGTCTCATTTAAAATTGATTATAATCAATATAAATGAGTGTACTGAATGATCAAATACTGCGCATTTAGTGTATTTTCATGCATATCAAGATTAATGATGATTGTTATGTAAATTGATGAGTAGAATCATATGGTTTCATTTAAAATTGATTCTGAGCAATATAAATGATTGTACTGAAAGCCCGAAAATTGCGCATTTAGTGTATTTTCATGTATATCAAGATTAATGCTGATTCTTATGTAAATTGATGTGTAGAATCATATGGTCTCATTTTAAATTGATACTGAGCAATATAAATGAGTGTACTGAAAGCCCGAAAATTGCGCATTTAGTGTATTTTCATGCATATCAAGATTAATGCTGATACTTATGTAAATTGATGTGCAGAATCATATGGTCTCATTTAAAATTGATTCTAATCAATATAAATACTGTACTGAAAGACCAGAAACTGCGCATTTAGTGTATTTTCATGCATATCAAGATTAATGCTGATTCTTATGTGAATTGATGTGTAGAATCATACGGTCTCATTTAAAATTGATTCTGAGCAATATAAATGAGTGTACTGAAAGCCCGAAAATTGCGCATTTAGTGTATTTTCATGCATATCAAGATTAATGCTGATTCTTATGTAAATTGATGTGTAGAATCATATGGTTTCACTTAAAATTGATTCTGATCAATATAAATGAGTGTACTGAAACACCGAAAATTGCGCATTTAGTGTATTTTCATGCATATCAAGATTAATGCTGATTCTAATGTAAATTTATGTGTAGAATCATATGGTCTCATTTCACATTGATTTTGAGCGATATAAATGAGTGTACTTGAAAGCCCGAAAATTGCGCATTTAGTGTATTTTCAAGCATATCAAGTTTAATGCTGATTCTTATGTAAATTGATGTGTAGAATCATATGGTCTCATTTACAATTGATTCTGAACAATATAAATGAGTGTAATGAAAGCCCGAAAATTGCGCATTTAGTGTATTTTCATGCATATCAAGATTAATGCTGATTCTTATGTAAATTGATGTGTAGAATCATATGGTTTCATTTAAAATTGATTCTGAACGATATAAATGAGTGTACTGAAAGCCCGAAAATTGCGCATTTAGTGTATTTTCATGCATATCAAGATTAATGCTGATTCTTATGTAAATTTATGTGTAGAAAGATATGGTTTCATTTAAAATTGATTCTGAGCAATATAAATGAGTGTACTGAAAGCCCGAAAATTGCGCATTTAGTGTATTTTCATGCATATCAAGATTAATGCTGATTCTTTTGTAAATTGATGTGTAGAATCATACGGTCTCATTTAAAATTGATTCTGAGCCATATAAATGAATGTACTGAAAGCCCGAATAATGCGCTTTTAGTGTATTTTCATCCATATCAAGATTAATGCTGATTCTTATGTAAATTGATGTGTAGAATCATATGGTTTCATTTAAAATTGATTCTGAGCAATATAAATGAGTGTACTGAAAGCCCGAAAATGGCGCATTTAGTGTATTTTCATGCATATCAAGATTAATGCTGATTCTTTTGTAAATTGATGTGTAGAATCATACGGTCTCATTTAAAATTGATTCTGAGCCATATAAATGAATGTACTGAAAGCCCGAAAATGCGCTTTTAGTGTATTTTCATCCATATCAAGATTAAGTATGATTCTTATGTAAATTGATGTGCAGAATCATATGGTTTCATTTAAAATTTATTCTGAGCAATATAAATGAGTGTACTGAAAGCCCGAAAATTGCGCATTTAGTGTATTTTCATGCATATCAAGATTAATGCTGATTCTTATGTAAATTGATGAGTAGAATCATATGGTCTCATTCAAAATTGATTCTGATCAATATAAATGAGTGTACTGAAAGTTCAAAAACTGCGCATTTAGTGTATTTTCATGCATATCAAGATTAATGCTGATTCTTATGTAAATTGATGTGTAGAATGATACGGTCTCATTTAAAATTGTTTCTGAGCAATATAAATGAGTGTACTGAAATCCCGAAAATTGTGCATTTAGTGTATTTTCATGCATATCAAGATTAATGCTGATTCTTATGTAAATTGATGTGTAGAATCATATGGTTTCATTTAAAATTGATTCTGAGCAATATAAATGAATGTACTGAAAGCCCGAAAATTGCGCATTTAGTGTATTTTCATGCATATCAAGATTAATGCTGATTCTTATATAAATTGTTGTGTAGAATCATATGGTCTCATTTAAAATTGATTCTGATCAACATAAATGTGTGTACTGAAAGACCAAAAACTGCGTATTTAGTGTATTTTCATGCATATCAAGATTAATGCTGATTCTTATGTAAATTGATGTGTAGAATCATATGGTCTCATTTAAAATTGATTCTGATCAATATAAGTGTTTGTACTGAAAGACCAAAAACTGCGCATTTAGTGTATTTTCATGCATATCAAGATTAATGCTGATTCTTATGTAAATTGGTGTGTAGAATCATATGGTTTCATTTAAAATTGATTCTGAGCAATATAAATGAATGTACTGAAAGCCCGAAAATTGCGCATTTAGTGTATTTTCATGCATATCAAGATTAATGCTGATTCTTATGTAAATTGATGTGTAGAATCATATGGTCTCATTTCACATTGATTTTGAGCGATATAAATAAGTGTACTTGAAAGCCCGAAAATTGCGCATTTAGTGTATTTTCATGCATATCAAGATTAATGCTGATTCTTATGTAAATTGATGTGTAGAATCATATGGTCTCATTTTAAATTGATTCTGATCAATATAAATGAGTGTAATGAAAGACCAAAAACTGCGCATTTAGTGTATTTTCATGCATATCAAGATTAATGCAGATACTTATGTATATTGATGTGTATAATCATACGTACTCATTTAAAATTAATTTCTGTGCAATATAAATGAGTGTACTGAAAGCCCAAAAATTGCGCATTTAGTGTATTTTCATGCATATCCAGATTAATGCTGATTGTTATGTAAATTGATGAGTAAAATCATATGGTTTCATTTAAAATTGATTCTGAGCAATATAAATGAGTGTACTGAAAGCCCGAAAATTGCGCATTTAGTGTATTTTCATGCATATCAAGATTAATGCTGATTCTTATGTAAATTGATGTGCAGAATCATATGGTCTCATTTAAAATTGATTCTAATCAATATAAATACTGTACTGAAAGACCAGAAACTGCGCATTTAGTGTATTTTCATGCATATCAAGATTAATGCTGATTCTTATGTGAATTGATGTGTAGAATCATACGGTCTCATTTAAAATTGATTCTGAGCAATATAAATGAGTGTACTGAAAGACCGAAAATTGCGCATTTAGTGTATTTTCATGCATATCAAGATTAATGCTGATTCTTATGTAAATTGACGTGTAGAATCATACGGTCTCATTTAAAATTGATTCTGAGCAATATAAATGAGTGTACTGAAAGCCCGAAAATTGTGCATTTAGTGTATTTTCATGCATATCAAGATTAATGCTGCTTCGTATGTAAATTGATGTGTAGAATCATATGGTTTCATTTAAAATTGATTCTGAGCAATATAAATGAGTGTACTGAAACCCGAATATTGCGCATATAGTGTATTTTCATGCATATCAAGATTAATGCTGATTCTTATGTAAATTGATGTGTAGAATCATATGGTCTCATTTCACATTGATTTTGTGCGATATAAATGAGTGTACTTGAAAGCCCGAAAATTGCGCATTTAGTGTATTTTCATGCATATCAAGTTTAATGCAGATTCATATGTAAATTGATGTGCAGAATCATATGGTCTCATTTAAAATTGATTCTGAACAATATAAATGAGTGTAATGAAAGCCCGAAAATTGCGCATTTAGTGTATTTTCATGCATATCAAGATTAATGCTGATTCTTATGTAAATTGATGTGTAGAATCATATGGTCTCATTTAAAATTGATTCTGAGCAATATAAATGAGTGTACTGAAAGACCAAAAACTGCGCATTTAGTGTATTTTCATGCATATCAAGATTAATGCTGATTCTTATGTAAATTGATGTGTAGAATCATATGGTCTCATTTAAAATTGATTCTGAGCAATATAAATGAGTGTACTGAAAGCCCGAAAATTGAGCATTTAGTGTATTTTCATGCACATCAAGATTAATGCTGATTCTTATGTAAATTGATGTGTAGAATCATATGGTCTCATTTAAAATTGATTCTAATCAATATAAATGAGTGTACTGAATGATCAAAAACTGCGCATTTAGTGTATTTTCATGCATATCAAGATTAATGCTGATTCTTATGTAAATTGATGTGTAGAATCATACGTACTCATTTAAAATTAATTTCTGTGCAATATAAATGAGTGTACTGAAAGCCCGAAAATTGCGCATTTAGTGTATTTTCATGCATATCAAGATTAATGCTGATTCTTATGTAAATTGATGTGTAGAATCATATGGTCTCATTTAAAATTGATACTGAGCAATATTAATGAGTGTACTGAAAGCCCGAAAATTGCGCATTTAGTGTATTTTCATGCATATCAAGATTAATGCTGATTCTTATGTAAATTGATGTGCAGAATCATATGGTCTCATTTCAAATTGATTCTAATCAATATAAATACTGTACTGAAAGACCAGAAACTGCGCATTTAGTGTATTTTCATGCATATCAAGATTAATGCTGATTCTTATGTGAATTGATGTGTGGAATCATACGGTCTCATTTAAAATTGATTCTGAGCAATATAAATGAGTGTACTGAAAGCCCGAAAATTGCGCATTTAGTGTATTTTCATGCATATCAAGATTAATGCTGATTCTTATGTAAATTGATGTGTAGAATCATACGGTCTCATTTAAAATTGATTCTGAGCAATATAAATGAGTGTACTGAAAGCCCGAATATTGCGCATTTAGTGTATTTTCATGCATATCAAGATTAATGCTGCTTCGTATGTAAATTGATGTGTAGAATCATATGGTTTCATTTAAAATTGATTCTGAGCAATATAAATGAGTGTACTGAAACCCGAAAATTGCGCATATAGTGTATTTTCATGCATATCAAGATTAATGCTGATTCTTATGTAAATTGATGTGTAGAATCATATGGTCTCATTTCACATTGATTTTGAGCGATATAAATGAGTGTACTTGAAAGCCCGAAAATTGCGCATTTAGTGTATTTTCATGCATATCAAGTTTAATGCAGATTCAAATGTAAATTGATGTGCAGAATCATATGGTCTCATTTAAAATTGATTCTGAACAATATAAATGAGTGTAATGAAAGCCCGAAAATTGCGCATTTAGTGTATTTTCATGCATATCAAGATTAATGCTGATTCTTATGTAAATTGATGTGTAGAATCATATGGTCTCATTTAAAATTGATTCTGAGCAATATAAATGAGTGTACTGAAAGACCAAAAACTGCGCATTTAGTGTATTTTCATGCATATCAAGATTAATGCTGATTCTCATGTAAATTGATGTGTAGAATCATATGGTTTCATTTAAAATTGATTCTGAGCAATATAAATGAGTGTACTGAAAGCCCGAAAATTGAGCATTTTGTGTATTTTCATGCACATCAAGATTAATGCTGATTCTTATGTAAATTGATGTGTAGAATCATATGGTTTCATTTCACATTGATTCTGAGCAATATAAATGAGTGTACTGAAAGACCAAAAACTGCGCATTTAGTGTATTTTCATGCATATCAAGATTAATGCTGATTCTTATGTAAATTGATGTGTAGAATCATATGGTCTCATTTAAAATTGATTCTAATCAATATAAATGAGTGTACTGAATGATCAAAAACTGCGCATTTAGTGTATTTTCATGCATATCAAGATTAATGCTGATTCTTATGTAAATTGATGTGTAGAATCATATGGTCTCATTTCACATTGATTTTGAGCGATATAAATAAGTGTACTTGAAAGCCCGAAAATTGCGCATTTAGTGTATTTTCATGCATATCAAGATTAATGCTGATTCTTATGTAAATTGATGTGTAGAAACATATGGTCTCATTTTAAATTGATTCTGATCAATATAAATGAGTGTAATGAAAGACCAAAAACTGCGCATTTAGTGTATATTCATGCATATGAAGATTAATGCAGATTCATATGTATATTGATGTGTATAATCATACGTACTCATTTAAAATTAATTTCTGTGCAATATAAATGAGTGTACTGAAAGCCCGAAAATTGCGCATTTAGTGTATTTTCATGCATATCAAGATTAATGCTGATTGTTATGTAAATTGATGAGTAGAATCATATGGTTTCATTTAAAATTGATTCTGAGCAATATAAATGATTGTACTGAAAGCCCGAAAATTGCGCATTGAGTGTATTTTCATGCATATCAAGATTAATGCTGATTCTTATGTAAATTGATGTGTAGAATCATATGGTCTCATTTAAAATTGATACTGAGCAATATAAATGAGTGTACTGAAAGCCCTAAAATTGCGCATTTAGTGTATTTTCATGCATATCAAGATTAATGCTGATTCTTATGTAAATTGATGTGCAGAATCATATGGTCTCATTTAAAATTGATACTGAGCAATATAAATGAGTGTACTGAAAGCCCGAAAATTGCGCATTTAGTGTATTTTCATGCATATCAAGATTAATGCTGATTCTTATGTAAATTGATGTGCAGAATCATATGGTCTCATTTAAAATTGATACTGAGCAATATAAATGAGTGTACTGAAAGCCCGAAAATTGCGCATTTAGTGTATTTTCATGCATATCAAGATTAATGCTGATTCTTATGTAAATTGATGTGCAGAATCATATGGTCTCACTTAAAATTGATACTGAGCAATATAAATGAGTGTACTGAAAGCCCGAAAATTGCGCATTTAGTGTATTTTCATGCATATCAAGATTAATGCTGATTCTTATGTAAATTGATGTGCAGAATCATATGGTCTCATTTAAAATTGATACTGAGCAATATAAATGAGTGTACTGAAAGCCCGAAAATTGCGCATTTAGTGTATTTTCATGCATATCAAGATTAATGCTGATTCTTATGTAAATTGATGTGTAGAATCATATGGTCTCATTTAAAATTGATACTGAGCAATATAAATGAGTGTACTGAAAGCCCGAAAATTGCGCATTTAGTGTATTTTCATGCATATCAAGATTAATGCTGATTCTTATGTAAATTGATGTGCAGAATCATATGGTCTCATTTAAAATTGATTCTAATCAATATAAATACTGTACTGAAAGTCCAGTAACTGCGCATTTAGTGTATTTTCATGCATATCAAGATTAATGCTGATTCTTATGTGAAATGATGTGTAGAATCATACGGTCTCATTTAAAATTGATTCTGAGCAATATAAATGAGTGTACTGAAAGCCCGAAAATTGCGCATTTAGTGTATTTTCATGCATATCAAGATTAATGCTGATTCTTATGTAAATTGATGTGTAGAATCATACGGTCTCATTTAAAATTGATTCTGAGCAATATAAATGAGTGTACTGAAAGCCCGAAAATTGCGCATTTAGTGTATTTTAATGCATATCAAGATTAATGCTGCTTCGTATGTAAATTGATGTGTAGAATCATATGGTTTCATTTAAAATTGATTCTGAGCAATATAAATGAGTGTACTGAAACCCGAAAATTGCGCATATAGTGTATTTTCATGCATATCAAGATTAATGCTGATTTTTATGTAAATTGATGTGTAGAATCATATGGTCTCATTTCACATTGATTTTGAGCGATATAAATGAGTGTACTTGAAAGCCCGAAAATTGCGCATTTAGTGTATTTTCATGCATATCAAGTTTAATGCAGATTCATATGTAAATTGATGTGCAGAATCATATGGTCTCATTTAAAATTGATTCTGAGCAATATAAATGAGTGTACTGAAAGCCCGAAAATTGAGCATTTAGTGTATTTTCATGCACATCAAGATTAATGCTGATTCTTATGTAAATTGATGTGTAGAATCATATGGTCTCATTTAAAATTGATTCTAATCAATATAAATGAGTGTACTGAATGATCAAAAACTGCGCATTTAGTGTATTTTCATGCATATCAAGATTAATGCTGATTCTTATGTAAATTGATGTGTAGAATCATATGGTCTCATTTCACATTGATTTTGAGCGATATAAATAAGTGTACTTGAAAGCCCGAAAATTGCGCATTTAGTGTATTTTCATGCATATCAACATTAATGCTGATTCTTATGTAAATTGATGTGTAGAATCATATGGTCTCATTTAAAATTGATTCTGATCAATATAAATGAGTGTAATGAAAGACCAAAAACTGCGCATTTAGTGTATTTTCATGCATATCAAGATTAATGCAGATTCTTATGTATATTGATGTGTAGAATCATACGTACTCATTTAAAATTAATTTCTGTGCAATATAAATGAGTGTACTGAAAGCCCGAAAATTGCGCATTTAGTGTATTTTCATGCATATCAAGATTAATGCTGATTCTTATGTGAATTGATGTGTAGAATCATACGGTCTCATTTAAAATTGATTCTGAGCAATATAAATGAGTGTACTGAAAGCCCGAAAATTGCGCATTTAGTGTATTTTCATGCATATCAAGATTAATGCTGATTCTTATGTAAATTGATGTGTAGAATCATATGGTTTCATTTAAAATTGATTCTGATCAATATAAATGAGTGTACTGAAACACCGAAAATTGCGCATTTAGTGTATTTTCATGCATATCAAGATTAATGCTGATTCTAATGTAAATTTATGTGTAGAATCATATGGTCTCATTTCACATTGATTTTGAGCGATATAAATGAGTGTACTTGAAAGCCCGAAAATTGCGCATTTAGTGTATTTTCAAGCATATCAAGTTTAATGCTGATTCTTATGTAAATTGATGTGTAGAATCATATGGTCTCATTTACAATTGATTCTGAACAATATAAATGAGTGTAATGAAAGCCCGAAAATTGCGCATGTAGTGTATTTTCATGCATATCAAGATTAATGCTGATTCTTATGTAAATTGATGTGTAGAATCATATGGTTTCATTTAAAATTGATTCTGAACGATATAAATGAGTGTACTGAAAGCCCGAAAATTGCGCATTTAGTGTATTTTCATGCATATCAAGATTAATGCTGATTCTTATGTAAATTTATGTGTAGAAAGATATGGTTTCATTTAAAATTGATTCTGAGCAATATAAATGAGTGTACTGAAAGCCCGAAAATTGCGCATTTAGTGTATTTTCATGCATATCAAGATTAATGCTGATTCTTTTGTAAATTGATGTGTAGAATCATACGGTCTCATTTAAAATTGATTCTGAGCCATATAAATGAATGTACTGAAAGCCCGAAAAATGCGCTTTTAGTGTATTTTCATCCATATCAAGATTAATGCTGATTCTTATGTAAATTGATGTGTAGAATCATATGGTTTCATTTAAAATTGATTCTGAGCAATATAAATGAGTGTACTGAAAGCCCGAAAATGGCGCATTTAGTGTATTTTCATGCATATCAAGATTAATGCTGATTCTTTTGTAAATTGATGTGTAGAATCATACGGTCTCATTTAAAATTGATTCTGAGCCATATAAATGAATGTACTGAAAGCCCGAAAATGCGCTTTTAGTGTATTTTCATCCATATCAAGATTAATGCTGATTCTTATGTAAATTGATGTGTAGAATCATATGGTCTCATTTAAAATTGATTCTGATCAATATAAATGAGTGTAATGAAAGACCAAAAACTGCGCATTTAGTGTATTTTCATGCATATCAAGATTAATGCAGATTCTTATGTATATTGATGTGTAGAATCATACGTACTCATTTAAAATTAATTTCTGTGCAATATAAATGAGTGTACTGAAAGCCCGAAAATTGCGCATTTAGTGTATTTTCATGCATATCAAGATTAATGCTGATTCTTATGTGAATTGATGTGTAGAATCATACGGTCTCATTTAAAATTGATTCTGAGCAATATAAATGAGTGTACTGAAAGCCCGAAAATTGCGCATTTAGTGTATTTTCATGCATATCAAGATTAATGCTGATTCTTATGTAAATTGATGTGTAGAATCATATGGTTTCATTTAAAATTGATTCTGATCAATATAAATGAGTGTACTGAAACACCGAAAATTGCGCATTTAGTGTATTTTCATGCATATCAAGATTAATGCTGATTCTAATGTAAATTTATGTGTAGAATCATATGGTCTCATTTCACATTGATTTTGAGCGATATAAATGAGTGTACTTGAAAGCCCGAAAATTGCGCATTTAGTGTATTTTCAAGCATATCAAGTTTAATGCTGATTCTTATGTAAATTGATGTGTAGAATCATATGGTCTCATTTACAATTGATTCTGAACAATATAAATGAGTGTAATGAAAGCCCGAAAATTGCGCATGTAGTGTATTTTCATGCATATCAAGATTAATGCTGATTCTTATGTAAATTGATGTGTAGAATCATATGGTTTCATTTAAAATTGATTCTGAACGATATAAATGAGTGTACTGAAAGCCCGAAAATT
Source organism: Ascarosepion bandense (assembly GCA_037127315.1). Classification (NCBI taxonomy): domain Eukaryota; kingdom Metazoa; phylum Mollusca; class Cephalopoda; order Sepiida; family Sepiidae; genus Ascarosepion; species Ascarosepion bandense. The sequence continues at coordinate 6,516,182 of JBBBDQ010001661.1, read as the reverse complement.
GCGCATTTAGTGTATTTTCATGCATATCAAGATTAATGCTGATTCTTATGTAAATTTATGTGTAGAAAGATATGGTTTCATTTAAAATTGATTCTGAGCAATATAAATGAGTGTACTGAAAGCCCGAAAATTGCGCATTTAGTGTATTTTCATGCATATCAAGATTAATGCTGATTCTTTTGTAAATTGATGTGTAGAATCATACGGTCTCATTTAAAATTGATTCTGAGCCATATAAATGAATGTACTGAAAGCCCGAAAAATGCGCTTTTAGTGTATTTTCATCCATATCAAGATTAATGCTGATTCTTATGTAAATTGATGTGTAGAATCATATGGTTTCATTTAAAATTGATTCTGAGCAATATAAATGAGTGTACTGAAAGCCCGAAAATGGCGCATTTAGTGTATTTTCATGCATATCAAGATTAATGCTGATTCTTTTGTAAATTGATGTGTAGAATCATACGGTCTCATTTAAAATTGATTCTGAGCCATATAAATGAATGTACTGAAAGCCCGAAAATGCGCTTTTAGTGTATTTTCATCCATATCAAGATTAATGCTGATTCTTATGTAAATTGATGTGCAGAATCATATGGTTTCATTTAAAATTTATTCTGAGCAATATAAATGAGTGTACTGAAAGCCCGAAAATTGCGCATTTAGTGTATTTTCATGCATATCAAGATTAATGCGGATTCTTATGTAAATTGATGTGTAGAATCATATGGTCTCATTCAAAATTTATTCTGATCAATATAAATGAGTGTACTGAAAGTTCAAAAACTGCGCATTTAGTGTATTTTCATGCATATCAAGATTAATGCTGATTCTTATGTAAATTGATGTGTAGAATGATACGGTCTCATTTAAAATTGTTTCTGAGCAATATAAATGAGTGTACTGAAATCCCGAAAATTGTGCATTTAGTGTATTTTCATGCATATCAAGATTAATGCTGATTCTTATGTAAATTGATGTGTAGAATCATATGGTTTCATTTAAAATTGATTCTGAGCAATATAAATGAATGTACTGAAAGCCCGAAAATTGCGCATTTAGTGTATTTTCATGCATATCAAGATTAATGCTGATTCTTATATAAATTGTTGTGTAGAATCATATGGTCTCATTTAAAACTGATTCTGATCAACATAAATGTGTGTACTGAAAGACCAAAAAACTGCGTATTTAGTGTATTTTCATGCATATCAAGATTAATGCTGAGTCTTATGTAAATTGATGTGTAGAATCATATGGTCTCATTTAAAATTGATTCTGATCAATATAAGTGTTTGTACTGAAAGACCAAAAACTGCGCATTTAGTGTATTTTCATGCATATCAAGATTAATGCTGATTCTTATGTAAATTGATGTGTAGAATCATATGGTTTCATTTAAAATTGATTCTGAGCAATATAAATGAATGTACTGAAAGCCCGAAAATTGCGCATTTAGTGTATTTTCATGCATATCAAGATTAATGCTGATTCTTATATAAATTGATGTGTAGAATCATATGGTCTCATTTAAAATTGATTCTGATCAACATAAATGTGTGTACTGAAAGACCAAAAACTGCGTATTTAGTGTATTTCATGCATATCAAGATTAAAGCTGATTCTTATGTAAATTGATGTGTAGAATCATATGGTTTCATTTAAAATTGATTCTGAGCAATATAAATGAGTGTACTGAAAGCCCTAAAATTGCGCATTTAGTGTATTTTCATGCATATCAAGATTAATGCTGATTCTTATGTAAATTGATGTGTAGAATCTTATGGTCTCATTTAAAATTGATTCTGATCAATATAAGTGTTCCTACTGAAAGACCAAAAACTGCGCATTTAGTGTATTTTCATGCATATCAAGATTAATGCTGATTCTTATGTAAATTCATGTGTAGAATGATACGGTCTCATTTAAAATTGATTCTGATCAATATAAGTGTTTGTACTGAAAGACCAAAAACTGCGCATTTAGTGTATTTTCATGCATATCAAGATTAATGCTGATTCTTATGTAAATTGATGTGTAGAATGATACGGTCTCATTTAAAATTGTTTCTGAGCAATATAAATGAGTGTACGGAAATCCCGAAAATTGCGCATTCGGTGTATTTTCATGCATATCAAGATTGATGCTGATTCTTATGTAAATTGATGTGTAGAATCATATGGTTTCATTTAAAATTGATTCTGAGCAATATAAATGAGTGTACTGAAAGCCCGAAAATTGCGCATTTAGTGTATTTTCATGCATATCAAGATTAATGCTGATTCTCATGTAAATTGATGTGTAGAATAATATGGTCTCATTTAAAATTGATTCTGAGCAATATAAATGAGTGTACTGAAAGATCAAAAACTGCGCATTTAGTGTATTTTCATGCATATCAAGATTAATGCTGATTCTTATGTAAATTGATCTGTAGTATCATAGGGGCTCATTTAAAATTGATTCTGAGCAATATAAATGAGTGTACTGAAATTCCGAAAATTGCGCATTTAGTGTATTTTCATGCATATCAAGATTAATGCTGATTCTTATGTAAATTGATGTGTAGAATCATATGGTTTCATTTAAAATTGATTCTGAGCAATATAAATGAGTGTACTGAAAGCCCGAAAATTGCGCATTAAGTGTATTTTCATGCATATCAAGATTAATGCTGATTCTTATGTAAATTGATGTGTAGAATCTTATGGTCTCATTTAAAATTGATTCTGATCAATATAAATGAGTGTGCTGAAAGCCCGAAAATTGCGCATTAATGTATTTTCATGCATATCAAGATTGAATGGGGATTCTTATGTAAATTGATGTGTAGAATCATATGGTCTCATTTAAAATTGATTCTGATCAATATAAATGAGTGTACTGAAAGATCAAAAACTGCGCATTTAGTGTATTTTCATGCATATCAAGATTAATGCTGATTCTTATGTAAATTGATGTGTAGAATCATAGGGGCTCATTTAAAATTGATACTGAGCAATATAAATGAGTGTACTGTAAGCCTGAAAATTGCGCATTTAGTGTATTTTCATGCATATCAAGATTAATGCTGATTCTTATGTAAATTGATGTGTAGAATCATATGGTTTCATTTAAAATTGATTCTGAGCAATATTAATGAGTGTACTGAAAGCCCTAAAATTGCGCATTTAGTGTATTTTCATGCATATCAAGATTAATGCTGATTCTTAAGTAAATTGATGTGTAGAATCACATGGTCTCATTTAAAATTGATTCTGAGCAATATAAATGATTGTACTGAAAGCACGAAAATTGCGCATTTAGTGTATTTTCATGCATATCAAGATTAATGCTGATTCTTATGTAAATTGAGGTGTAGAATCTTATGGTCTCATTTAAATTTGATTCTGCTCAATATAAGTGTGTGTACTGAAAGACCAAAAACTGCGCATTTAGTGTATTTTCATACAAATCAAGATTAATGCTGATTCTTATGTAAATTGATGTGTAGAATGATACGGTCTCATTTAAAATTGTTTCTGAGCAATATAAATGAGTGTACTGAAATCCCGAAAATTGCGCATTTAGTGTATTTTCATGCATATCAAGATTAATGCTGATTCTTATGTAAATTGATGTGTAGAATCATATGGTTTCATTTAAAATTGATTCTGAGCAATATAAATGAGTTTACTGAAAGCCCGAAAATTGCGCATTTAGTGTATTTTCATGCATATCAAGATTAATGCTGATTCTTATGTAAATTGATGTGTAGAATCATATGGTTTCATTTAAAATTGATTCTGATCAATATAAATGAGTGTACTGAATGATCAAAAACTGCGCATTTAGTGTATTTTCATGCATATCAAGATTAATGCTGATTCTTATGTAAATTGATGTGTAGAATCATATGGTCTCATTTAAAATTGATTCTGATCAACATAAACGTGTGTACTGAAAGACCAAAAACTGCGTATTTAGTGTATTTTCATGCATATCAAGATTAATGCTGATTCTTATGTAAATTGATGTGTAGAATCATGTGGTTTCATTTAAAATTGATTCTGAGCAATATAAATGAGTGTACTGACAGCCCGAAAATTGCGCATTTAGTGTATTTTCATGCATATCAAGATTAATGCTGATTCTTTTGTAAATTGATGTGTAGAATCATATGGTCTCATTTAAAATTGATTCTGAGCAATATAAATGAGTGTGCTGAAAGCCCGAAAATTGCGCATTTAGTGTATTTTCATGCATATCAAGATTAATGCTGATTCTTATGTAAATTGATGTGTAGAATCACATGGTCTCATTTAAAATTGATTCCGAGCGATATAAATGAGTGTACTGAAAGCCCGAAAATTGCGCATTTAGTGTATTTTCATGCATATCAAGATTAATGCTGATTCTTATGTACATTGATGTGTAGAATCTTATGGTCTCATTTAAAATTGATTCTGCTCAATACAAGTGTGTGTACTGAAAGACCAAAAACTGCGCATTTAGTGTATTTTCATGCATATCAAGATTAATGGTGATTCTTATGTAAATTGATGTGTAGAATGATACGGTCTCATTTAAAATTGTTTCTGAGCAATATAAATGAGTGTACTGAAATCCCGAAAATTGCGCATTTAGTGTATTTTCATGCATATCAAGATTAATGCTGATTCTTATGTAAATTGATGTGTAGAATCATATGGTTTCATTTAAAATTGATTCTGAGCAATATAAATGAGTGTACTGAAAGCCCGAAAATTGCGCATTTGGTGTATTTTCATGCATATCAAGATTAATGCTGATTCTTATGTAAATTGATGTGTAGAATCATATGGTTTCATTTAAAATTGATTCTGATCAATATAAATGAGTGTACTGAATGATCAAAAACTGCGGATTTAGTGTATTTTCATGCATATCAAGATTAATGCTGATTCTTATGTAAATTGATGTGTAGAATCATATGGTCTCATTTAAAATTGATTCTGATCAACATAAATGTGTGTACTGAAAGACCAAAAACTGCGTATTTAGTGAATTTTCATGCATATCAAGATTAATGCTGATTCTTATGTAAATTGATGTGTAGAATCATATGGTTTCATTTAAAATTGATTCTGAGCAATATAAATGAGTGTACTGAAGGCCCGAAAATTGCGCATTTAGTGTATTTTCATGCATATCAAGATTAATGCTGATTCTTTTGTAAATTGATGTGTAGAATCATATGGTCTCATTTAAAATTGATTCTGATCAATATAAATGACTGTACTGAAAGTCCAAAAACTGCGAATTTAGTGTATTTTCATGCATATCAAGATTAATGCTGATTCTTATGTAAATTGATGTGTGAATCATACGGTCTGATTTAAAATTGATCCTGAGCAATATAAATGAATATACTGAAAGCCCGAAAAATGCGCTTTTAGTGTATTTTCATCCATATCAAGATTAATGCTGATTCTTATGTAAATTGATGTGTAGAATCATATGGTTTCATTTAAAATTGATTCTGAGCAATATAAATGAGTGTACTGAAAGCCCGAAAATTGCGCATTTAGTGTATTTTCATGCATATCAAAATTAATGCTGATTCTTATGTAAATTGATGTGTAGAATCATATGGTCTCATTTTAAATTGATTCTGTGCAATATAAATGAGTGTGCTGAAAGCCCGAAAATTGCGCATTTAGTGTATTTTCATGCATATCAAGATTCATGCTGATTCTTATGTAAATTGATGTGTAGAATCATATGGTCTCATTTAAAATTGATTCTGATCAATATAAATGAGTGTACTGAAAGATCAAAACTGCGCATTTAGTGTATTTTCATGCATATCAAGATTAATGCTGATTCTTATGTAAATTGATGTGTAGAATCATACGGGCTCATTTAAAATTGATTCTGAGCAATATAAATGAGTGTACTGAAAGCCCGAAAATTGCGCATTTAGTGTATTTTCATGCATATCAAGATTAATACTGATTCTTATGTAAATTGATGTGTAGAATGATAAGGTCTCATTTAAAATTGTTTCTGAGCAACATAAATGAGTGTACGAAAATTCCGAAAATTGCGCATTTAGTGTATTTTCATGCATATCAAGATTAATGCTGATTCTTATGTAAATTGATGTGTAGAATCATATGGTTTCATTTAAAATTGATTCTGAGCAATATAAATGAGTGTACTGAAAGCCCGAAAATTGCGCATTTAGTGTATTTTCATGCATATCAAGATTAATGCTGATTCTTATGTAAATTGATCTGTAGAATCATATGGTTTCATTTAAAATTGATTCTGAGCAATATAAAAAGAGTGTACTGAAAGCACGAAAGTTGCGCATTTAGTGTATTTTCATGCATATCAAGATTAATGCTGATTCTTATGTAAATTGATGTGTAGAATCATATGGTCTCATTTAAAATTGATTCTGATCAACATAAATGTGTGTACTGAAAGACGAAAAACTGCGTATTTAGTGTATTTTCATGCATATCAAGATTAATGCTGATTCTTATGTAAATTGATGTGTAGAATCATATGGTTTCATTTAAAATTGATTCTGAGCAATATAAATGAGTGTACTGAAAGCCCTAAAATTGCGCATTTAGTGTATTTTCATGCATATCAAGATTAATGCTGATTCTTATGTAAATTGATGTGTAGAATCACATGGTCTCATTTAAAATTGATTCTGAGCAATATAAATGATTGTACTGAAAGCCCGAAAATTGCGCATTTAGTGTATTTTCATGCATATCAAGATTAATGCTGATTCTTTTGTAAATTGATGTGTAGAATCTTATGGTCTCATTTAAAATTGATTCTGCTCAATATAAGTGTGTGTACTGAAAGACCAAAAACTGCGCATTTAGTGTATTTTCATACATATCAAGATTAATGCTGATTCTTATGTAAATTGATGTGTAGAATGATACGGTCTCATTTAAAATTGTTTCTGAGCAATATAAATGAGTGTACTGAAATCCCGAAAATTGCGCATTTAGTGTATTTTCATGCATATCAAGATTAATGCTGATTCTTATGTAAATTGATGTGTAGAATCACATGGACTCATTTAAAATTGATTCTGAGCAATATAAATGATTGTACTGAAAGCCCGAAAATTGCGCATTTAGTGTATTTTCATGCATATCAAGATTAATGCTGATTCTTATGTAAATTGATGTGTAGAATCTTATGGTCTCATTTAAAATTGATTCTGCTCAATATAAGTGTGTGTACTGAAAGACCAAAAACTGCGAATTTAGTGTATTTTCATGCATATCAAGATTAATGCTGATTCTTATGTAAATTGATGTGTGAATCATACGGTCTGATTTAAAATTGATCCTGAGCAATATAAATGAATATACTGAAAGCCCGAAAAATGCGCTTTTAGTGTATTTTCATCCATATCAAGATTAATGCTGATTCTTATGTAAATTGATGTGTAGAATCATATGGTTTCATTTAAAATTGATTCTGAGCAATATAAATGAGTGTACTGAATGCCCGAAAATTGCGCATTTAGTGTATTTTCATGCATATCAAAATTAATGCTGATTCTTATGTAAATTGATGTGTAGAATCATATGGTCTCATTTTAAATTGATTCTGTGCAATATAAATGAGTGTGCTGAAAGCCCGAAAATTGCGCATTTAGTGTATTTTCATGCATATCAAGATTCATGCTGATTCTTATGTAAATTGATGTGTAGAATCATATGGTCTCATTTAAAATTGATTCTGATCAATATAAATGAGTGTACTGAAAGATCAAAACTGCGCATTTAGTGTATTTTCATGCATATCAAGATTAATGCTGATTCTTATGTAAATTGATGTGTAGAATCATACGGGCTCATTTAAAATTGATTCTGAGCAATATAAATGAGTGTACTGAAAGCCCGAAAATTGCGCATTTAGTGTATTTTCATGCATATCAAGATTAATACTGATTCTTATGTAAATTGATGTGTAGAATGATAAGGTCTCATTTAAAATTGTTTCTGAGCAACATAAATGAGTGTACGAAAATTCCGAAAATTGCGCATTTAGTGTATTTTCATGCATATCAAGATTAATGCTGATTCTTATGTAAATTGATGTGTAGAATCATATGGTTTCATTTAAAATTGATTCTGAGCAATATAAATGAGTGTACTGAAAGCCCGAAAATTGCGCATTTAGTGTATTTTCATGCATATCAAGATTAATGCTGATTCTTATGTAAATTGATCTGTAGAATCATATGGTTTCATTTAAAATTGATTCTGAGCAATATAAAAAGAGTGTACTGAAAGCACGAAAGTTGCGCATTTAGTGTATTTTCATGCATATCAAGATTAATGCTGATTCTTATGTAAATTGATGTGTAGAATCATATGGTCTCATTTAAAATTGATTCTGATCAACATAAATGTGTGTACTGAAAGACGAAAAACTGCGTATTTAGTGTATTTTCATGCATATCAAGATTAATGCTGATTCTTATGTAAATTGATGTGTAGAATCATATGGTTTCATTTAAAATTGATTCTGAGCAATATAAATGAGTGTACTGAAAGCCCTAAAATTGCGCATTTAGTGTATTTTCATGCATATCAAGATTAATGCTGATTCTTATGTAAATTGATCTGTAGTATCATAGGGGCTCATTTAAAATTGATTCTGAGCAATATAAATGAGTGTACTGAAATTCGAAAATTGCGCATTTAGTGTATTTTCATGCATATCAAGATTAATGCTGATTCTTATGTAAATTGATGTGTAGAATCATATGGTTTCATTTAAAATTGATTCTGAGCAATATAAATGAGTGTACTGAAAGCCCGAAAATTGCGCATTAAGTGTATTTTCATGCATATCAAGATTAATGCTGATTCTTATGTAAATTGATGTGTAGAATCTTATGGTCTCATTTAAAATTGATTCTGATCAATATAAATGAGTGTGCTGAAAGCCCGAAAATTGCGCATTAATGTATTTTCATGCATATCAAGATTAATGGGGATTCTTATGTAAATTGATGTGTAGAATCATATGGTCTCATTTAAAATTGATTCTGATCAATATAAATGAGTGTACTGAAAGGTCAAAAACTGCGCATTTAGTGTATTTTCATGCATATCAAGATTAATGCTGATTCTTATGTAAATTGATGTGTAGAATCACATGGTCTCATTTAAAATTGATTCTGAGCAATATAAATGATTGTACTGAAAGCCCGAAAATTGCGCATTTAGTGTATTTTCATGCATATCAAGATTAATGCTGATTCTTTTGTAAATTGATGTGTAGAATCTTATGGTCTCATTTAAAATTGATTCTGCTCAATATAAGTGTGTGTACTGAAATACCAAAAACTGCGCATTTAGTGTATTTTCATACATATCAAGATTAATGCTGATTCTTATGTAAATTGATGTGTAGAATGATACGGTCTCATTTAAAATTGTTTCTGAGCAATATAAATGAGTGTACTGAAATCCCGAAAATTGCGCATTTAGTGTATTTTCATGCATATCAAGATTAATGCTGATTCTTATGTAAATTGATGTGTAGAATCACATGGACTCATTTAAAATTGATTCTGAGCAATATAAATGATTGTACTGAAAGCCCGAAAATTGCGCATTTAGTGTATTTTCATGCATATCAAGATTAATGCTGATTCTTATGTAAATTGATGTGTAGAATCTTATGGTCTCATTTAAAATTGATTCTGCTCAATATAAGTGTGTGTACTGAATGATCAAAAACTGCGCATTTAGTGTATTTTCATGCATATCAAGATTAATGCTGATTCTTATGTAAATTGATGTGTAGAATCATATGGTTTCATTTAAAATTGATTCTGAGCAATATAAAAAGAGTGTACTGAAAGCACGAAAATTGCGCATTTAGTGTATTTTCATGCATATCAAGATTAATGCTGATTCTTATGTAAATTGATGTGTAGAATCATATGGTCTCATTTCACATTGATTTTGAGCGATATAAATGAGTGTACTTGAAAGCCGGAAAATTGCGCATTTAGTGTATTTTCATGCATATCAAGTTTAATGCTGATTCTTATGTCAATTGATGTGTAGAATCATATGGTCTCATTTAAAATTGATTCTGAACAATATAAATGATTGTACTGAAAGCCCGAAAATTGCGCATTTAGTGTATTTTCATGCATATCAAGATTAATGCTGATTCTTTTGTAAATTGATGTGTAGAATCTTATGGTCTCATTTAAAATTGATTCTGCTCAATATAAGTGTGTGTACTGAAAGACCAAAAACTGCGCATTTAGTGTATTTTCATACATATCAAGATTAATGCTGATTCTTATGTAAATTGATGTGTAGAATGATACGGTCTCATTTAAAATTGTTTCTGAGCAATATAAATGAGTGTACTGAAATCCCGAAAATTGCGCATTTAGTGTATTTTCATGCATATCAAGATTAATGCTGATTCTTATGTAAATTGATGTGTAGAATCACATGGACTCATTTAAAATTGATTCTGAGCAATATAAATGATTGTACTGAAAGCCCGAAAATTGCGCATTTAGTGTATTTTCATGTATATCAAGATTAATGCTGATTCTTATGTAAATTGATGTGTAGAATCTTATGGTCTCATTTAAAATTGATTCTGCTCAATATAAGTGTGTGTACTGAAAGACCAAAAACTGCGCATTTAGTGTATTTTCATACATATCAAGATTAATGCTGATTCTTATGTAAATTGATGTGTAGAATGATACGGTCTCATTTAAAATTGTTTCTGAGCAATATAAATGAGTGTACTGAAATCCCGAAAATTGCGCATTTAGTGTATTTTCATGCATATCAAGATTAATGCTGATTCTTATGTAAATTGATGTGTAGAATAATATGGTTTCTTTTAAAATTGATTCTGAGCAATATAAATGAGTGTACTGAATGATCAAAAACTGCGCATTTAGTGTATTTTCATGCATATCAAGATTAATTCTGATTCTTATGTAAATTGATGTGTAGAATCATATGGTCTCATTTAAAATTGATTCTGATCAACATAAATGTGTGTACTGAAAGACCAAAAACTGCGTATTTAGTGTATTTTCATGCATATCAAGATTAATGCTGATTCTTATGTAAATTGATGTGTAGAATCATATGGTTTCATTTAAAATTGATTCTGAGCAATATAAATGATTGTACTGAAAGCCCGAAAATTGCGCATTTAGTGTATTTTCATGCATATCAAGATTAATGATGATTCTTTTGTAAATTGATGTGTAGAATCATATGGTCTCATTTAAAATTGATTCTGATCAATATAAATGACTGTACTGAAAGACCAAAAACTGCGAATTTAGTGTATTTTCATGCATATCAAGATTAATGCTGATTCTTATGTAAATTGATGTGTGAATCATACGGTCTCATTTAAAATTGATCCTGAGCAATATAAATGAATGTACTGAAAGCCCGAAAAATGCACTTTTAGTGTATTTTCATCCATATCAAGATTAATGCTGATTCTTATGTAAATTGATGTGTAGAATGATAAGGTCTCATTTAAAATTGATTCTGAGCAATATAAATGAGTGTACTGAAAGCCCTAAAATTGCGCGTTTAGTGTATTTTCATGCATATAAAGATTAATGCTGATTCTTATGTAAATTGATGTGTAGAATAATATGGTTTCATTTAAAATTGATTCTGATCAATATAAATGAGTGTACTGAATGATCAAAAACTGCGCATTTAGTGTATTTTCATGCATATCAAGATTAATGCTGATTCTTATGTAAATTGATGTGTAGAATCATATGGTTTCATTTAAAATTGATTCTGAGTAATATAAAAAGAGTGTACTGAAAGCACGAAAATTGCGCATTTAGTGTATTTTCATGCATATCAAGATTAATGCTGATTCTTATGTAAATTGATGTGTAGAATCATATGGTCTCATTTCACATTGATTTTGAGCGATATAAATGAGTGTACTTGAAAGCCGGAAAATTGCGCATTTAGTGTATTTTCATGCATATCAAGTTTAATGCTGATTCTTATGTCAATTGATGTGTAGAATCATATGGTCTCATTTAAAATTGATTCTGAACAATATAAATGAGTGTACTGAAAGCCCGAAAATTGCGCATTTAGTGTATTTTCATGCATATCAGGATTAATGCTGATTCTTATGTAAATTGATGTGTAGAATCTTATGGTCTCATTTAAAATTGATTATGATCAATATAAGTGTGTGTACTGAAAGACCAAAAACTGCGCATTTAGTGTATTTTCATGCATATCAAGATTAATGCTGATTCTTATGTAAATTGATGTGTAGAATCATATGGTTTCATTTAAAATTGATTCTGAGCAATATAAATGAATGTACTGAAAGCCCGAAAATTGCGCATTTAGTGTATTTTCATGCATATCAAGATTAATGCTGATTCTTATGTAAATTGATGTGTAGAATCATATGGTCTCATTTAAAATTGATTCTGATCAACATAAATGTGTGAACTGAAAGACGAAAAACTGCGTATTTAGTGTATTTTCATGCATATCAAGATTAATGCTGATTCTTATGTAAATTGATGTGTAGAATCATATGGTTTCATTTAAAATTGATTCTGAGCAATATAAATGAGTGTACTGAAAGCCCTAAAATTGCGCATTTAGTGTATTTTCATGCATATCAAGATTAATGCTGATTCTTATGTAAATTGATGTGTAGAATCACATGGTCTCATTTAAAATTGATTCTGAGCAATATAAATGATTGTACTGAAAGCCCGAAAATTGCGCATTTAGTGTATTTTCATGCATATCAAGATTAATGCTGATTCTTTTGTAAATTGATGTGTAGAATCTTATGGTCTCATTTAAAATTGATTCTGCTCAATATAAGTGTGTGTACTGAATGACCAAAAACTGCGCATTTAGTGTATTTTCATACATATCAAGATTAATGCTGATTCTTATGTAAATTGATGTGTAGAATGATACGGTCTCATTTAAAATTGTTTCTGAGCAATATAAATGAGTGTACTGAAATCCCGAAAATTGCGCATTTAGTGTATTTTCATGCATATCAAGATTAATGCTGATTCTTATGTAAATTGATGTGTAGAATCACATGGACTCATTTAAAATTGATTCTGAGCAATATAAATGATTGTACTGAAAGCCCGAAAATTGCGCATTTAGTGTATTTTCATGCATATCAAGATTAATGCTGATTCTTATGTAAATTGATGTGTAGAATCTTATGGTCTCATTTAAAATTGATTCTGCTCAATATAAGTGTGTGTACTGAAAGACCAAAAACTGCGCATTTAGTGTATTTTCATACATATCAAGATTAATGCTGATTCTTATGTAAATTGATGTGTAGAATGATACGGTCCCATTTAAAATTGTTTCTGAGCAATATAAATGAGTGTACTGAAATCCCGAAAATTGCGCATTTAGTGTATTTTCATGCATATCAAGATTAATGCTGATTCTTATGTAAATTGATGTGTAGAATAATATGGTTTCATTTAAAATTGATTCTGAGCAATATAAATGAGTGTACTGAATGATCAAAAACTGCGCATTTAGTGTATTTTCATGCATATCAAGATTAATGCTGATTCTTATGTAAATTGATGTAGAATCATATGGTCTCATTTAAAATTGATTCTGATCAACATAAATGTGTGTACTGAAAGACCAAAAACTGCGTATTTAGTGTATTTTCATGCATATCAAGATTAATGCTGATTCTTATGTAAATTGATGTGTAGAATCATATGGTTTCATTTAAAATTGATTCTGATCAATATAAATGACTGTACTGAAAGACCAAAAACTGCGAATTTAGTGTATTTTCATGCATATCAAGATTAATGCTGATTCTTATGTAAATTGATGTGTGAATCATACGGTCTCATTTAAAATTGATCCTGAGCTATATAAATGAATGTACTGAAAGCCCGAAAAATGCACTTTTAGTGTATTTTCATCCATATCAAGATTAATGCTGATTCTTATGTAAATTGATGTGTAGAATGATAAGGTCTCATTTAAAATTGATTCTGAGCAATATAAATGAGTGTACTGAAAGCCCTAAAATTGCGCGTTTAGTGTATTTTCATGCATATCAAGATTAATGCTGATTCTTATGTAAATTGATGTGTAGAATAATATGGTTTCATTTAAAATTGATTCTGATCAATATAAATGAGTGTACTGAATGATCAAAAACTGCGCATTTAGTGTATTTTCATGCATATCAAGATTAATGCTGATTCTTATGTAAATTGATGTGTAGAATCATATGGTTTCATTTAAAATTGATTCTGAGTAATATAAAAAGAGTGTACTGAAAGCACGAAAATTGCGCATTTAGTGTATTTTCATGCATATCAAGATTAATGCTGATTCTTATGTAAATTGATGTGTAGAATCATATTGTCTCATTTAAAATTGATTCTGTGGAATATAAATGAGTGTACTGAAACCCGAAAATTGCGCATTTAGTTTATTTTCATGCATATCAAGATTAATGCTGATTCTTATGTAAATTGATGTGTAGAATCATATGGTCTCATTTAAAATTGATTCTGATCAACATAAATGTGTGTACTGAAAGACGAAAAACTGCGTATTTAGTGTATTTTCATGCATATCAAGATTAATGCTGATTCTTATGTAAATTGATGTTTAGAATCATATGGTTTCATTTAAAATTGATTCTGAGCAATATAAATGAGTGTACTGAAAGCCCTAAAATTGCGCATTTAGTGTATTTTCATGCATATCAAGATTAATGCTGATTCTTATGTAAATTGATGTGTAGAATCACATGGTCTCATTTAAAATTGATTCTGAGCAATATAAATGATTGTACTGAAAGCCCGAAAATTGCGCATTTAGTGTATTTTCATGCATATCAAGATTAATGCTGATTCTTTTGTAAATTGATGTGCAGAATCTTATGGTCTCATTTAAAATTGATTCTGCTCAATATAAGTGTGTGTACTGAAAGACCAAAAACTGCGCATTTAGTGTATTTTCATACATATCAAGATTAATGCTGATTCTTATGTAAATTGATGTGTAGAATGATACGGTCTCATTTAAAATTGTTTCTGAGCAATATAAATGAGTGTACTGAAATCCCGAAAATTGCGCATTTAGTGTATTTTCATGCATATCAAGATTAATGCTGATTCTTATGTAAATTGATGTGTAGAATAATATGGTTTCATTTAAAATTGATTCTGAGCAATATAAATGAGTGTACTGAATGATCAAAAACTGCGCATTTAGTGTATTTTCATGCATATCAAGATTAATGCTGATTCTTATGTAAATTGATGTGTAGAATCATATGGTCTCATTTAAAATTGATTCTGATCAACATAAATGTGTGTACTGAAAGACCAAAAACTGCGTATTTAGTGTATTTTCATGCATATCAAGATTAATGCTGATTCTTATGTAAATTGATGTGTAGAATCATATGGTTTCATTTAAAATTGATTCTGAGCAATATAAATGATTGTACTGAAAGCCCGAAAATTGCGCATTTAGTGTATTTTCATGCATATCAAGATTAATGCTGATTCTTTTGTAAATTGATGTGTAGAATCATATGGTCTCATTTAAAATTGATTCTGATCAATATAAATGACTGTACTGAAAGACCAAAAACTGCGAATTTAGTGTATTTTCATGCATATCAAGATTAATGCTGATTCTTATGTAAATTGATGTGTGAATCATACGGTCTCATTTAAAATTGATCCTGCGCAATATAAATGAATGTACTGAAAGCACGAAAAATGCACTTTTAGTGTATTTTCATCCATATCAAGATTAATGCTGATTCTTATGTAAATTGATGTGTAGAATGATAAGGTCTCATTTAAAATTGATTCTGAGCAATATAAATGAGTGTACTGAAAGCCCTAAAATTGCGCGTTTAGTGTATTTTCATGCATATCAAGTTTAATGCTGATTCTTATGTCAATTGATGTGTAGAATCATATGGTCTCATTTAAAATTGATTCTGAACAATATAAATGAGTGTACTGAAAGCCCGAAAATTGCGCATTTAGTGTATTTTCATGCATATCAGGATTAATGCTGATTCTTATGTAAATTGATGTGTAGAATCTTATGGTCTCATTTAAAATTGATTATGATCAATATAAGTGTGTGTACTGAAAGACCAAAAACTGCGCATTTAGTGTATTTTCATGCATATCAAGATTAATGCTGATTCTTATGTAAATTGATGTGTAGAATCATATGGTTTCATTTAAAATTGATTCTGAGCAATATAAATGAATGTACTGAAAGCCCGAAAATTGCGCATTTAGTGTATTTTCATGCATATCAAGATTAATGCTGATTCTTATGTAAATTGATGTGTAGAATCATATGGTCTCATTTAAAATTGATTCTGATCAACATAAATGTGTGTACTGAAAGACGAAAAACTGCGTATTTAGTGTATTTTCATGCATATCAAGATTAATGCTGATTCTTATGTAAATTGATGTGTAGAATCATATGGTTTCATTTAAAATTGATTCTGAGCAATATAAATGAGTGTACTGAAAGCCCTAAAATTGCGCATTTAGTGTATTTTCATGCATATCAAGATTAATGCTGATTCTTATGTAAACTGATGTGTAGAATCACATGGTCTCATTTAAAATTGATTCTGAGCAATATAAATGATTGTACTGAAAGCCCGAAAATTGCGCATTTAGTGTATTTTCATGCATATCAAGATTAATGCTGATTGTTTTGTAAATTGATGTGTAGAATCTTATGGTCTCATTTAAAATTGATTCTGCTCAATATAAGTGTGTGTACTGAAAGACCAAAAACTGCGCATTTAGTGTATTTTCATACATATCAAGATTAATGCTGATTCTTATGTAAATTGATGTGTAGAATGATACGGTCTCATTTAAAATTGTTTCTGAGCAATATAAATGAGTGTACTGAAATCCCGAAAATTGCGCATTTAGTGTATTTTCATGCATATCAAGATTAATGCTGATTCTTATGTAAATTGATGTGTAGAATCACATGGTCTCATTTAAAATTGATTCTGAGCAATATAAATGATTGTACTGAAAGCCCGAAAATTGCGCATTTAGTGTATTTTCATGCATATCAAGATTAATGCTGATTCTTATGTAAATTGATGTGTAGAATCTTATGGTCTCATTTAAAATTGATTCTGCTCAATATAAGTGTGTGTACTGAAAGACCAAAAACTGCGCATTTAGTGTATTTTCATACATATCAAGATTAATGCTGATTCTTATGTAAATTGATGTGTAGAATGATACGGTCTCATTTAAAATTGTTTCTGAGCAATATAAATGAGTGTACTGAAATCCCGAAAATTGCGCATTTAGTGTATTTTCATGCATATCAAGATTAATGCTGATTCTTATGTAAATTGATGTGTAGAATAATATGGTTTCATTTAAAATTGATTCTGAGCAATATAAATGAGTGTACTGAAAGCCCGAAAATTGCGCATTTAGTGTATTTTCATGCATATCAAGATTAATGCTGATTCTTATGTAAATTGATGTGTAGAATAGGATGGTTTCATTTAAAATTGATTCTGATCAATATAAATGAGTGTACTGAATGATCAAAAACTGCGCATTTAGTGTATTTTCATGCATATCAAGATTAATGCTGATTCTTATGTAAATTGATGTGTAGAATCATATGGTCTCATTTAAAATTGATTCTGATCAACATAAATGTGTGTACTGAAAGACCAAAAACTGCGTATTTAGTGTATTTTCATGCATATCAAGATTAATGCTGATTCTTATGTAAATTGATGTGTAGAATCATATGGTTTCATTTAAAATTGATTCTGAGCAATATAAATGAGTGTACTGAAAGCCCGAAAATTGCGCATTTAGTGTATTTTCATGCATATCAAGATTAATGCTGATTCTTTTGTAAATTGATGTGTAGAATCATATGGTCTCATTTAAAATTGATTCTGATCAATATAAATGACTGTACTGAAAGACCAAAAACTGCGAATTTAGTGTATTTTCATGCATATCAAGATTAATGCTGATTCTTATGTAAATTGATGTGTGAATCATACGGTCTCATTTAAAATTGATCCTGAGCAATATAAATGAATGTACTGAAAGCCCGAAAAATGCGCTTTTAGTGTATTTTCATCCATATCAAGATTAATGCTGATTCTTATGTAAATTGATGTGTAGAATCATATGGTTTCATTTAAAATTGATTCTGAGCAATATAAATGAGTGTACTGAAAGCCCTAAAATTGCGCGTTTAGTGTATTTTCATGCATATCAAGATTAATGCTGATTCTTATGTAAATTGATGTGTAGAATCACATGGTCTCATTTAAAATTGATTCCGAGCGATATAAATGAGTGTACTGAAAGCCCGAAAATTGCGCATTTAGTGTATTTTCATGCATATCAAGATTAATGCTGATTCTTATGTACATTGATGTGTAGAATCTTATGGTCTCATTTAAAATTGATTCTGCTCAATATAAGTGTGTGTACTGAATGACCAAAAACTGCGCATTTAGTGTATTTTCATGCATATCAAGATTAATGCTGATTCTTATGTAAATTGATGTGTAGAATTATACGGTCTCATTTAAAATTGTTTCTGAGCAATATAAATGAGTGTACTGAAATCCCGAAAATTGCGCATTTAGTGTATTTTCATGCATATCAAGATTAATGCTGATTCTTATGTAAATTGATGTGTAGAATCATATGGTTTCATTTAAAATTGATTCTGAGCAATATAAATGAGTGTACTGAAAGCCCGAAAATTGCGCATTTAGTGTATTTTCATGCATATCAAGATTAATGCTGATTCTTATGTAAATTGATGTGTAGAATAATATGGTTTCATTTAAAATTGATTCTGATCAATATAAATGAGTGTACTGAATGATCAAAAACTGCGCATTTAGTGTATTTTCATGCATATCAAGATTAATGCTGATTCTTATGTAAATTGATGTGTAGAATCATATGGTCTCATTTAAAATTGATTCTGATCAACATAAATGTGTGTACTGAATGACCAAATACTGCGTATTTAGTGAATTTTCATGCATATCAAGATTAATGCTGATTCTTATGTAAATTGATGTGTAGAATCATATGGTTTCATTTAAAATTGATTCTGAGCAATATAAATGAGTGTACTGAAGGCCCGAAAATTGCGCATTTATTGTATTTTCATGCATATCAAGATTAATGCTGATTCTTTTGTAAATTGATGTGTCGAATCATATGGTCTCATTTAAAATTGATTCTGATCAATATAAATGACTGTACTGAAAGACAAAAAACTGCGAATTTAGTGTATTTTCATGCATATCAAGATTAATGCTGATTCTTATGTAAATTGATGTGTGAATCATACGGTCTGATTTAAAATTGATCCTGAGCAATATAAATGAATGTACTGCAAGCCCGAAAAATGCGCTTTTAGTGTATTTTCATCCATATCAACATTAATGCTGATTCTTATGTAAATTGATGTGTAGAATCATATGGTTTCATTTAAAATTGATTCTGAGCAATATAAGTGAGTGTACTGAAAGCCCGAAAATTGCGCATTTAGTGTATTTTCATGCATATCAAGATTAATGCTGATTCTTATGTAAATTGATGTGTAGAATCATATGGTCTCATTTAAAATTGATTCTGAGCAATATAAATGAGTGTGCTGAAAGCCCGAAAATTGCGCATTTAGTGTATTTTCATGCATATCAAGATTAATGCTGATTCTTATGTAAATTGATGTGTAGAATCATATGGTCTCATTTAAAATTGATTCTGATCAATATAAATGAGTGTACTGAAAGATCAAAACTGCGCATTTAGTGTATTTTCATGCATATCAAGATTAATGATGATTCTTATGTAAATTGATGTGTAGAATCATACGGGCTCATTTAAAATTGATTCTGAGCAATATAAATGAGTGTACTGAAAGCCCGAACATTGCGCATTTAGTGTATTTTCATGCATATCAAGATTAATGCTGATTCTTATGTAAATTGATGTGTAGAATGATAAGGTCTCATTCAAAATTGTTTCTGAGCAATATAAATGAGTGTACGAAAATCCCGAAAATTGCGCATTTAGTGTATTTTCATGCATATCAAGATTAATGCTGATTCTTATGTAAATTGATGTGTAAAATAATATGGTTTCATTTAAAATTGATTCTGATCAATATAAATGAGTGTACTGAATGATCAAAAACTGCGCATTTAGTGTATTTTCATGCATATCAAGATTAATGCTGATTCTTATGTAAATTGATGTGTAGAATCATATTGTCTCATTTAAAATTGATTCTGTGCAATATAAATGAGTGTACTGAAACCCGAAAATTGCGCATTTAGTTTATTTTCATGCATATCAAGATTAATGCTGATTCTTATGTAAATTGATGTGTAGAATCATATGGTCTCATTTCACATTGATTTTGAGCGATATAAATGAGTGTACTTGAAAGCCGGAAAATTGCGCATTTAGTGTATTTTCATGCATATCAAGTTTAATGCTGATTCTTATGTCAATTGATGTGTAGAATCATATGGTCTCATTTAAAATTGATTCTGAACAATATAAATGAGTTTACTGAAAGCCCGAAAATTGCGCATTTAGTGTATTTTCATGCATATCAGGATTATTGCTGATTCTTATGTCAATTGATGTGTAGAATCTTATGGTCTCATTTAAAATTGATTCTGATCAATATAAGTGTGTGTACTGAAAGACCAAAAACTGCGCATTTAGTGTATTTTCATGCATATCAAGATTAATGCTGATTCTTATGTAAATTGATGTGTAGAATGATAAGGTCTCATTTAAAATTGTTTCTGAGCAATATAAATGAGTGTACCAAAATCCCGAAAATTGCGGATTTAGTGTATTTTCATGCATATCAAGATTAATGCTGATTCTTATGTAAATTGATGTGTAGAATCATATGGTTTCATTTAAAATTGATTCTGAGCAATATAAATGAGTGTACTGAAAGCCCGAAAATTGCGCATTTAGTGTATTTTCATGCATATCAAGATTAATGCTGATTCTTATGTAAATTGATGTGTAGAATCATATGGTCTCATTTAAAATTGATTCTGAGCAATATAAATGAGTGTGCTGAAAGCCCGAAAATTGCGCATTTAGTGTATTTTCATGCATATCAAGATTAATGCTGATTCTTATGTAAATAGATGTGTAGAATCATATGGTCTCATTTAAAATTGATTCTGATCAATATAAATGAGTGTACTGAAAGATCAAAAACTGCGCATTTAGTGTATTTTCATGCATATCAAGATTAATGCTGATTCTTATGTAAATTGATGTGTAGAATCATACGGGCTCATTGAAAATTGATTCTGAGCAATATAAATGAGTGTACTGAAAGCCCGAAAATTGCGCATTTAGTGTATTTTCATGCATATCAAGATTAATGCTGATTCTTATTTAAATTGATGTGTAGAATCATATGGTCACATTTAAAATTGATTCTGATCAACATAAATGTGTGTACTGAAAGACCAAAAACTGCGTATTTAGTGTATTTTCATGCATATCAAGATTAATGCTGATTCTTATGTAAATTGATGTGTAGAATCATATGGTCTCATTTAAAATTGATTCTGATCAATATAAATGAGTGTACTGAATGATCAAAAACTGCGCATTTAGTGTATTTTCATGCATATCAAGATTAATGCTGATTCTTATGTAAATTGATGTGTAGAATCATACGGTCTCATTTAAACTTGATTCTGAGCAATATAAATGAGTGTACTGATAGCCCGAAAATTGCGCATTTAGTGTATTTTCATGCATATCAAGATTAATGCTGATTCTTATGTAAATTGATGTGTAGAATCATATGGTTTCATTTGAAATTGATTCTGATCAATATAAATGAGTGTACTGAAAGGCCAAAAACTGCGCATTTAGTGTATTTTCATGCATATCAAGATTAATGTTGATTTTTATGTAAATAGATGTGTAGAATCACATGGTCTCATTTAAAATTGATTCTGATCAATATAAATGAGTGTACTGAAAGATCAAACACTGCGCATTTAGTGTATTTTCATGCATATCAAGACTAATGCTGATTCTTATGTAAATTGATGTGTAGAATCATATGGTCTCATTTAAAAAAAGTCATTATTAATTAGAGATTGTATGATTCTACAGATCAATTTACATAAGAATCAGCATTAATCTTGATATGCATGAAAATACAGTAAATGCGCAATTTCGGGCTTTCAGTACATTCATTTATATTGCTCAGAATCAATTTTAAATGAAACCATATGATTCTACACATCAATTTACATTGATTTGATAAAAAATTAGACGAGCTATCAGAAATGTTAACATAAATAAAAAACGATATAATACTTCCGAAAATAATCCTAAACATATAGGAATCAAATGCATTTTAACTATAAACAAGAGAAAATCCTAAAAACTCATAAACACTAATATTGCCCACAGATCTAAATAAAAATTAAAACTAATTATTTTCATATATGGTGGTTTTACGGCAACAACATTATCAAGAGGACTTTTTTTTTTTTTTTATAAGCGTTTCACCCCGAGCAAGGCATGTCACTGCCACTACTGTGTAGGGGGCTACGTAGAGTGGAGAAAGGCTGATTAAATATAGTAAATAACAGAGGGTGCGTGATAGGCGGGTGAGGATACCGAGAATGAGGGTTGGGTAGATGAGAGTGTTGTGAGAATAGTTGGGAGTTAGTGTGATAGGAGGTGTCTATTGACCCTACATTTAAACACCTGGAGATTGTAACTGTCGGGAAAGCAGACTTGTGGAAGGGAGTTCCACAGGCGGGAAGTGCGAGAAAAGAAGCTGTTGGAGTAGAATTTACTGTTACATCTTATTTGTTTAACTGTAAAAGGGTGGGACCTAGTTGCTAATCTAGTATCTCGTGTAAATTCGTGCTTAGGCGGCACCAGTGATCTAAGCTCTTCGGAGCAGAAGCCATGAAAGTACTTGTAGAAGAGGCACAGGGAAGCTACATCACGCCGGTGTGAGAGCGGCTGCAGCCGGTCTGCCAAGTCAGTATCAACCACGTTACAGATCCTCCTTTGTATTTTGTCAAGAAGCCCAAGGAGAGCAGCAGGGGCACCTGACCAGATATGGCAGCAATATTCAATACACGGGCGGATGGTAGATTTGTATATGTGCAGAATAGTTTCAGGTGGGAAAAATTTCCGGGCCCTGCACAGGGAGCCGACTTTCATAGCAGCAGATTTGGCAATGGATTCAATATAGTCATTCCATTTGAGGTCCGCCGAGAGTGTAAGGCCAAGGAGGCGTAGTATTTTACTCTCTGGGAGGCTAGCCTGTCCCATGCTAATGGGAGGTAGATGCGATTGTCTATGGTGGTTAGTTGATAACAGCTTTGTTTTGGAGGCATTGAAATTTACCAACCATTTCCTACCCCAGGTCACTACGGATTGGAGGTCCCTTTCAAGTGCGGCAGCGAGGTTCACTTTGTCGTCCAGACCTGGTTTCTGATCGATGCGGGAGTAGATTGTTGTGTCGTCGGCATACATGCCAACTTGGGATCTAATGGTGTCGGGGAGATCATTAATGTAGATCAGAAATAGCGTGGGACCTAGGATAGAACCTTGAGGGACGCCCGCGTTCGTCTAGTAGTTTTGGGAGGCATGCCCATTTAATACCACCTTTAATGTGCGGTTAGAGAGGAAAAACTGGACTATACATATATCGGATATAAGCTCTATCGCACAACATTCATATTTGGAGATGTTGTAGATAAGATTCAAATAACCGAAAAAAAATACTAAACATTATTTTAAATGTCGGGATTTATCAAATAAAGTGTCTACAATGCAAAACCTGTTCGGAGAAGAGACGTCACGAACACAAAAGAGACTCACGTTTAGATAAATGTTATAACACTCTTACTTTACATTAAAAAGACGTGGGGCATAACTTTGATTTTATTAATGCCAGCTTACTTAAAAAAGAACATAACCCTGTAGGGGGAATGTATTTTGAAAACATAATATTAGTATTACTACCATCTATAAATACTTGCATAAAACATGATATTGCTTCAGTATCTTTCTACAAGTTTGTACATAAATAATCTGACTTATATCTACTAATAACTAAAAATAAGTAAATAATTTCACTTTGAAATAATATTCTAAATAATGTATTATATTATAATATTCTCAATATTGCATAAAATATATATAATATTTTAACATAAATAATGTTTAGAATAATACATAAAAATTAATAACAAAATTCATGCATAAAAATGAAATAATACCATCTTCCACCTTCAATAAAAGGTTCCGACTGCAAAAAAGTATGTTATGTTAATCTGACCCTATAAACCTGACAACAGTATATATATATATATATATATATATATATATATATATATATATACTGTTGTCTGGTTTATATATATATATATATATATGTGTGTGTGTGTGTGTGTGTGTGTGTATGTGTGTGTTCGCTACATTTTAAACGATTCAACAGGAAATGTCTAAGGACATTTCACTTACCTACAGATATGTACTTATAGTAACTATCGTTATCGATCAGCACACACATTAATAAATTTATTACATTCATACACTTTACAATCCGAAAGATTTTTCAAACGTATTTAAAATTGTTCAAATTTTTAAAACACTTGACATGCGCATTAATACGCACTTATGCATATAAACAGATAAGCGTTTTTATGCACACATACAACATATTCCACACGCATGTATTTAAAAATTATTATCTATTGCTTTAATACACGGGATACGTAAAGTACGAATAAAAATAAACCCAAATAACAAAATCCCAGTATACTGTCTCTTGACAATTAAAAAAAAACATTTAAGCTCAATCTCTGGAGAATATATATATATATATATATATATATATATATATATATATATATATATATATCCGCCGACAGATCTGTTTCGCTGTATGACAGCTCCGATTGCTACATAACCCAGGCTCAAAACCCGACCGAATTGGCCTCAGTCTGCGACTCGACCCCTGGGCCATGGGGCGTTCGGCAGAAGAAGGCAGTCTTTTTAGCGCATATCGTATTACGCGCCCAATAGCTAGAGTGATTCAATTCATTTTACTGAATGAGCGATGCGTACACGCTAGAGTGGCTACTGTTTTTCAATATATATATATATGTCTGTCTGTTTGTCTGTGTGCCTCCATTTTAACGAACCCTACTCTGAAAACCTTGGTCCACTTTCAACCAAAATTGGGTCACTTGTCGATCATGGCATAAACCTTAGATGTACGCAAATTTCTTTCGAGTAGATTTACACAGTACCCCAGAAATCACCGAAAAGCTTGGAATTTATGAATTCTTCTCCTCCGAGACGCCTTATGCGAATTCAACCAAAATCGCGCTACTTGTAGATCAAGATCTGAATCTTTGACGTACGCAAAAGTTTTGAATCAATGTACAGGGTTCACCAAAAATCAACGACAAACATAATCTCGGGTGGTTTTTGCGCACCCTCATATTGGAGCTTTTTGAATAACCTTACCATTTGATTATAGCCACTAAAAAGCCCGCGGGTAAGTATTATATATATATATATATATATATATATATATATATATATATATATATATATATATATAAAAGAGTGAACATTGAAGTCAACACTCAGGGACGACAGCCTGTTTCATGCTAAGCGCAATCATCAGGCCACATGTGTTGAGTTTTTCCTCGGCTATTTATGTTTGTATAAATAGCCGAGGAAAAACTCCACATATGTGGCCTGATAATTGCGTTTAGCATGAAACAGTCTGTCGCCCTTGAGTGTTGACTTCAATGTTCACTCTTTTATACTTACATACGCTCTAACTCTGATATTGAGCACTTTATCCAATAAATATAGCACACCTTAAAAACTATATTCATATATATATTGTATAATAAAAGCAAAATTGTGCTGGTATAAAGAAGGCGATCAATGTAAAATATAAAATTATATAAAAGAGACAAAATAAAACATAAATAAAACGATACTCATATGTTACTGCTTCACGCTACTAATGTTTAATAAAAGCTTCATGTAGACACGTAGATGTTGATATCTCACAATCCTCAGAATTGTAATAAGAATCATGTAGACACGTAGATGTTGATATCTCACAATCCTCAGAATTGTAATAAGAATCATGTAGACACGCAGATGTTGATATCTCACAATCCTCAGAATTGTAATAAGAATCCCAAGATATCGAGCAGTTCCTTACTAAGCTTAGTAAGAAACTCTAGTTTTGTAGTAATCGTAGCTTTCCCTTGAACAGTTTTCTGTGTGAAAAATTTTGAAATTTAGTTTGCATATGCAATAAGAGTTCACACAAAACATACTTTGTCAGTAATATAATTATTCTTATCTTTACCTTGAAGAGTGTTAACACTGAGAAAATTTTAGCCTGTTAGGATAACTATTTTCACATATTTTACTATATTATTATTATTATTGTTAATAATAATAATAATAATAATAATAATAATAATAATAATAATATATCGATATATATATATGTATATATATATATTTTTTTCCGTTGGTTCATATTATTATCTTCAACTGTTTTTCTTTATACACATATATACTCTAAAAATATGTATCCCTTTCTATTTTCTGCAGATTGCCTTATCTTGGTCATATATATATATATATATATATATATATATATATATATATATATATATATACTAGCATCATAGCCCGGCGTTGCCCGTGCAACTCAGAACATTTTAAAACTAGGTTATATAAAAAATAATTATAAATTGTTGTTTAAAAATTGTTAAAAAATTCCATTAAAAAATGTATTTGTTTTGCTTTGTGTAAACATGATTTGATGTTTTGTGTGACATTGTAAACAACATTGCGTTTGTTTTTGTTTCAATATTACGAGGGAAAATATTTACATTTTTTGTTGACTAAATGAATTTAACATAAAAATAAAAATTATTTATTTAGTTTTACTGAAATTAGAAATATAAAAACTATTACGCTCTCAGTTCAGAAATTTTCGAAGAATATTTAAAAATATAGACATTTAATTTTAAAGTAAAAAGTTACATTAATGCCACACAAATTACACTACAGACAGTTGATTTCCTGCATGAAATATTTAGCAAAAAATAAGCTCTATTTTTTAAACTTTATTTTCTGAAGTATGAAATATTGAATCTGAAAAAAAAGACTTAAATAATTAAATTTACCATTAACACTTTTTTTTACATATTTTGTTTTTGTTTGAAAAAACACTTTTTTAAAAATATTTCTTTTGTTTCAAAATTACGGGGAAAATATTCACATTCTTTTGTTGACCAAATTAATTTTTAAAACGTCGGAATAAAAATTAAATATAAAGGCTCATTTTTTTAGTCGCGTTTAACACGTGTGATCTGATTTCTGTGACGTAATCTAGCAACCATCTTAAATCATAGATGTTTTACGGAGCAAATGTAAACAATTTGTTTTATTGGCCAAAAAGTGCAAAAGGTGAAAATTGCTGAAACAAACTCAAAAAATATGTGTCCACTTGGCTTCCCTGTAGATATGTATCCCTAGAAAGTTTGAATGGCGTAGCTTAAAAAATGTAGGCGTGCATAGCTTACAGTCACACACAGACTCACAGATTGCCTCTTATATATATATATATATATATATATATATATATATATATATATATATATTAATACAGTTAAAGAGGATCCAAGGTTTTACGATTTTCAGTTCTCTGGCATTTACTATTAAAAAAAATGCTCCATACAATAAATATTGTGAAGCTTTATATAATTATATAAATAAATTTATTATACAATTAAAAAATTAAAATTAAAATTTTTCAATTGTACAATAAATTTAATATATATATAAACACAGAGACACAAACACTTGGTACGATAGATAAATTGTCCTCTGAATTATGCAAAAATGAAAATAACTGACATTTTATTTTAACAGATATATTTACAACTAAAAATCTCTACATCTCTTGATATACTAAAAAGTAAATTTATTCAATAAAATAGTCACTGTCTTCAACTCAACATCTGGACGAATTAAGAATCTCCTGCAACTCTTCCGAACATTTAAGTTGCTGAATGCTGCCATAATCCTTACCTTTAGTTAATATTTGATGTTACAAGCAGATTTGTTGGTCTCTTGCTCAACTGCACCCCACACAACAGATTCGGAAGAATCTCATCAGAACGATGACAGTGAGTTTTTCGGACAGCCGTATCTTCGTAATCTTCATTAGACTCTTTCCGAATCTTCTGCACTGTCCTCAGTGACACTCGAATATTCTGAAATGTTCGTATTGGAACTTCTGGAGCGAAGCAGTATAGTATGCCGATTTTAAATTTCTGTTAGAGTAAATTGCGTCATGGTGCTCTTTTTTTCAAAGAATGTGCCTAACTGACCCTACGATACTATACAGTTGACAAAATCATGCACGAAATTAAAATATAAAATGGCGACAATTTACTTATCACATCCTGTCTATGGCTGAGTCGTTTGAATATTAACGTTCACAACCATGAGATTCAGGTTCTAATCTCTCCATACACTATATGTTAAGAAAGTTATTGATAATATTGATCTGAGGATGCAATCCCAGTTTTACATACCACCGTCACTTCGACAGCAAATTTTCAAACATTTTCATAATTTTTCTAAAACCTGTCTAAACTGACAGAAAAGCAAACTAGACCGACACACCAAATCACCTTTGGGTCATTTCACTCCACCAGATGGTAGATTAACGAACTTACACGTAGACATAGTCAAAGTTTTATATGAAGCAGTCGGTCATTCTTACCTTTTATTAAAAGGTAAAAATGACTTGTTATTCCTTTAAAGGATATATCTGCAGAGTCAGTAGCAAAAGCTATATTAAAAGATTGGGTAACTATTTTCGGTTGTCTATCCGTAATAACAACAGATCGTGGTGCGCAATTTCAGTCAGCCCCTTTTCACTAAATTCACAAAACTTTTGGAGTCATACACATCACTACCACAGCATATCACCCCTGCGCAAATGGGATGATTGAACGTTTCACAGGCAGTTAAAGACAGTACTTAGAGCAAGCAATTACAACGGACATAGTAGGAAATATTTTCCCAATTCTACTGTCTATCAGGAATGTAATTAAGCAGGATTTGAAATGGTTTTCTGGACATCATTTATACTACCTGGACAATTTTGTGAATCAGCGACATCATTTTGTTTTCTCTTTCCAAATCCATTTCATCAAATGTTTATACAGGATTTTCTAACGTATGTGTTACTTCAACACAACAAAAATTGATTTCATACTTCTCATAAATAAATTTACACTCATACAAAAAGACCCTTTCATCATTTGTTAAACGTTCTGATTTTGAACTCGTTTACATTTGACACAAGGCCGTTGCACAAACATTGGCAACGTTTCTTACATAATGGTGACTACGACTAGAACATCTTATCTTGATATCGTGCACTTTATGACACAAAAACGTTTTGTTTGAAATGCTTTTATGCCATAACATTACTGAAAAAAAAAACGAGTGATTTATTGTTATTATTAATATTATTTATCCTTTTATATCACATTAAGTGTCCATAAATATATTTTTGCCGCTACACGTGTTTCGAGTTCAAAGTTGACTCAATTCAGGCGAACGAATTTACATATCGAGATCCATTTGTCTTTCTGACGGGCAAAAACACCGTGTTTATATAGATAAGTGGTCTGTGAACAGGTCAAACGGTTGATGTGCGTGCGTGTTTGCTTTCTGTGTATTGACACTGTATCACACTGGATTGTTAAATTTTTCACTTTTAAGAATCGGTCACTTTTCATTGGTTAACATATTTTATACTGATTCGCGAAATTTGCTTTCGTTATTTTTCTTCAAAGTCGTTTTCTGCGATTTTGATCCAATTTTGCGTGTGTGCAATTCTGCTTTCTAATGATAAGAAATATGATACAAGTCATCAAGTTACATTTGTTTATATATATATATATATATATATATATATATATATATATATATATATATATATACTTCGGCTAATGGCGTGTGTTTACATTGTGCATATAACACGTTAAAGTCTGACTTTCTCCACCGTACTCGGATAGCTTAGTTGTAGAATGTCCGATTTAAAACCTGACTGAAAGCAATCGGATTTCCGTACTGATGAGCTGTGATACAGCGAAACAGAACTTTCTGCATATGATTATATATATATATATATGTTTGGCGTTTGTCTGAGTTGATTAGTAATATATCCGCTACCGCCATAAAAAACTAACAAACATTATTAAAAAATCAATAATGTCGACCCCACTATTGAATTCACAGACAAAGAAATACGATACTTCCTACCTTTTCTCTATATTCTCTTAAGTTGAGTAATTTCTATTTATGAGAACCATCTGCAGTGACAAATATATTATACTAACGACTATTCATATGTAACAGTCGAGAATAAATTTAGAGTACACTAACAGTTTTTGCATACCAGTCGCAGCGTACACACTGGATAAAATGAAAAATGTAGTACCCTTCCAAGGTGGCACACAACAAATATAACACAGGGACATTTTTTTTCAGCTTGGTCCTATTGTTTAAGGAACTTGGATGAGTTCCTCCTAGGAATATGTGAATTAGTGGCGCTATATTAAGTTTAATTAGTTACCTCTTCGTCACCAGGGCCCGTGGAACAGTTGGCATGACATCTGCATAATAACACAACTGTCTGGGTTTCAATTCCTGGTAGTGGATGCACACTGCTGATGAGTCCCAAATATAGGACGAAACGGCCGTCTAATTCTTTCTGCATTCTGTTGAGGACTAATAAAAACTTGATAAATTATCTAATAATTTCAAAGATCCTCCTACAGTTTATATATATATATATATATATATATATATATATATATATATATATATATCCCACCTGTCATGCTAAAGGGGGATAACCTGTGCGGAAACAGGGTCGGTTTATTCTTTTTACTACCATTTGTTAAACTTTACTTCCAGTTATTAGAGCTATTGCCGCGTGTTTACTCTTTAACAATAATTATGTCGTTGAATAGTGAAGAATACATATTAGAATGTATGTATCTGCATATCCTTCTTATAATAAAATCCCTTATATATATATATATATATATATATATATATATATATATATATATGGAACCATCAAAATTATATTATATTAAGCTCTATAATACTCATTATATTGAGCACTGTTTATAATAAAATAAATGGCAGAGCACTCAAAAAAAAAAAAAAAACCTTGAGTCCGCTTCACTCGGTGGTATATATATATATATATATATATATATATATATATATATATATATATATATATTCCTTCTTTCACGGATTCAGGGTGAATAAACTCTGAGGAAACAGCTAATAATACTATGAAATATTTTGCAATTATTTCTGACGGCAGGGGCACACTCGCGTTGAATATATAATTGAGAAAAATTATTCATTTATCTAATTATTAATTATAAAGTGAATAAATAAGTGTGGTCTATAATTAAAAGAGAATATCTGAGAATAGAAAATAATATTCAAGCTAAGTATAAGTCGAGTAATAAAAGCTGCCGGAAGTAATTTTAAAGTCGGAACCGTTAGAAAAACGGATAGGATCTGGATATTAGGGATTCAACTGCGGATAGTAGACTTGTAGGTAATCTTAATGTAAAAATTTAATTGAACAACAAAACGAGAAGATTATTTAGCCTATATTTCGATTTTTATTTACATCAGCAGAAATATTTTTCTTAAAAAGTATAAATAGATACAACACATTAAAAATTAGAAATTAAAAATTTAGAAATATTTATGTTTCTGCAGATGTTTCACTATAATTATTCAATGATATTTTAGTTCTTGCTTCCATATTTTTCTTATTTACATCAAACTATTTTGCCCACTGTACCCTCTGAACATTCTGATGCATCTGACGTCTTCCACAACCTTCAGTGAACATTGAAGAAAGATCTTTATTTCGTCAAGCGGAGTAAATGAATTTACGGTCACGAATCCTGTAAACACAGGGTTGTAGAAAAAAGAAAGCCTGACGGAGTCCAAACTGCCCCAGGCTAGTTTGAATTCAGAGTTTCTCTTTCTCTTAGATTAGTTGCCAACAAAGTCTGTTCTGCTATTTAGTCATAACTGGGGGGTGGGGGTGAAGAAGAGATGGATTTAGAGTTATTAGCACATAAATGAATGTAACGAACTCAACTCCAAATAGCGACATTAAAATTAAGAATGTGTCCCTCTTATCTTTGGTTGATTGCAATGTAGCTTTATTTATTCAGCGTGTGTTCTTCTATACTGCTTGATAAAAGGGTGTTCTAACGTTTTAAACTACTATTTCATGCTGTTTCATAAGTCTCTTCTAACGCCAAAATAGGAGTTTAAAGACAAAAATCAAAGCCAGATTTTCATAAACTGATTCTAAAAACAGATAAGCTTTTCCTACTTTGAAGAATGCCTAAAAATCTTCATAGATGTCAGTATATGAATGTATTCAGTAAAACCTTCAATATGTGCTTTTTTATCGTAAAGTTTACCCTTTAAAAGGCCCGGGGTCACTCGAGGTAGTGGATTACATTATGAGTGGAAGATATCGGTTGATCCAGGTTTTGAACAGGGTTAGATTGGTGTGATCGAAAAAAAAAACATTTTTTTGGGAGTCATTTCCATAGAGCAGTGGTTTGTAGGAAGAATCTGTTCGAGTGGAACTTACTTCTCACAGGTGGAACACGAAAGGAATGTGGTGATTTCTTACTATGTATGTGGCATGACGTGTCCTTGCCGTAAAGGTTTGAATAAACGGAACCAGGGAATGTAGTTCGTCCGAGCAGTTTCTGTGGAAATAGCGATGGAGCAGCGAGAGGCTTACCATATCCCGCCTGTTAGAGAAAGGTTGGTGGGTAGAGAATAATTCGTCACCGACAATGACTCGGAGATGCTTTTGAACCTTATCAAGACTGAGGAGTGAGGTCTCGGCAGCTCCCACCAAAATTTGCTATAAATATTTGTCATAGTATATATATATATATATATATATATATATATATGTATGTATAATTTGTATTTATCTCAAACAGGCACTGCTTAATAGTGAACTATCTGGCTGACCATTCTTATTTTAATAGCTATACTTCTTATTCCCCTTTGCCATGTACAAATGTAAGATCTATCTATCTATCTATCTATCTATCTATCTATCTATCTATCTATCTATCTATCTATCTATCTATCTATCAAGTATAGTTGTAAGTTAGGAAATGGTCGGTTTCTTTTACTGCACTAGAAAGCACCTGACTCCTCTTACCATGCTCTATCTTTATAAGAGTCAGATCAGAACTAACAGGTGTATCTGTGCTGAAGCAGCCCAGTTCTCACTTTCCACTCATTCTTCTTCTTCTTCTTCTTCTTCTTCTTCTTCTTCTTCTTCTTCTTCTTCGTACCTTGTCCCTTCAGGACGTAGGCGATCATAGTCTTCCACTTTTCCCTATCCCTGGTGGCTCTGAGCACGGCTTCTTTTGTTACACCATGCAATCCTCGTTCCGTCATCCACCTGATTAGGTCATTCATATATGTTATCCGTTGCTTTCTCCTGTCTCTTTTTCCCCCTAGCGCCTACGCGGCCCTGTGTGAGATGAATTATTTCTCACTTCTAAGAGTACTTGCCCACAGACGAAACGTCGCAAGTTCCTTGCTATTCTATTGCTATTTCCATGGGAAATGCTCTGACGAGCTATATTTCCACAGTTTAGATGTCTACAACTAAGAGGCCATATCCACAGTGTCTTATCATCCTCATTTCCTCAGTATTTCATTTGTAAGAAAAAAATTTCATTCAGACACCTTCTTTCCAAGAGCCGTTGATTTGTGGAACATACTCATAAAAGAGTGTTTCCCCGATTACTACAAACTTAGCCATTTCAAGTTTAGTGTCAACCATTATCTTTTATTTTCCTTGACATTTTTGGTGTGGTTTTTGTAATAAATTAAAAAATAGTCATATAAAAATATCAGGGAAAATAAGGAAAAGAACATCAGCCTACAACAGACAATCCAAAAACTGTAAACTGCCTGGTGGAAAAATAGCAATAATTACCCTCCCAGATCAAAACAAACTACTAAATAAACGATTAGAACTCATCTCAAAATGCAGATACGAAAAAAAAAAATTACTACGCTACTTAAAAATCGAAAACTGTAAACAAACAAGAATAAATGCAAATAAACAAAGATAAACAAAAAAAAAGCAAGTAAAATAAATTAGCTTAAGAAATAAATAAGTAAATATACTACGTAAATAATAAAGAAATTAATAAACTACACACACGAAAATAACTTTTGGAATAATACAGCAGACGAACAATGCATCACAGCTGTATATTTAAAAAGTCCAGGAAGAACACAACGCACTTGGCCTGGCGATTGTGTTTAGTATGAAACAGACAATTCCCTATATATATATTTATGAATAAGTGCATATATATATATATATATATATGCACTTATTCATAAATATATATATATATATAGGGAATTGTCTGTTTCATATATATATATATATATATATATATATATATATATATATATATATATATATTAATCATGTCACCCCTAGAAAGGCATTCCACTGCCACTAAAACGCAGGGGGTTACACAAGGCGATAGACGAGTTAGGATGTACATAGGGGGAGAGTTGGAGAGAATGGGAGGGTTAGTGTGTTAGGAGGTCTCTATTGACCTTACATTTAAACTCCTGGAGGTTATAGCCGTCGGGGAAGCAAGCATGCGGAAAGGAATTCCACAGGCGGGAAGTGCGAGAAAAGAAGCTGTTGGGGTAGAAATTGCGGTTACATTTCATCGGTCTCACTGTAAAAGGGTTGGATCTAGTTACCAATCTAGTATCTCGTGCAAACTCACACCTAGGGTGCACCAGTGATTTAAGTTCATCAAAGCAGAAGCCATGAAAGTATTTATAGAAGAGGCATAGGGAATTATATATATATATATATATATATATATATATATAAATTAATTCAGTCCAAGCATAGCGATAATGTCGCTAAGATGCACAGGGATACTGGGAATTTAGAAGGAAACAGAAATTCATTTCTAAACAGGAAACAGGAAACAGTTTTTGGTATGACTATTTTCCCTGTTCAAAAAGCATGGGTAGGTCTACGAACCGGACGACAGGCAAACCCATCTAATATATATATATATATATATATATATATATGCATGCGCACAGATACAGATGTATTTACACACACACACACACACACACACACACACACACACACACACACACACACACACACACATATATATATATTGTGTGTCTACCTTAGAGCTTACGGCCATATCACTTCGAAACAATGGTTCCTGTACAACCATCGTAGTTAAGCAACGTCGTCTTTAGTTAGTGCCAAGATGGGGGACTTAGGAATTCCAGGTGCTGTAAGCTTAGATGTGTGGGTTGTGAAATGGATACAGGCTCGAAATTGTAAATCGTATAGACTAATTGAAATTCCATTCTGGTTCATGATATTCACTTACGCGCAAACTGTTGCACCGAAACAAATCTTCGATCATAATAATAATATTTTTCGGAAACTAAATAATGCATTAACAAATTTTTGAGTATCAAAATAATTTTCCCGATACAAATTCTACTATTTAACTCATAGCTGTGGGTATAGATGGATTTATACGTTTTCTAAGTGTATTTGCGTGTAAGTGAATGTAACGAATTCGACTGGAATTCGAATTCAGCTTTTCGATTTTTATTCATATCCATTTCCAAGACAATGACAATATCTGCTTTTGAATAATAAGTAAGAATTATTATTTTTTTTAAATAAATTTCAACCGTGTAAGGTTTTTTTTGCCAAAGACAAACGGAAAGCGTTACTGAGAAAAACTGATAGAAAACGCGGAAGGTCATGATCGTTATTCGTATCTTTATTAAAAACTTTCTATTTGGTTTTGCATCGGAGTTACACACATGCAACGATTGATATCTATCTATCTATCTATCTATCTATCTATCTATCTATCTATCTATCTATCTATCTATCTCAGCCTGTTCATATCTATCTATCTATCTATCTATCTATCTATCTATCTATCTATCTATCTATCTATCTATCTATCTAGCAGGTTAATACCGATTTTCGTGAAGACACCGTTATGATGATCGCCATCAACGGGGCTAGTTTTCTTGATGCTGAGTCCCAGCTTATTATTATATTGATAGGAAACTGGGTGTGATTTCATATTTTGTGAGATTGGTCTTGTTTCCGCTTGGTTGGTTTTCTTTTTCTTTCTTTTTCTCTTTATTGTGCAGGTAATTGACTTCTTTTAATGCTTTTTATTGCCTTTTAAAGTACACGTGAATGGGTATCCGCTTAACTTTTTTTATATTGACTAGATGTCCACTAAATTGCTTTTTTGTTAACTGGTTTGTTCTTGTCATTTAGGTTGATCATTTTTTGTTATTGACATCTTTTATTGGCGTTACCCCTTTCATTGGCTTGGCCATTTTCCTTACTGTGTTGGTGTGTTTAACCGCTAAAGGTTTCTTTTTTACATCATGGTTGGGTGTGTGTGTTCTTGTGTGTATTTGTTATGTGGACTTTATGTGTGTTTTTTTCCCGTTTGATAGTGAGTATATTATTTTCTGTATTTTGCCGTGATTGACTGCTTGCATATTTATACTTATATTTTTATTTCTATGTTTTGTTTTCGTTGTTATTTACTGTTATTTTTGTACCAAAGTAGATATTTGTTCGCATGTCTACATTTTCCGATTATCTCTTTTCTTTTATTTAACATTTTACTTTGGTTTTAAAGCGGATTATTGATAGGGTCATTTCTAGGCATAATTTACAGTTTTTGCTATTGCTGCTGTGTTGTGGTGCTCTTTTTTTTATTTCCCATTTAATTTTGGTGGTAATGTTATTTCTTTGTTTATCCATATGTATTTTCATAACGTTGTCCTGTTTTTGTATTTTTCTATGTTGAGTGGAGTCTTGCCATTATGAAATCTTTCTTTGAAGGATGTTTCAGTTGCTCCTATGTAAATCTTTTCGTTTGTGCTGATGTTATTTGTCACGATAGCTTTGTCTATTATGTTGTTGGCTAGACATTTATTATTAAGTGTACATATGTCTTTCTTCCGACAGTTACATTTGTCCATATTACGTCGTCAGTTTGCACTGTTTTTATTGGTTTTATTGAGTATTTCCTTGTTGTGCTTGGTTAATATTTTCTCCATGTTTTCCTTGCAGCTATAACTGATTTTGACGGTGTTTTTGTTGATTCTTTTTTATCGTTTGCTGTGTTTAGGGAACTGCTTTTCTATTATATTGAAAAGATATTTTCTTATTTTTGTTTTTATATTATTGTTTTAGGTCGGGTTGAAGCAGATTATGTATGGTTTTTATTTTTTATTTGGTTTATTTTTGTTTGTGTATTCGAGTTTATTTGAGTATCTGCTGTTTCTTAGTATTGACTCGTATGTTTATTTTCGTTGAATATTTTTATGTTGCTAAAGTTCATGCATAGCCTTTTGTTTATAGATAAGGGTATGTGCTTGAACACTTTGGGAGGGATAGTGAAATTTTTGTTGATATATATGGGGTTGCTGTTTACTGTATGGTTTGTATATACTATTGTTTAACTTGGGTGTTATGTCTAAAAAGTTTATTATTTTTGGACTTGTTTTTATATCTATTGTGAATCCCAGAGTTGACGATTTTTATGATTGTTTTCTTATATTTTTGTAGTTTTGCCGTCGCAGTTTCTTAGACTTATTAGTCCATCGTTTTGTTTAAACCCTTTATCATTTGTTGATATTTTTTGATAGTTTGTTGATGATGTGAATGCCTATAATTTTTTACATTTCTGGGGTGTCATAGCTTCCCATTGTTAGTCAATGTTGGTATTGTTATTATTAGTGTTGCATTTTTAGCCATATTTTTTAATTATAATATAGTATGGACTTTCTGCAGTGTTTGATAATGTTTAACACATCATTCAATAAGTCCCAGACTAATATATAGATGACTCCACTAATAAAAGATCGATATAATTTTTTTATAATGTACTATCCTGTAAATGGCACGTGTCAAAATTTCGGCCCAATCGGATTATTAGTTTATAAGTTACAGTTATATAAGTAAAGCTACTGTTGCGAATTTTCAAAACAATGGAAAAATATGAATTTTGTGTGTTGATAAAGCATTGCTTTCTGATGGAAAAATACTGTTCAAAGTAATGGCTTGATAAGTATTATTCGGTTTCGTCTTCGTCAGAAACAACTGTTAAGGGGTGGTATCCTGATTTTAAACGCGGTAGTACAGACACAACGCTAACGCTCAGGTCGCCAAAAATCGGTAGTTTACCTGGAAGACACTAAAACTACACAAACACGTTTGCTCGATCGTAAATTGAAGTTGCGTGAGATAGCAGAGGAGTTGAACATATCAGAAGGCAGTGTATTCACCAGTTTACATAAACAGTTGTCAATGAGAAAACTGTGCTCAAAGTAGGTGCCGCGTTTGCTGACAGTTGGTCAAAAGCAACAACGCATTGACGATCCAGAGCGTTGTTTGCAACTGTTTCAACGCAACAAAAACGAAGTTAACTTTAGGAAGGAAGAACCTTCAATAGCAAAATTTATATAGCATTATTGGTGCGTTTGAGGGAAAAAATCGTGAAAACGGCCACAAATTAAGAAGAAAAATAGTGATCTTTCACCAAGACAATGCACTATGTCACAAGTTAATTGCAACGATGGCAAAACTACATGAATTGCACCTGGAATTGCCTCCGCATCTACCCTATTTTCAAGATCTGGCCCTAGTGACTTTTGATTGTAGACCTCAAAAGAATGCTTCAGGGATAGAGATTTGGTTCCAATGAAGAAGTGTTATAGGAAGCTGAAACGTATTTTTAGGCCCAAAACAAATCGTTCTCCAAAAAAAGGCATAGAATTGTTAGAGAATTGGATGCAGTGTATGACTCTAGAAGGAGACTATTTTGATGAATAAAGTCCAATTTTGCCTAAAAGTTGTTATATTAGTTAGGCCCGGGATTTATTGAGTGAAGTTTTGTTTTTTATGGGATGTTTATATATTGTTTAGTCTAGTTTAGTTCATTATTTAATGTTTTTTCATAAATGGATGGGTAAAAACCATTCATGTCTAATTGTTCGTTGAACTACAGAAAATATATGAAAACAAATCGTTTTTAGTTGTTTGCAGAACTAGTGAAAATATAATATCCCATAATGAAATATAAAAATAGACCTAACTTATGATTTTTAGAAAAACTTCTTTTTTATCTTCAGGACGAAGGCGATCATGACTTTCCACGTTTCCCTATCCCTGGTGGCTCTGAGCACGCCTTCTCCTGTTACACCGTGCAATCCTCGTTCTGACATCCACCTGATTAGGTCCTTCAAATATGTTACCCGGTGCTTTCCCCTGTCTCTTTTCCGCTCTATCTGGCCTGTTAGTATCAGATTCTAGTCATCTTAAAACACTAATTTATGAAACAAAAGTAGTGAATTGATGAAATTTTTCATTATATATATATATATATATATATATATATATTAGCAAAATAAAACAAATCATCAATTCACTTCTTAAACAAAGCGAAAAAACAAAAGTCATCAATATAATATATATATTATCTTATTTTTTATTTTATTCCCCAATGACTTCGTTCACAGTAAATAAACACAAGTGGCCTCCTTTAATATAAACGTCCAAAATCTGATCCTAAAAATTTTATAATTTTTTTTATTACTTCTTCGATTTTACTTTCCAATTTCATGTTTAAGTTTCGGTATGAATCCAATTAAATTATAAATTTAATAAATTAAAATATGGTACCTTAGATTTACGATTTATAATTTACAACGAACTTAAATTAAAATTAAAATCTAAAAATTGTTAGTTCATAATATGCACCTGATGATTGCATAGCGCATAAAACTCCGAGTCGTGCTATAGATGTAGGATAATATATATATTTCATAATATAATCTTAATAGCTCTGTTATTCTCCATTGAAAACAGTTCTATTAACACCAGAAAAATATCTATTTATATATGGGCGTGTACCAGCTTATCCTTATGTACATTTATTCATATTCATATATATATATATATATATATATATATATGACCTGACGATTGCGTTTAAACCTGAAACAGACTGTCGCCGTTGGGTGTTAAACTTCAGTTTGCATACGCTTTAACCCTCATATTGAGCACGTTAACCAATAAATATAGCATACATTAAAACTATATTTTTATCACACACACACACACACACACACACACACACATATATATATATATATATATAGAGAGAGAGAGAGAGAGAGAAAGAGAGGAAGTGAGAGTGTAAGAGAAAGTCTAGATTATAGAAATAAGCTTTACTCAATCACCGTCTCATATCTATCTATCTATCTATCTATCTATCTATCTATCTATCTATCTATCTATCTATCTATCTATCTCTTTTTTTTATATAGATACTTCTTTTAGATAACCAAACTAAGATTCACTTAATTCCGTAGACACACATGCTTCAGTTGATATTATCAAGGTATGACATTTATACATAAATGCATGATATGCGAAAAAAACAGCATGGAACTTATATCATGAAAAAATCGAACTTTGGTATTAAAACTAGCGTATATTTTTATGTATAAATACATACTTATATACCTGTGTATTTTTATTATATTATATTATATTATACTATATATATATATATATATATATATATATATTATAAACCATAAGCAGCAATGTAATATACACATGTGCGAAAATCGTTGAATACACATGTGTAAATGATTGTATGTTACCAATTCCATAAGTGAGCATCGATTTTAATACGCATGTGCAGTATTACGCACGTTAGATCACATCAGGATATCAATGACATTTCTAGGCCTAATGCATCTTACCCACATCAGAAATAAAATCAAACACAAAAAATATCAATTTTTCTGTGACAAGGGCCTAATAGATTTTTTTGATATGATACTGAGAATATGTGCTTTAGGCGTGGCGGTGGTGGGTGTAAAGGAAGTCCAGTAAAAAAAATGACAAATAAATAAATGAGAGAATAGGGAAAGAAAAAATCATAAAATCCGACTGTAGATATTGCAATGAATTAAAAGGACTTTTATCTAAAATAAATAAATAAATAAATAAAACAAAAAAATTAAGGCTAAAAAATGGTAGTAA
The DNA here is from genome assembly GCA_037127315.1 of Ascarosepion bandense. Taxonomy (NCBI): domain Eukaryota; kingdom Metazoa; phylum Mollusca; class Cephalopoda; order Sepiida; family Sepiidae; genus Ascarosepion; species Ascarosepion bandense. The sequence continues at coordinate 6,474,693 of JBBBDQ010001661.1, read as the reverse complement.
ACAAAACAGAAACTGTACAAATTTCCAAAGATAAAAATGTGGAGTAGCACTTGTTAACTATTAACAACAATTTTCAATCGACAATAAATTATACCAATTCATAACAAAGCAGATTTTACAAGTATCGAGAGTATGCAACAACAACAAAAACAACAACTACAACAACAGCAGCAATAATAATAATAATAATGGCTATTCAGCCAGTTAGTTAAGTGCCATACGTGATACACGCTTTGGGTGATCATATTTCGAATGAGACATTTGACTGGGCAGAAGATTATCCCGCAGTAGGTTGCCATTGCTTTCTGCCGTAGACTGGTTGCCAGCCAAGGCTATATAATCTAATCTGTTTTATTATTTAACCCATAAGTGAAAGGAAGAGTTGGATTAATATCTTTTCCAAGGGTATTTGTGCGAAAGTGAATGCAAGAAATTGAACTGAAATTCGAACCCGGCACCCCGATTTGTTGCTCCCAGTTGATATTAACTGCACCAGAACGCACATCCGATTCCGTATTCACACACTCAAAATGTCGTCTCAGGATTTTTGGTTGCGAGTCGATATCCACTGCACCACAAAAATATTCCAGCTTTTCTGTTTGAATTTTCTATTGAATCATCATTTTTAATGAATAAGTAGGCTGGTTGCAAGTTTCATGAGTGCAACACATCCGTTAAAATACCCTTATTGCATTGTTAAATATTTGAACTAAATAATTTTAATAAAATATTGTAATAACAATCAAAAGTAAGAGAGTACAAATGAAAAGATTTTAAATTTGGAAAGGTTTTTCATTTAACTGAAACAGACTTTTTGTAAGGGTCTGCTATCTCAAAATTAATTCTAAAAATGAATATGTAATTAACAAACCTGAAATCGTGTTTTAGCCAATAGATAACGACACTTAGACACGTTAATTAGATATTAATAGCAATTTGTTGCGAAACAATTAATTCTAGAAATGAAAATTCTAATATGGCTTACTCAGGAGTGTAATGGGGTGTCATAACAGTGTGATATAATTTTGTCTTTCATGTAAGATCTAAACTTAGTTATAAATGGAACTTTGTCTCTGTGTGTGTGTGTGTATGTGTCTGTATGTGTGTGTCCGTTACCTATATACTGCGAAACGGCTAAACCGATTGTCTTGAAAATTTACACAGTTGTTCTACAAGCGTCTGCCAGTGTTCTTAGCTAGGTTTTGTGGCGAGGTACCCCCGATAAATATCGAAAATCGAAAAAATCGGGTTATAGAAGGAGTTGTCCGATTTTTGATACACTCATAGACAAAGACATAAGAAACAATATTCAGAAGTTTCAAGGTTGCAGTTCTTACAATAGGGCAGAAAATCGATAATATATATATATATATATATATATATAAGGCAAGATGTTTGTGTGTGTGTCTGTTTATCTGTCTGTATGTCCTTTATACAAATCCACAATTTTTATCCGATTCTCACCAAACTTCACACACATATTCTTTAGGCTGAGTATGAGCTCCGGGACCACGGATTAGTTTTAAAGCTTTCATTACACCCGAGCAACGCCGGGCTATACTGCTAGTATTAAATAAGTTGAGTCCGATGAAAGTTATTATGGAATGGCAAAACTCTGTAAATATTATCAAACCAAAACCAAAATGTTTCCTGTTCTTTCTTATCCAATAAAAGTTATGCCGGACTGAGCTCAATTTGGGGATAGGTACAGACATGGTATCTAGAAATTCAAGATTTAATTTTAGAATTTTTATACATATACCCGGCCTTTTGAACAGATGTAGAAGTTTATCTCTTGTTTGATTGCCTTTCAGGTTTCTTCTAAAATCTATTTAAACTCTATACTTCTAACTTCTATACTTGAACGCTGACTTATTTTCCCCTATTTGTTTATTCATTTTTCTCATTTCCCAATAGTAGATATCGTCCGGGTTATACTATTAGTCATACTATACCGGTTCATACTATCGTCCGCTTCATACACAAATCTTGTCTCAAACAAGGCTAGAGCTATCTTTTATCTTGCCTGCATTGCACCAAGAATTTAAATTCTTCCTTTTCTACCTCAGTCTTCTTTTTAAGACTGGCCATATATATATATATATATATATATATATATATATATATAATTATTATTATTATTGTAAAACGTACCAAGAAAACAGTATCACTCATAATGACTAAAATCATTAAGTCCTACAGTTAACAAAACGGTAAATTTAGTCGTCAATCCCAAAAGGTAATACCAAATGGGAAGAGGGGAATCAAAAAAAGAAACAAACAAAGCAAAATCTGTGTTCGAAAGAAAAAAACCCCAAGACGAAAACCTTAACAGTAAAGAGCTCAATACGAAAGTAGAGCAAAGATACGAACTAAATCTAAAAGTGAGCCAAAGCCGAGCGCGGTTTCACTCGCCGGATCGTCAGGACAAGATATATATATATATATATATATATATATATATATATATATATATATATTTGAGTTTGTCTCTATTGAAATTTACCTGACAAAGATACCAAATACTTTACGTTATATATATATATATATATATATATATATATATATATATAATTATTATTATTATTGTAAAACGTACCAAGAAAACAGTATCACTCATAATGACTAAAATCATTAAGTCCTACAGTTAACAAAACGGTAAATTTAGTCGTCAATCCCAAAAGGTAATACCAAATGGGAAGAGGGGAATCAAAAAAAGAAACAAACAAAGCAAAATCTGTGTTCGAAAGAAAAAAACCCCAAGACGAAAACCTTAACAGTAAAGAGCTCAATACGAAAGTAGAGCAAAGATACGAACTAAATCTAAAAGTGAGCCAAAGCCGAGCGCGGTTTCACTCGCCGGATCGTCAGGACAAGATATATATATATATATATATATATATATATATATATATATATATATATATTTGAGTTTGTCTCTATTGAAATTTACCTGACAAAGATACCAAATACTTTACGTTATATATATATATATATATATATATATATATATATATATATATATATATATAAAACGTAAAAAGAATTCAATGTTAAATTTGATAGTGAATTTAACAGAAGAATATAATCTGGAAAAATTTGGATATTCTACAAATCCATGAGTAATAGATATTCCACAGCCAAGCAGCCGCTCCTCAGATCGAAAACCATACAACAGTTTTATATAAATAATTCCAGGTGAAGAGGACTTTAATTTTAACTGTGATTTTTTTACTAAATGTGTTAATCTTATCAACTAAGTCTATCTTATTCTTATCAACGTTTTTAATGTTTTTTGTCAAATTTTTCATGATTAAACTTCATGATAGATAAAATTAGATATATAAAGATTTTAAAAATTTTAATTTAAAAGTAACAATTAAAACAAATATATAAAAAGTAGATTTCCTCGATGTAACCTTAGATCGAGAGAAAAATGTACACCAATCATACAAAAAACCAAATACCAATCATTTATACATCCACCAGAAGTCTGACCACCTTCCATCTGTTATCAAACATGTACCCCCATCAACAGAATACCGAATTAGTAGAAATTCAGCTAATGAAGAAGTATTTAATAAGCATAGCAATTGTTATAATACTGCCTTAAAAAATAGTGGATACATAAATCCAAATATTAAATGTGTAAACAAGAAAAGTAACCCCCGAAAAAAAATAGGAATAGAAATATTATCTGGTGCAAATCCCCTTTCAACCAGATGTTTAGTAGTAAATTGCGGACAAAATTCCTCCTGTTAATTAGGAAACACTTTCCGGAAAAAATCCACTAAGTAAGATCTTTAATAAAAACACTATTAAATTAAGTTACAGCTGTATGAACAATCTAGAAAAAAATCATAAAAATCACGGTAAATATTAGTAAAAACAACCGGATAACAGAAAATACTAATTTAGACAAGAAAAAATGTAATTTAAAAACCATATAGACTTGCCGTTAGAAAACAGGTGTCTAACGGAATCGATCATTTATCAATGCGAAATATCATCAAAGGAAAACCCATATAATATAAAGAAATTATATAGGGAGTACTAAAAATACACTTAAACAGCGGATTTACCAGCACATCTCTTCATTTAATAATAACAAATACAAAAATAGAACATCCCTCTCAAAATATCATTGGTATCTAAAGGAAAAAAAACATCCACAATTAAGTGAAAAATTCTAAAAGAAACTAAAACATGTAAGTCATTAAATAAACCATGTTCATTATGTTTATACCAAAAAACTATTTATTATTAAACCACGTAAGAATAAAAATCTATTAAATAAACGCAATGATATAAATCTTATTTGTAGATATTGCAAATTGTTCACATTAGAAAATGGGTAAAATCTAAATGAAATAACATGCATATAACCAACAAGTGCTTAAGGAAAATAATTACTGACGAACGATCAAAATCAATTGAAACATAAAATTATTTATTTAAAAATTCTTTATATAAAAAAAGCTTTACAACAAATAAATAGATAGACCAAAAATCACAAGAAAATGAAAAAATACAGCCTTGGTGCTAAATGAGAATATAAAATCAAAAACAATAAAACTAAAATAAGAAGAGAGAAAAAAAGGAAAATAATATGATTAGATCAAAGGCAGGTTGACGTCTTGACCGTTAAGGAGGGAATGAAAGAAGGGAAAAGGGTAAAATGAGAGAGGGAAAAAGGAAAAATGAGAAAAAGATGGTTAGTATGTATTCTTTAGGGCCAAATCCAAAAATGAATTTTCGCTCTGATTACTTAAAAGAAACATAGATGTAAATTTTATATCTTCCCATATACATACACAGAAAACCAAAGGATTTTATTATTTAAATGTAAATCATCTGCACAACCAACCTCAAACATTGCCTGATGATGAGAATCTATCTCGAAACATAGAAATTTCGCGTTGCAACGTACAATTAATTCATAACTGTATAATTATATATATATATATATAATTAAAATTTTTAAACATCATTTTTAATAGATACTCGTATTAGAGAAAAGACTCTATTTTTTATAATTAAACATTGTATTTCGGTTCAGTTAGAAATTCCTAGCACCTGAAGAAGACCGGAGCGTACAACGGCCGAAACGACGTACAGATGTCAACTAAGATGAAGACAATACTACCTCATCTCAGAAATATCGACAGATATTTATTATATCATTTGGTCTGAATAATCGATAAATCTTCTTAGGAAAATATGCGTCCTCAGATAAGGATTTGAACCTGATTCCCCAAGGTGAAACCGTCAAAAGATGTGACATGTCTTAGACCGCTCGACCACGAAAGACATACACTCAAATAAATAAATTTTTCCGATGTTTCGACAAATACCTATCAGCTCAGATTTCGTATCGAAAACAAAGTCAATTTATTTTCTGAAATTTGTTCCGAAATGTGACAGAAAATGAAAATTTTATTAATTTTTATTACACGTTCCTTTCGCGGGGATAAGAATAAACGATACTATTATATAGGATTCAATCAACTATATCTTGAAAAATACAATCGTTTAAAAAATTAGCAACACTTAACAAAGCCTTTGCAAATCGCCAAAGAAGTGGCTGAAATTCACTTAAAACAATAGTCGCTACGGATAATTTTTAAACTCCTTTACCCACAACAAAAACCCAATAAAAAATACTGAAACTTTCCATGTCTGTCATGTTCAACGAAACATGTTTGAAAGAAAGATTTCTCCCGATATATATATATATATATATATATATATATATATATATATATTGCTATACAAATATTGTTCCCCATATAACACCGGGTATATATACACTGGCGTGTGCATAACCCCCCCCCCCACACACACACACATATATATATATATATATATATATATATATATGGCTTAGGGAGTAGACATTGCCCATTGCCACTGATACCAAATCGGTCCATTTTCGATCCCGGCTGGATACAGCGAAACAGGTTTGCATGTGGATGACGAATATATATTGTTTTAAGATTGCAACATCTTTGTATATAAAATTTGGGAAGCAAACTTTCTTATGTACATTTTTAAATGAATACAACGAACAATTATTTTGTAAGTTTCTTTTTCAGTTTCCCTAACGGTCTTACAGTTTTTCTTTTTTGATGTATTCATTTGTGTAGAAACTGTCTACAGTGATTATTGTACTAAGCACTTTCGGTTAACACTAGTCATTTTCGAGGTGGTAGAGGTAATTTTAAAGGGAAATAATTACACGAAATCCGGAAGTAACATGGCACATGGAATGAGAATGATATTCTACTGTGTTCAAAATAAATCGTTTGGTTCGAAATTTCAAGTATCTGAAGACGACTAGAGCGTACAATAGCCGAAACGTCGTGAATATGGCAATGAATACGAAGACAACAGTCCGAACAATGTAAATAATGTAAATATTACTTCATCTCAAAAGTATAGACAAATATAAGGGTAAGTTTTGTTGTTAAAGCAAAAAATGTACACTCAGCCCACTTAACATTATTTGCTTAGAAAACAGTCGCGGCATCTGAGGATCCCCTGGAAAGAACATGTTAGCAACCATGAAGTTTTAGAGAAAATGGAAACAAAAAGAAAACATTTTTAACACGATAACGGGACAGTTGAAATTTTTAAAGCACAGAACGAGTAATGAGGGTTTTAAAAATCTAGGACAGAAGAAAGCAACGCACAGATTACTTAGTGAGTTTGAGTAAATGAAAGGCGGAACAAGGTTTAGGGGCAAGTGTAAAAATACAAAATTTATTAAGCGCTACAGAGAGTAGAAAGTTGTTGGGTGCCATTATCAGTAACGTCCTGAAGAGACACGGCACATAGAAAAAGAAAAATGTTCTCACAAAAGAAAACTGAGAAAACTGAGTACAAAAAAACTATTTCTCTCGACAGAGGTTTAGGGAGCTGAATAACACAGTGGAAGGAGTAAATTTTCAACAAGTTAATGCAGTAACACCCATTGCAATATGCTCATATCCGCTAACTGGTTTCCTCAAATGTCAGTAAATATCGATCAATGTGCAGTTTTTTTTTCTTTTTAGCGGCACAGAGAGATATAATGATACACCTCTGTTTTGTACGCACTTTCATGTCAGACGACATGTTGGCAGACTGCGTGAAAAAGGAGAAGAGCGTTTTGCCAAACGTAGGAGGCTATTAATCTAAAGGAGAGCGAAACATCTGCTGCCATTATAGTTGGAAACATTTACAATAAGCACTTACAGATGCGTCTGAACGTAGGCACACATCTACATAAATAAACACATTTATAATGAAGCAAATTCCCCCCTGCCAAACACACAAAAGTTTCTTTCAGTAAAGGTTAAAAATAGACAGTCAGAGAGAGAGAGAGAGAGAGAGAGAGAGAGAGAGAGAGAGAGAGAGAGAGAGAGAGCAGAAATTGTTTGATTGACATCGTTTTTAAGAGCGTACGTCAGCAAGAGTTATCAGAAATCTTTACTAGCAATTTACTGATATCTATCTATCTATCTATCTATCTATCTATCTATCTATCTATCTATCTATCTATCTATCTATCACATACTTTTCATATCTATCTATCTATCTATTTAAGGATTTAATCATATGGTCGGCCACGTTCTCTGAAACATGCATCTTTAACAAATCATGTCTTCGGAAACAGGTGCAGTTATAAAGCAATTTTTTAATTCCGGCTCGAGAATTATCACCATTTCCCCGATTGTGAGCATGTCTTCGGGTGAAGAACAACTCAGCTTTTTCCATAAATATTGCCTGTCTTTTCGATTCCTGTTCTTTATTTCTTCTTGCTTCTCTCATTTTTATTTTCTTTCTCTCATTTGGAAATAACTGCCATTTGCCCTTTCTTCGTACAGCAAGAATTCATTTCTATTAAATGTATAGAAAGCAAAAGCATTTTCATAGGCAAATATCAATCGTTAAAAAATAATAATCAAACCTCAACACACACACACATATACATACACACACGAACACACATATACACACACATCCGCACACACATATCCATATTGACAGGGTTTATCAAAATACAAACATTTGGGGCAGTACCCCACACCAAAACAAGAACAAAAGTCAGTATAAAAATATACCCCCAAATCCTTCGTTTTAGAGTTATTAAGTGTAAATGAATTTTACGGTAGATGTCGCTGTATTACTATGTAGACTAAATTACATTTGTCCTTCGTGTACATTTGTGGCTATTCTGTATTAATGTTTAACTCATGTAGTAGTGAAGTAACTGAGAAGTGTCCCTTTTAACAATGGTGGGGTATTCATATCGTGAGCGGACAAGAGGCTGCACGGCTGCAACCGATTGTTTTTCCAGATCGAGAACAACCGAGTCATCCAACTTTTGCTTCTATTCATCGTCGCATTACTGGGACAGGAAACCCGCCCTCAAAGTTTGTAGAAGTATTTTTAAATTGCATCTTGGATTGTACATTTAACAGCGTCTACCGTAAACTTTAAACTTAATAACTCAAAAACGAGGGATTTTTGGAGAGATGTTTATTTGGATTTTTGTCCCTGTTTTGGCGTGAGAAACCCGTTCTCAATGTTTGCAAAAGTATTTTTGATATATATACTAGCAGTATAGCCCGGCGTTGCTAGGGTGTAATGAAAGCTTTAAAACTAATCCATGGTCCCGGAGTTCAAACTCTTTGGACGTTGGCACGAAAGACTAAAAAGCAATAGTTGTTTCCAGTTAAAGCGAAACCATAGACTGAAAGAAAAATGAATGGATGTAAGTCAAATTTTGATTTCCTGGTATCGATATAAAAGAAGTTTTTTTCGTCGTAAACTGAATTTTGAAGGCTAAATAAGTCCTCTGAGTAAATGGTATCATGGCTGATACTAAGAACTACAATTATACCAACTTAGAGCCAAACCGGAAGCAAAAACTAAAATAAAAGGGCTGAAAAAATACAGACATACAGGCAGATAAACACACACACACACACACACACACACACACACACACACACACACACACACACACACACACACACACACTTTTGCTTTATATATATATATATATATATATTATCGATTTTCTGCACTATCGTAAGAACTTCAACCTTGAAACTTCTGAATATCATTTCTTATGTCTTTGTCTATGAGTGTATCAAATTTGATTAAAATAGGACCACTCCTTCTATAACCCGATTTTTTCGATTATCGGTTTTCGATATTTATCGGATGTACCTCGACACAAAATCTAGCTAAGAACACTCACAGACGCTTATAGTACAACTGTGAAAATATCAAGAAAATCGGTTCAGCCGTTTCGGAGTCTATAGGTAACAGACACACACACAGACACACACAAACACACAAAGTTCCATTCATAAATAAGTTTATATATATGTATATATATATATATATATATATATATATATATATATATATATATATCATAAGGAATGAAAGAACAGAAATGAATTAACAGTTTTATGTAAACATCGTAAATATTTCACTTTCAGACTGAATTAATTATAACGCTTATTTATATTATGCTCTAATATTACATAAAATTATTTTATGCAAATTAATGACACACACAATACTTTTTTATTTTTTATAACTCTAATATATCTTAGTATACCATAACTATTTAATTCAAATTATAACCTAAACAATTTAGCTCCTTTAACAAATATAGTAGTATAACAATTTGATTTAAAAGCCTAACAACTTACCTGCTGTCAAAAACTAAAGTCTACGCATTTGAATAATGTATGTTCCTAGTATGTATCTTCTCCATACAAAAAAACTCATTTTATCCTGAATTAATTCAACAATTTCTTTCATATGACCTAAATGGTCAACTTCATATTTCAACCTAATTCTCACTTTTCATTGAGTAATTCAGAAACAACCATAATTAACTTCCTCCAACCACCCCTTCTTAACTTTCTGAATAAGCATGAATTCATTTTATATTTTCTAAAATGAACCGTTTTCACCATTTTTTTAAAATATCACCTGAAGAAGAACAATAATGTTCTGAAACATGAAATTTTTTGTGTATTGATATAATGCTTTTATAAACCATTGTAATAACAAAATTACAATATATATATATATATATATATATATATATAATTTTAACAAAAGCAAGACAATAAAGCCACTAAGACTAAAGAGGTTACTATCTTTGAAAGAATATAAGAAAAGAAAAATATCATTATTAAGAAGCGAGAACAATAAAAGGGTAAGAAATAAGAATACAAAAGATAACGATTGGTCTTGCATTTAAAGTTTTGATGATCAAACTTGACTGAAAAGTAAGAGGCAAGAAGAGAATTCCACAAGCAAGAAGTGTGAGAAAAGAAACAATCAGTATAGAACTTACGGTTACATCCAGGCAATTTCAAGTGCCGCCAATCTAGCTTAAATTCATAAAGGTTAAGTTCCATAGAGGAAAGTTTGTCGGAACAATTACTATGAGGGTTTTATAGAAAACACCGGAAAAGGTCAGAAGAATTTCTAAATATATAGCAGCAGCACCAAACCGCCCCACCCACTACTTTCATTTGATGATATGGAAATATTATATTAATTTATTTTTATAATAATCCTTTCTTGTTCTCTAATTAACTTCATTAAGGCATTTCAACATATTTTTGCTTGTTGCTTCAGTATTGTTGACTTCAGAGTTATGTGAAAATACTTCTGTGATGTATTCACTCTTCAGGTATTTTCTTGCTGTTGTTTTCCAATTGTTTTCTTATTTATATAAAATTTGATGTAATTTGATATCTTTGTGTGTAAATGATTCTTTTTGCTTGCTGAATGTACTATCTTCAATAGTGTAAGTAGTGTTTTTAACTGATTTTTATTGTGATGACCCCTTTTTAGCGTGCTTAATTGATGTAATGTTTATTTCTTGAGTGGTGCAATGGTTAATTGCTTTTTTTTATTGCTTTTTAAGTGGTATAGTGTTTTTAAATATTTAATTGTTTTATATTGCCTAGTGAAACCCGTGGAATTTCCACAGAAGGATAATTATGATTTCCTGGAAAAATTTAATTTTGTCATGCTACAAATGATAGTAACGTCTTCAAACATAAAGGTATTGGATAATAAAATAGCGATAACACATATTAATTTTATTAAATATCTATAAAATTAATGTCCATAGAAGCTACTTTACTGTGAAAAATTTTGAAAGAGAAAATGTTTTTTATTACTGAAAAATCATGGCTCCTGTCTCTATTGTAAACATTTTTATCAAGATTTAAAAAGAATAATAATTTCAAAAATAATTTCCTTCACTTTTGAATGAGTACTGATAGTTTTATTAAAATCCGACAATTACTTATTTTTTGCGAGAATTTCCAAATTAATGTGTTTGTTACCGAAAAAACAGTGTGATGCCATCATTACGTTTCCATTGTAAAAGAGTCGTAACGTTTCTTTAGCCGCTAACTCAAATTAAAACAAAACTTTTTTGACAAAATTTCAAAAATATTAGAAGGGATTAAAAATTTAAAAAAATATTTAGAGTTACTTTAAAGGCTCCTGTGTCCATTGTAAACAGAACAAACTGAATAATAGCCAAAGGTGTAGAGGCCAGAAATTTCGTTATTAGGTCAAGGGATACGACAACAAACCTACCTATTTTTACTATATTGTGCAGTACACACGCGCATATAGACATACACACAATTACTCTACAACCACCAGCTTAAACTGCTACTGATATGATAATGCTATAAGCTCTCTCCTCCTACTCTCTCACGCTTTATTACCCTTTCCTTTGGCAAAGGTGAGTGAAAGGCCGAGGAGAGTAAAAACATAGAGGGGAAGGAAAAGTTCGTGTAGAGAGTGGGGTGTAACGGACGGAAGAACTAACTAACTAACTAACTAACTAAGGAATAAACAAGTAGAAGTATAATATAGATTCTCCTTTCAGAGTGCCTAAATAGACTTCTTAATTGCTTTATATTAGATATATTTATTTATGAAACTTTTTATGAACACATGGATTACGACATTTTTTAATTTATTTCTTTAAAAATTATTTTTAATTGATACTGGTATTTGAGTAGATGCCCTGTTTTTTATGATTAAACAATATAATTATTTACATTTACTGGCCTTAATAATCAAAAAATCTAGTTAGAAAAATATGAAATGGAGCGCTCGTCTTTAAGGGGAAACTGTCGTACGATCTGGCGTGTCTTAACCGCTCGACCACGCAGAACTTACGGTTAAAGTCCGAAATAGTGCTTTTAAACACATATTTTAAATATTTGAAAAATATGCACTTTAAAAACATTTGAAAAATATTTGAAATATTTGAAAAAACATTTTAAATATCTGAAAAATACATATTTTAAACACATATTTGGAATATTTGAAAAATCGGGAGAAGGTGTGATTAAAAGCACCAATTCAAGGTTTGTTCGATCTTAAGTTCTGCTTTTATTTTTGTTTTATTAGATTTAAGTACTTCTCTACGGATATTAGTGTATAAAAAAACTCAGGTAACTACTTAAACAAATTAAAAAAGGACATTAACATTAGAAACAAATATAAGACCAATTTAGACATAGAGAGAAGTGTCTGCATCTACTAAAACACACTTAACAAAAACAAGCAAAATTACCTCTTCCAACACACAAAGAAATATGCCATCTAATTACCAAGCAATTTCTCTTTACTTTCGATAACAACTCTAGACAAAAAATTGGTTTACTGATTAAATCACCTCTCAGCGGTGCTCTCGCTTGTCCATTTCTAAAGTTTATAGAAAGAGACCTATTCAAAAACACTCTACCATCAAACTTTTCCCATTTAAGATATATAGATGACGCCATTTAATATATCAAAAAAGTACTAATATACCAGATCTTTTTAAGCAACTTACAAACTTTGAACCTAAAATAGATTTTAGCTTTGACACAGAAACCAACTATATTCTTCACTAGATATCATGTTACACAAAAATAAAAACGAACTCATTTTTGACGTATACAGAAAAGCTACCAACAAAAACGACCTGATCATTTTCTACTGACACAACTCTTCTAAAATCATTTCTGGTATAATTATAGGTTTCTGTTTAAGAGCATTAAGATTTTGCAGTACCATATTTTTACCAAAAGAAACATACATAAAAAACATATTCAAAAACCTACAATATCCATATCACTTTATTCACAATGTAAAAAGAAATGCAGATAATAATACGCAACTGCAACAAAAACATTAATATCCACAACAATAAATTAAACAACAGCAAATACATAATACTACCTACCAACTCCATAACATCCATTATCCAGAACAACTTACTCCATCTAAACAACATGCAAATAATCACAGTCACCTCAAAAACTATTATGGAAATAATTAAACCTAAAAAAATAAAAAAGAAAAAAGAAAAACAATATTAACTGAGAAGCAGGCATATACAAAATGAATTGCTAAAATTGTCCCTCAAAGTCATCGGAGAAACAAGCAGAAATAAAAAAAATCGTTATACGAACACAGAAGAGACCTCATAAATGATAATTTAATGAATGCATTAGTCATGTATTTGACCACAATTTCACCCTAAAAGATGCCATACTCATAAAAATAAGAAATAATTTACATAGAAGGAAAATTCTCGAGAGCGCCGACATAAAATATTATGAACGTATCAAACTACGTGCCGGTTTTATCCCAGTCTCACCTTTCCTAATAGAAACCAAACTTTCCCAGGACAGCATACATATCAATATATATATATATATATATATAACCGTTTTCTTTGATGATATATATTTTTTCTTTGATTTTATATATATATATATATATAAAATCAAAGAAAACGGTTAATTTCCATCATTTTAAGATCTCATAACATTATACTGAAGATAAAAAAATTCTCTTCAAATATGAAGTATGACGATTTTTAAATGTTTAATAATTTCTATTAATCTTATTAATAATTTATGAGCGTTTTTTCTTGTTACCGATAATTTGTTTTGTTCATAGATACGTTATTTGAAATAAAATTCATTTAATCTCTTTGCCTTGATAAAATCCTTCACAAGACGAAGGCGAAAAACATTTTATATCTTGCTGGGCATTGACTATTACAGTGTAGAAGGCAAGAATTTTTACTTGTGGTTGTTTTTATACAGGAAAGTGATGATTTCTTTGGTTTTTATCTCTACATTGAAATACACGCACATATACACACGCAAACACCCACACATATGGATGTGCGTGTATTTCCGCTTATGTATCTCCTACTGACAGTTATCAAAACTTGTTGGCATTCTAGGTCAACAAAGAGTATATGCAATGGACTGAGCACGTGAGTAACAACGAGGTGTTGGAGAGGATGCAAAGGAGAAGAAAATTCACACTTAGCATCAGAAAGAGACAGCTGAGGTTCCTGGGACAAGTAATGAGGAAGGAGGACCTGAAAGATTTGATACTCACAAGAAGGATAGAAGGAAAAAAGACAGGAAAATGCAGCATGAGTCATATTTCATAGGCTTGAACAAATGGACGGTGGAGCGGGGTTTGGGAGAGAAACCAAGTGGGAAGATATTGAGAACGATAAGAGAGGTGGCCAAGTGAAAGTTCATGATCGTCTACATGCTGAAAGGGCATGGCACATGAAGACGGAGATGAAGTATGCAGAATATTGTTTATCGCTGATGAATAATGTCTAATTTTTATTTTTGATTTAAACATGTCTTACGTCACTCAGCCCGCGTGTTTGAGGAATATGAATAAAGAGAACGTGTTCGAATCTGCGTGATTAGGATTTATCGAATACCCAGGCCAATAGACGCGAAACACACTGTTTAAATTTAAAAATAAAAATGGGTCGTCTATGTCAAACACTAATGTCCACTACCATAACTAATACTTTAGAAATCTTTCTCTCTGTCTGATTGTCTGTCTATCTCTTTCTAAGACAAAGAACAAATAGGAAACGTTTATCATTTTAATATAATTCACTTTTTATTAAAGAGGGTTAGCAAGGACTCAGCTATGGAGAAAAAGAAGAAAGGAATTTAGGTAGTTGTACTTTGATGTTGTTTGATTTTCATTGGTCGGTCATGTTTCACATATACTCGATTCCTTTAAAACAACTTTCTGAATTCAAGCAGAGATGATGCATCCGGCAAAGGTTTCAAGAAATCAACGGATGCCAAGTTTACCTGAAAACTCGTAAATATCTAAGTGTATAAAAATTCTAGTTTGTCTGTGTAGGCAACAGACGATAATGTATATTCTTAATTGCGTGTGTGCGTATATGTCTAGTAGACACACACATACACACGCATACATATATATATATATATATTTGAATTCGGCGTATTTGGGTAACGATTTGTTATTTATATAAGTTTAGTTAAAGTTTTTTGTCAAAGTTGTATTTTTATTTATTTTCTTTAGATTTTGAACCAGGCAATTTTTCTAGTTTTAAGGGAAAGTTTAAATATAAAGAATCTGGTGTTTGTGTAATTTCGGCTTTCGGAAGTCGAATGACAACACAACACATGAAGACGAGTTACTGTAAAAAAATTTAAAAAAATGATGAAACTGGCAAAACGCAAAAACTAAAATATTTTTCATAATGGGTTATGAAAGTTCAAATTACTCAGAAAGTTGATATTTATGTACATATGTACCGGAAACCAGGAAAATAGTTTGAAATATAGAAAAAAGATAAATAACCTTAGTAAAAACTATATATATATATATACTTACTTGGAATAAATAAGTGACTTAAGAGAGCACACAAAATATCAAATCCTGGGAAAAAATGTTTTCGATACCTCTAAATGAGGCAGAACATAATATTTATAATATACTAATCACCGCAAACAGGACCGGCCTCGACTATAGTATCGTTTACAAAAATACAATCATCAGAAATTATCAAATATATATATTTGGGCAGCAATATTCCATTTAAACCTGTTTTGTTAAAAATAGCCGACAAGGATGATTTTATTGATTTTTTATTTAATTTTTCCAGCATTCTTAATGTTTCCATTTTGCTGACGATAAGGAAAGTTAAAATGCTCCTTAATTTTCGACTTTACAAGAGCTTTCAGCCTCTTTATAGACAATTTTCAATAATGTTATTCATCTGGTGTTGTTACGTCCTCATGTTTGACTGTAATGTAATTTTTGTGTTTTTTGAAAAGAACCGTTCTTTAAAGCTATCACGTGATGCGCGCGGCTGCGCAGCGTGTGAGCGTCTGTCTATTTTTTTTAAAAACTTTCAAAACTCTATTTCCGTTGTCTCTATCCATCCTGTATGTATTAGATTTTCCAAGCCCTCCTTCCTCATTACATGTCCCAAAAACTTCAGCTGTTTTCTCCTGATGTCAAGTATAAGTTTTCTTTTCATTTGCGTTTCTCCAAAGCCTCGCCGTTATTCGCATGTACAGAACATGGTTTTCTCGGCATCTTTCTGTAAAACGATATTTCTGTTGCTTCGAGTCTCTCCGTTATCTTTAACAAGATCGTCCATCATTCGCTGCCATATAGGAGGACAGATATCACATAACAGTCCAGTAATCTTTTCTTTGTCTTCAACGATATCTTCCTGTCTCTCAATATTCTACTTAGCCTTTAAAATGCGTCTTTGGTCAGGCCAATCTGACTTCGAAGCTTAGTGTTGCACTTTTCATCTTCTGTCAGAATGCTTCCCAGGTATTTAAATTTCTGTACTAGTTTGATTTTAGTGTTTCCAACTTGCATTTTAGAGACCTCATTTTTCTGATGACTAGGGATTCGGTTTTCTTGAAGTTAATATATAGAGCTTTCTCCTCACTTTTCCTTCTGTAGGAAGCCCTGTATTTTCCTTTCCCAGTCTGCTATCAGCACTGTATCATCTTCGTACCTTATATTGTTCAGATTGTAGCCGCTAATGAGGAATCATGTAGGAGAACTTCTAACCCCCTCAGAATTGTTTCACTGTACAGGCGGAATAGATCCAGTCAGAAGACATATCCTTATCTTACACTTTTTATTTATGTATATGGGCTGAATTTATTTTCTGTCCGTATGCAGGCTGTTTGCTGCTAGTATGAACATAGGATGGATTAATGAAATGCTGATTCCGTTTTCGTCTCACAGCTTGGTCTTTGGACTCATGATGGTGTTGGTGCTGCAGTTGCTATTAATGATGACGATGAGAATTCTACTCAAATAATATTTGGGATTTTTTAAAATCATTTCATCCCACCCAAAAAAGTACGCAGGAAGTTACAGGGAGTGAAAATGAAAGTGAAAGTGAAAGTGAAAGAGAAGGCTGAGAATTTTTTTTTTTTTTTAATCATATCATCCCAAGCAAGGCGATAACGCCACTGATGCGCAGGGGGCTACGTAAGGGTAAAAAGAATGGAAAAGAGAAAGCCGGAAACCGCATCCTAAACAGGAAACAAGGGATGAGCCTCTTCACCTGTTCAGAAAGGACAAAAGATGAAGGGAATTCAAGAAAACAGGAGATGGCAGTTGACGTTGAATTTAAATTTGTTTAAGATTGGAGTTATCAGGGAAGCAAGTAAACGGAAGGTAATTCAGCACGCGGCATGTGAGAGAAAAGAAACTATTGGAGTAGAAGCGTGGGTTGCATTTCACTAATTCAGCAGCAGCCAGGGTATTTTTTGTTTATTTAAAGTAGAAGCCCCCCGCCCTCCAAAAAAATTAGAGTGGTCAAATCTTGCCAGTGCAACGTTCTGATTCAAGTTATCCTGTCATGAAATATTCAGTGAAGGAGATCCATTATTGAGCTCATAGAATGTAGAGCGGCTTCATTGTGTTGAAACACCATGTCATCGAGCTTAAGACAGCATGATTCTTCAATAATATTTTACATATGTTGAGTTAAACTACAGTCAAAACACTATTAAAGTGTAAAAACACATTTTTATAGTAACAGTACTATCAATACCTTAAAAATATGATATGCCATAAAACCAAACCAAACCGAACTAAACCATTTCTGTTATAAATTTTAAATAAATATTATTCACTCTACTTTGTATTGAGCATTTTTCTATTTAATAATAGTGTTTCTTTAGATACGGAATTGTATTTCATGGTACATCATTCACTTTCAAAATGATAAACTACACTGGAAAATATGGCCCCTGATTGGGAATTTTTGTGGAGCGTGGAACGACCTCTTAATTACTGTTGTTCCCTGGTCTATCCTGACTCGGAGTGGGAGCATATGTTAGGATCCTAACAACGGTCAAATATTTAACATTCAAACTGCAGTCAAAACAGTATGAACGTATAGAAATACATTTTTATAGTAACAATACCAGAAATACATTATATATATATATATATATATATATATATATATATATATATATATATATATATATTACCAACAATACATTTAAAAAAAAAATTAAAATCAATACATTTTTTGAAAAAATAAAATTACAAGTAAAACATTTAAAAACAAAATGTTACTAGCAGTATATTTTTGAAAAAAGAAAGCAGCAATGAAATGATATTTGTATTCATACGAATCTGTCGTGAAAATCTTTCCATCATTAAATAACCCATTGAGGTTGATATGCCGTAAAACCAAACCAAACCAAACCAAACGAAACCAAATCAAACCAAACCAAACGAAACCAAATCAAACCAAACCAAACCAACTTTCTTCGAATCCTTCTCACTGATCTTGTATAGACACTCAAACACTTTGAAATATGCGTATTGAAGTTTTCAGTGCAAATACAAAGCAGTACAGCATGCAGATTACAAATTCTTGGCGGTGTGAATTATGTCATGTTGTTTTTTCTCTCACAGACTGTGCCCAACCGACCCTACTATATAAATATAGTCAACAAAATAAAAACAACGTACATGAGCGAAATTAAAAATGTAAAATGGAGTTAATTTACCCATAGCACCCTATACATAAATACGTATATATATTAGGTACTTCCTCCCGTTTTCGATACCTAAATCTAAATAGAAATTTTAAAAATAAATAAGTCATCTTTAAGCTTTAAAATTAGCTTTAATTAAAAGCCAAGCGATTAAATTTTAATTCCAGTATGAAAAATACACTTCTTCTTCTTCTATGTGTCCTGCCCCTTCAGGACGTAGGCGATCATGGTTTTCCATGTCTCCCTATCCCTTGTTGCTCTTATTATGTTTACTCCTGTTGCTCCTGGCAACCCTCGTTCGTCATCCACCTGATCAGACCCTGCAAATATGTTATCCGCTGCCTTTCTCTGTCTCTCTTTCCTTCTATCTAATCAGTCAGTATCAGGTTCTCCAGGCTCTCCTCTCCTCATTGCGTGTGTCAGGAACTTCAGTTGTCTCTTCCTGATGCTCAGTATCAATTTCCTTTTTGTTGCCATTCTTTCCAACACCTCATCGTTTCTTGCATGAAACGATGAGGTGTCCACGATATCCGTAGCATCCTTCTGTAGAACCTCATTTTGACCGCTTCCAGTTTTGTCCTCATTTTCGATGATATTGTCCAGCATTCACTACCGTATTGAAGAACTGACATCACGTAGCAGTCCAGCACTCTTTTCTTTGTTTCTATTGAGATTTTTCTGTGTGTTAGTATTTTGCTCATCTTCTGGAACGCATCCTTTGCCATGCCAATCCGCCTTCGGATCTCCATGTCGCCCTTTCCATCTCCTGTTAGAACACTTTCTAGGTACTTAATTTTTTGTACTTGCTTGATTCTGATATCTCCCACCTGTATTTGGCATTTTGGGTTGTATCTTTTGCTGATGACCATAGTGTATTTAAAACCAAAATTATATCGATTTTAATCTAATTTTTTTCTGATTTGGAAAAAAAAAATTAAATTTCCCACCATTTTTGATTGATCGACAGATTACGTAAAGAGTAGCCAAATTTCTGTTTTAAAAATCTTGCAAAAATAAAATATACCTTGCTGACACGTCATTTAAGTCAATTTTTAAAATTGAAACTTACCTTTATCTGATTTCAATCAAGTAATAATTCCTTACTGCCAGAAATTTACAATAAAAAACTTTTTAATTACGGTAGCCCTCTTTTATCTCCGTTATGGAGGTGATGACAGATTTATTACAACTGATATTTGTCAAGAACGGTAAGTATGGCGAACATACGGGCCAAAATTTAAAGCATAAAATGTGAAAATTTTAATTTCTTTTTTTTTGTTTTTAACTAAATAGTAAAATTAAAAATTGTAATTCAATAAGAAAGAATGAAATTAAAATTACCAAACTAAGGTATTTCATTTTATTTATTAATATATTCGTTATGTATTTTTTATATTATTAATAAGTTATCACTAATTTTAAGGCATGGTAAGATATCTAATTTAATTTTTATAGTACTGCAGATCTTATAATTAAGAATATATATATATATATATATATATATATATATATATATATATATATATATATATGGTTACAGTATTATTTATTAATGCAATACATTTATTTATTTATTTATTTATGTAATATGTTTGGAAAAAAGACATTCTGGAATATTTTGTGGCCCTGAAAAGGGCCTTTTTTTCTCCTCTGTTACCTGTTCAACCCTGCTCATTTTCAAGATGAAGATCCTGCATAACATATTCAGCACCAACTTTGTATTTGTTCAGTTGATAGTTGTCGACAACATCATTGAGATAGAAAACCCTATTAGATGGATTTTCAAAACTCATGATGTGGTCGACATATTCACCTACAATCACAATAATTAAAAAATTGAGGAACTAAAAAATACTTAATTTAAAGTTTAAGGATTGACTTGCAAAACAGACTGTTGAATTTTAGAAACGTCTATAATACAATGAAGTGCTGTTTTCTATGTAAAAGGAGAAAATCCAAAACGCTTGTTAACTTCTGATGGAAACATGTTATGACTTCTATGGAACATCGTACTCACTCAAATGGAACGTAAGTTAACGTATTTATACACAAAAATTGTATAATTAATTTAAAATATTTCTGCGCAACGATTTTTATTAAACTTTTCAATTTTAGATTGGCAATACAATCATCAGTTCTTAACTAAAAAGTCTACCCGCAATCAATTCTTGTGAAGATTTTAAAAATATTTAAAAAATTTAATTTATTATTAAATTATTTAAAAATAAAAAAAATAAAAACAATTCTTTTAAAATTTTATTATTAATCGAATTTTTTTTTCTTCAGAGTATAATGTCCTCAATAGTTATTATTTATTCCAGCAATTAAAAGCTTATCAAATTAAATTATATCAGAGTTTTATTGCATTTTTTATTTTACTCTTCGTAGAAGGTTTTCGGATAATGATTGCAAACTTAAATTAATAAAATATCGGTGATTTATATTCCCCAATGAGTCCTGCGTTGAACTAATAAAACAAAAATTAGCTATCAGTGTAAGATTTATTAAGATTTCATGGGTTTACGTGGAGGTGGGTAACATAGGTAAAAAAATATTTTTATCAAGATTTTAAAAAAAATAATAATTTCAAAAATAATTTCATTTATTTGTGAATAAGTACTGACAGATTCATTAAAATCCGACGGTTATTTGATTTTTGCGAGAATTTCCAAATTAATGTGTTTGTCATCGAAAAAAGTGGGTAATTCAATCATTAGGTTTCCATTGTAAAACAGTCGTTAACGTTTCTTAGCCGCTAACTCAAAAAAAGAAAACAAAAAACTTTCTGACAAAATTTCAGAAATGTTAGAAGGGATTAAAAAATTTTAAAAATTACTTTGATCTTTCCTCTTAATAATAATATAAACATTTTGAAGGAAAAAGTTTGGGACCTTTTTTATTCATACTATGCTGTTTTGTTATCGATTTGACTGGAGATACCTAATATATATATATATATATATATATATATATATATATATATAACGTAGAATATTTGCTATTTAAGTCAGGTAAATTCCGATAGAGACAAACTCAAAAGAACTCAACGTTAAATTTATTTATTTAATTTAACAGAGTAATATAATCTATAAATTTTTAAAGGTATTCATAAAATTTTAGATACCTATAAAATTGTACAATATTTGAAATTTTTTCTAGATTATATATATATATATATATATATATATATATATATATATGACGAATATTAGGTGCAGGTGTTTCCATGCCATATAACTAACGCATTTCAAAAGAGTTATCCGACTTAGCTTTTGACCCGAAGCCCTTGATTGAGTTTTTGCTACAAGTATTATTTTCTGTCTGTCTCGTCGCATGGTCTCATGACTTTTGCATAGTTTATTTTCACCAGCTAAATTAGCTGACACGCTACGTGTGAATTAAATATACTTTTATCTTTACAGTAAACAAAAAATGGTTCACTCAGGAGAAAAATATTGAAAAACAAAACAAAAAGAAAATTCCGTGCAAGTTACCGAACTGTCACTGAAGAAGAAAAAGAAAAAGAAAAACGAAGATTTTAGCGCGAGAAGAAATCCACACCTATATATACAGGTGTTCGTGCCTGGGACCTGCCATTAGGTTCAAAGAGATTTTAGAACTGCCCGCGGTACGAGTAAGAGGTGCTACAACGAACTTCAAATCATTTTGATAATAAAAAGCGATGATAACCACAATTGTTTTAACGTTAACAATAATAATAACTATTAAAATATTACATAATATTATCATCGTATATAATATTAGAATCGAAGTTTTTGCGTCACATGAAGCACGCGATAAATTGATACTAGTATCAATTGATAAATTGATACTGATAAATGAACTACAGAAAAAAATCCAGAAATCATTTATACTCTTGATCAAAATGTCTACATTTTCTCAGCTGAAATTGAATACAATGCGAGAAATTCCATTTTGGGTCGGAAAAGTTTCAGACTCTGAAATTTATTGCAATGTCACAAGACTTAAGTCACACTGAAAACAGCATTTTATTGAATGAAACTAATTGTGGCACAACAGAAGATAATTTCACAGAATTCTCAGTTACATTACATATAATATAATTTATATACATATTTATAAAATATAATTAGTTTTTGGCCATAATTAAATTAAACCAGTACCCAGTTGTATTAAAAAAAAGAGCTCAATGCATTCATATTGTAGAGTTTTTTTTATAGTTTTCATTTGGAAATAAGTTATTTCCGCAACCTACTTTTCAACCTTTTTGTATCTTCAGGCGATTTATAATAATTAATTTTCTAATGTTTTTCAAACGTACAACAGGGATTTTTAAAAACGTGCGAATGGAATTTTTAAACAACCGAAAATTTTCAAAATTAGAGCGGAGTTACTTAAGTATCTTAAACATTTTCATCCAGGTTTGTATGATCCTAAGATGTATTTATAGGTATGATTATATGTGGACATGATTTCTGATCTTCCATTTAGTAATTTTTTATAAAATATATTGATATAATATCTTTTCACTAATAATTCTGATCCATAGTTTTAAGATATACTATAAAAAGTGATTCCTGTGGGTTATAGAAACTGAACAAGCAGGTGTGTAACAAAGAGAATATTGTGGTTTCACCTGATATTTCTGAGATGATATAGACATCTATGCCGGTTTTAACCCAAGAAGAAACCTCTCTGACGCAATTCACAATAGGAAGGTTAAGAATAAAAATCCAAGGTGTGTTTGGAACAAAGTCACAAAATGAAACCAAATCAATATGCCGGTAACAGAAAGAAGTCTTATGTATAAGATGTTCCTGTCTAATCAGTCAGTTGAGTGCCATACGTGATACACGCTTTGGACGATCATGTCTCGAAAGAGACATCACTGACTGGATAAAAGATTATACCGCAGTAGGTTGCCATTGCTTTCTGCGGGAGACTGGTTGTCAGCCAAGGCTATAGAATACAATCTATTCTAGTATTAAACCCATAACTGGAGTGAAGAGACGGATTATTACATAGTTTCGCTTGAAGTTAAATCTAACAATTTCAACAGTAATCTGATGAGACCTAGCTGCCAATCTAGTACTGCGCTTAAGGTTATTATTATTATTATTATTGTGTTAAGGATGTTCATCATCTGTTGAGAGTATGTTCGTCTCTTAGTAAGTTTCCGCTACAACTCCTTTCCAAAAGATCAAAAGTCTTAATCCTCTAGCTAATCTATCGCAATTTTCAAGGCAAATGTTCTGATGAGCTACAGCCATTAGTTCCTCCAGTTTAAGTGATCATTCCACGTTCTTTGGGAGGAATCATTCCTATTCTCTCCATTCAGGGAGCTCTTACCCAAGAACCGCTACTTTATGAAACTGACTCCCGAGAAGAGGCTTCCCCAATTAAGCTAAATCAATCATGATTACCCTTGTTGATTTTTGGGGTTATGCTTTATTAAACTTAGCTTAATACAAAAGGGCGCTGAAAAATTAATCGACCCGATTGACCTCTCCAAATCTTACTACACATTAGGATTTTTCTTCTGGAGTCTCTTAGTCAGTGGGTAATTTTTAGCATAGTCTCGTAAAAGCCGTAAGCGTTTGTATATAAATGGTGTTTTAATGATACAAAAACATTTGGCGAATAAAAGAGAGGACAAAAGATTGCTAGATAGAAGGAAGGAAGGAAGGAAGGAAGGAAGAAAGAAAGAAAGAAAGAAAGAATGATATTGATAAGAACTTAAAAATAAATTTTGTGTTCTGACTTAGAAAAAAAAAGAAAGAAACAAACAAAGAGTTGGTCATAAAGAAGAATAAAATATATCTGAGAAAAAGAAAGAATTATTAAAAAAAAATGAATGAATAAATGAATGAATGGAAGAAATAATAATATTTAAAAACTAAAAGAAATATGTTGTGGCTTGTCAATCAAAAAGTCTTAAAAGAGAAATAAATGACCAATTTAAACTTATTTATAAATGGAATTTTGTCTGTGTGTATGTATATGTGTGTGTCTGTGTGTGCCCATTATCTATAGACTCCAAAACGGCTGAACCGATTTTCTTGAAAATTTACACAGTTGTACTATAAGCGTCTGCGAGTGTTCTTAGTTAGGTTTTGTGTCGGGGTACCCCCGATAAATATCGAAAATTGATAATCGAAAAAATCGGGTTATAGAAGGAGTAGTCCGATTTTAATCAAATTTCATACACTCATAGACAAAGACATAAGAAACGATATTCAGAAGTGTCAAGGTTGCAGTTTTTACAATAGTGCAGAAAATCGATAATATATATATAAAAGGCAAGATGTTTGTGTGTGTGTCTGTTTATCTGTCTGTATGTCCTTTATACAAATCCACAATTTTTATCCGATTCTCACCAAACTTCACACACATATTCTTTAGGCTGAGTCTGAGCTCCAGGACCATGGATTAGTTTTAAAGCTTTCATTACACCCGAGCTATACTGCTAGTGTATAAAATATAGATGAATTAAAAAGTTTTAAAAGAAAGATAGATAGAAAGAAGCAATGATATTGACAGAAAGGAAACGATAAATTTTGTGGACTGACTCACTAAAATTACATACTACAGAATAAATTTATTCAATAAAATCGCCATTAACTTCAACCCCAGACGACGTCGGAATCTCCTGCAACTCTTCTGGGCGATCTTCTTGTCTAAGTTGGTGAATGCTGTCATAATTCTTGCTTCTTTGATATTACAAGGAGTTTTATTAGTCTCTCGCTCAATTGCACCCCACACCTAATAATCAAGGTGGTTGTAGCCTAGGGAATTAGGTGACCAGATGTAAGGAGTAGTCGGCAGAAATTGGCTGGCAACCATCACTGGGTTCTTTTGCTTATGTGGCATGGTACACTGACCTGTTGCCAGACATAGGGTCTTCCAGCAGCCACCCTATTGATCCAGAGAAGCAACATCTCCTCAACACACTTGATATAGGTCTCCGTGTTGAGGCCCTGTGGAAAGTTGAATAGTCGCAAAACGTCGCCATGACTAGTGATCATTCCAAACAACTGCATAACCAATATATTTCCGAATCCTCAGCACTGTCCTCAGATTGACCCTCAAACACTCTTAAATGTTTAAATTGAACCATCCAACGTGAAACCCAAGTATATACAGTATGCCGTTTTCAAATTTATGGCGGAGGGAACTACGTCATGATGTTCTTTTTTCTTACAGACGGTGCCCGACTATACAGCGCTGTCGACAAAAATAAAATTTAACACCGCGACGCGCGAAATTAAAAATATAAAATGGCGACAATTTACCCAACACATTCTGTACATAACAAAGATAAACAAAAGCATCTAAAAAAAAAAAAAATGAAAAAATATCCTCTTAAACAATTGGGATAAATAAAAATATAACTGCCAGTAAGAACGAAGAAAAGAAAACAGATAAAAGAAATGATGAATGAAAGAATGGCATTGATCGGAACGAAAATATAAACATTGTGGTTTGACTAAAGAAAGAATGATAGGGATAAATAAAAAAGAAATACCTGAAAGAATAAAGAAAGAAAAATATTAATGTAAAATAATATAAACAAGCCAAGGTTTTAGACGAAGAAAAAAAAAATGATTGAAAAAAAAAAATGATTGAAAAAAAAAAATTACCTTTCGCAAGTTATTTTTAAAGCCAGAAAAGTTTTTTAGATTGTAAGAATGTTTTGATATAACAATCATTTTACTGATACAAACCTTACTCAATAACCCATAGCAGGAGATTAAGAGGGGGTTCATAACTTTCTCAAGAACGTTTGCGCCAAAGTAAATATAACGAACCCGACTGAAAATTGAACTCGGAATCCAATTTCCATTTTCGAGCTAATATTCGTATTACATCACCTTACAGCCGCTGATATCCCCGAGCTGTCACCCATCTAGATACTGAGCAAGATCGATGTTATTTAACTTCGTGATGGTACGGGAACCATTGTTTCAACGTGATATGGCCTTGATGGAAAAAAGTAGAATAAGAAAGGAATGAAGGAGATGAAACTCTCGTTGTTCTTTGTATGTAATAAGAACTCCTTAACCACAGCATTTCGCTAACCAACACACCTGCAAAACAGATAGAAAGGAACTCTTGTAGAAGAATATGCGTCTGAAAGATAAGATATAACATTAAACACATGAAAGGAAACAAATCAGTTGATAAAAATTCATAAAGAGGAAAAGGTAAAGTCTGAATATGTTGATGAGATTAAAAGTAGTAGTAGTCGTAAATCCAACAGGTTATCCCGTGGGGTCTGGAATCACAGTCTCATCGACGTGATTTCCATAGCGACTAGTTTTTTTACTGGGTGGAGTTGCAATTTTGAAGTTTTCCTTTGCCTTTATTGGTTGCCAACCATAACTGGAGAGCAGGGCCCGGTTGAAGGATCTCGTGTACCTCCCGAATCTACGATACAACGTTCCGAATCTGTGACACGAGGCTCTCCACTCTACTACATCTCAATTTTTAATGTACAATAATGGATCATACGTAATATCAGTCAGTTGATTGCCATACTTGATACACGCATTGGGCTATCATGTATCGAAAGAGACATGACTGACTGGGCAGAAGATTATCCCACAGTAGGTTGTCATTGCTTTCTGCGGTAGATTGGTTGCCGACCAAGGCTATAGAACCCAATCTGTCCTCTTATTTGACCCATAACTTGAGGGAAGAGTCGGATTAATACCTTTCCCAAGGGTATTTGTGCGTAAGTGAATGAAAGGAATTCAACTGGAATTTGAACTCGATTCCCCCGATTTGTCGTTCCGAGTCGATATCCATTGCACCACAACGATCCCGATACGCAATATAGGTGAACAATTTAACTCGAAAACTTAAAATAAATATAATGTATCAAAATTATCAAAGAGACTTGTCATAATAGATAATTCTATCTTAAATAAATAAACTATGTTTTGCGACAATTTTTTAATACCAACTTGATATTTAAATACATTTAACATTATGGATTAAAAAATGAATTTGATATAGTGTTTTTTGAGACTTAGCATGGGCAAAAGAAATTTATAGATTAGTGAATGACGTCAAAATCCAAGAAAAATTTTCAACCCTTAATAGTTGTGCTTAGTTTAATTAGTAACGCATATGAATGTAGCTAGAAAAAAACAACCGTCGTTAACATAGCGAGAGCTGCAAACATTGCCCAAAGCCCCCAAATTAGGTTTGGCATCTCCCCTCAGTTGGTTAGTTTAGGGGTAGAAAGCACCCGTCCTGCCAGCGAGATAAGTCTACCTTTTTATTGTCATAACCGTGTGGAGATGAATCCATACTTTTCCTTAAAGAGTATTTGAGTGAAACGGTCACGGCTTGAAGTCAGTACGTCATTTTCGCTTGAAGGGCTAATAATCACAACACTACACACAAATTATTTACATTTTTACATTACTTGCATTCGAACTAATATCTTCATCTTTAGTATTTGTCTATATTTCTGAGACGAGGTAGTATTTACAGTATTTAGGATAACTCATGACTACCAGACGAAGCTCTACGCAAGAGATGGAGATGATTTACCCCAGTAATTGCAATAAAGGATTCTGTTCAAAATTCCTAGCACCTGAAGAAGGCCGGAGCGTACAACGGCCGATAGGTCGTGCAAATGGCAACAAAGATGAGGATAATAGTCCGAATAATGTAAATACTTTAAATCTCCATCTTTGTTGTTATTGCCACTATTCCCTCTAGCCTTCTTTAGTAATGGACGAAACGCTATGACAATAACAAGTATGGAGATAGAAATCCGAATGTAAGTGATGAAAAATAATGATATCTAGCTAATTCCCTGTCTTACGAACACTTCCTTTATTTAATAATTTTAAAAAATTTGTCCATACTTCTGAGATGAGGTAGTATCTACACTATTTACATTATTTGAACTATTGTCCTCATCTTTACTGCCATGTTTACGACGTCTCGGCCATTTACTCTCTGGCCTTCCTCAGGTGTCTAGGATACATGGCCCAGTGGATATAGACGTTGGTTACTTCCAGTGACTTGACCCCAAAAAGTTGCGAGTTCAGTACTAGGCTACAGTAATGGTGAACAAAAACTTAGGATAGTTAAGTTAAAGGGAGATAACTACATGGTTACCAGAAGTGGCATCGCACATGGAATGAGAATCATATATTCCAGTCATCGTAATAAAGGGTTCGGTTCGAAATTCCTACCATCCGAAGAAGACCGGAGTGTACAACGGTCGAAACGTCGTAAACGTGGCAGTAAAGACGAGAACAATAGTCCGAATAATGTAAATAGTGTAATTTAAAAATAATTCAGCAGCCGATTTTCTTTATGGTAACTTGATTTTTGCCAATTGCCTTACTCCGTTTCTTGTGCGTCTCAGAAATGGCACTTTTATCGCCATTGCGATTCGGACTTTTGGCTGGGATCAAAGTGTAGTACCTGCCCTTGTGCAGATAAACTACATTTAATTTCTTAATTGTGTTTCTGTTTGTGGACAAAGCGCAACTGAAATATTCTTCCGAAAGGCACGGTCTCGGGAAACACTTGTTCTCTCTCACTGCACTGAAAAGGGCCGATCGGTAGTCATACCGATTCCAGCGCAACCGACGGTGCGAGAGCTGGGCTATTTTTATACATGGCTCGGGTGTTCGCGTTCGTCCTTCCCACATTAAATTGATCTTGTGTCACATCCTGCTAGTCTGGAGCGGCAAGAAAATACAATCGTTTCTTGGCCTTTTAACTTAGATTAATATGTAGTATCTGCTATTATCAGCCTAATCTGATTCTCTTTATCTACTTTTATCTCCCCTTCCCCTCTTTCTTTCTTTCTTTCTGTTATTGAAACAGAGTACGGCCTTTTCCATCCTTTCCACTCGATCAAAGCCAAATTGTCCATCATTTATGATGTACTGGCACAGCGTAACGGCCGTGCGAATTAACAAAAGGCAAGATGAGCACAGTTATAATAAAATTATTTATCTAAAAAATTAAGGCTGAAAAGCTGCTCGTTCAGTTTTTTTGTTTCCAAAATCTCTGCTGTGGAAATTTTATAAATTCTCGAAAACTTTATGAAAACCTTAGATTCAGCAAAAAGATATATGACAAAGTTAATAAAAAATAGTAAAAGAAAAATGACATTTTGTAGAAGTAATACCAGAGAGAGAGAGAGAGAGAGAGAGAGAGAGAGAGGGGGGGGAGAGGGGGAGAGGGGGGAGAGAGAGAGAATAAAACATATGCGTAGGATACAAAGAAGTGTCAAAAATCGTCAGAAAGGTGGGAATCGCTGGGTGTCGGTTTGGCGGTATATAGATAACTGAATCTCAAAAACACGATAAAGATACTCTGGAAAGATAAAGAAAGCAATACAGGATGCAATTAGAATGATTATCGTTGTATCGACATGTGGCAGGGTATTGTTGAGTAGTCGGGTAGAATCGGTAATGGGGTTAGTCTTTCAGGGATAGAAATTAGAAGTAAGACGATAGATGGCGGGTGATGGTAGTAATGACGAAATATGAAGGAAAATTTGCCACGTTTGGTCCGTATAGGAATGGGCTGCTTAATCGAAGAAGCAGACACACTGAGACACCGTCCCGAAGCAGCAATTAGTAAAGGTGTGGAAATTAATCTAAGCTTCCGTTTTGCTTGGTCACCAGAATTCTGAAGAATTCTTTGGTGCATCTCTGCCTGAAGCTGGTTTGGAGTCGAAATGATGAGGAAGGATAGGTAATGTCTGTGAGTGTGACACCTGTGATTGCCGGTAGGTAGGTAAGAATTCTTGGCAACACGTTCCAGTAACAATAGGTGTATTGCGAAGGTAGTCAGCAAAGAGTGTAAAACTGGGAAATTATAGCTAAATACACATCAAAAGACAGAAAATATGCCCGTGTACGTTTACACACTGAGATGTGACAGTTCTAGAGTGTTTTATATGTTATGTTGAACACACAATGATATATATAAATATGCGAAAATGTACACGGTATACAAGAAGTGCTGAAAAATTTTCGTCCAAACTCACCTACAAAAAGCTGACTGAACAAAAATGTTTTGTAAGGGTTTTGTTTGATCTTTCAACTCCTTATTGCATAAATGTTGCCACTTTTCACTTCTAATTTAGACATACACATATATACGCACACAGATAAACATACACTCATATAAGCAATTATTTAATACATAGAAGCAATTATTTAATCATTAGACGTCATTTAAAGGAAAAAAAAACATTCCGTTTTTTTTTCCAACAGTGATGGATTACAGTCATATCACATATAAACAGCTGTTCTCATGCCATCACCGAAGTTAAGCAACGTCAAGCCTAGTAAGTATCTAGATGGATGAACCCTAGGGAATCTGAATCTGCCTGTAGTGTAATGGATAACGGCTCCAAATTCGGAGAGCCGGGTTCGCACTCCAGTTGGATTCGTTATATTCACTTGAGCGTAAATATCCTTTGGAAAGGCTTATTTTGTTTTACGGCATATCAGCATCAATGGGTTATTTAATTCCGAAAAGATTTTTAGGAGAGTTTCATATGACGCATTCTTTGTAACAAATCGTTTATTAGATCGGTTTTAAGGCATATCAACGTCACTGGGTTATTTAATTCCGATAGGATTTTTAGGATAGGTTTGTATGAATAGAAAATGTATTCTTTGTAAGAAATTAGTTTGTAGAATTGTTTTACGGCATAACAACCTCAATGGGCTTTTTAATGCCGACAAGGTTTTTTTTAGAATACTTTCGTATGAACAGAAAATGTATTCTTTGTAAAAAATCGATTTTTAGATCTGTTTTTAAGCATATGAACCTCAATGGATTTTTTTAATTCCGACAAGATTTTTAGGATAGGTTCGTATGAACAGAAAATGTATTCTTTGTAAAACATTAGTTCGTAGATCTGTTTTACGGCATATAGACATCAATGGGTTTTTTAATGTTGACAAGATGTTTAGGTGATTTTCGTATGAAAAGAATATGTATACTTTGTAAGAAGAAGTCAGTTTCAAATCACGTTTCATTGAGGCATTATTGTGATAAGAATCTTTGTGCTGAGTTCACTCCATTGATTTTTAATTTTTTTTTTCAGAAATATACTGCTAGTATTTTATTATAAAAATCTGTTTTTATTATGAAAATCTACTTTTATTTTTTTTATAGTGTTTTGTCGCCAGTTTTGGGGTAAACTATTTGTCTATAGCTGAGATCTTAACAGCAGGTGCTACCACCCCGGGTCAGAGTAGACATGGGTACAACAGCAATTAAGCGGTGGTTCCACGATCATAAAATAACTATCGATCAGAGACCTTGCTGCCGAATATAGTTTATTGTTATACCCAGGACGATTGTGAAAGGTATGAATCTCCCACAGTTAATTAGTAGGGGAGGGTGGGGAGACTTGGCCAGTGGGGAGACTTGGCCAGTGGGGAGACTTGGCCACCCCTGTGTCTAAGCAAAACACAAATATGAAGCTAATTCTTAGCTTTGTTTCCGGAGAGTTCTTCTGTAGTGAGGAATAACTGGCCCACTGTTGATTACTTCCTTTGACACATGGCTGAGAGGTAAGTTTTTCAATTTTTCAGTTTTATCTCCGAACCCATAGTAGCTTTGATGACATTGTCAATGTTCTGTTTTTTTCATCTGTAAAGAGTGTCCATTTAGCCTAGCTTTCAGCATATTTCTTAAAAAATGACAGTCATTGTTAATTTTTACTGATTTTTTGTGTTCAGATTATGCTTGTGGGGAGGGTTGGCGACAGACTGGCCAACTCTTCACATTGTTCATACTGGTTTTATATCTTCACATGACTGGGTTGTGAATAAATTTGTGGTTGTTTTTCATGCATTCCTTTGTATTAGGGGGTCTAATTTACTAATTAGAACACATCTGTGGCACAGATTTGTAACTAGTGTGTGTGTGTTTATATTTCATCATTCATGTGTAGTATTGATCATGTGAAGACCATTATATCGCTGAGCCCAGCACATTTCAGAATAATATCAGGTGTTATTATGATGCAGAAATGATGTAAAGACTAATAAATATGCTCATTTTGTTGTATTTTGTTATTGAGAGCTGAAAAAGCTGACTTCTTTTAATGTGACCAACTTTCTTCGTTTGTGGCCAAACTCCCCATGCTCTGGCCAACTCTCCCCATACATGACATGTCTAGAATTTTGTTCTCAATTTTTTTTACATACTTACATGAATAAAACTTGTTCCATATCATGAAAAATGTGTGTTGTTTATGCATGCAAATTTTCAGTTTGATAAAACCAATCACATCAACACTAGTGAAAGAAATATAAAAAAGGAAGATTTTGTAGCCAACTCTCCCCACCCTCCCCTAAGACATGTATTAGTAAATCATTGTTATCTCTAAAAATACATAAAATCTAAATATATTTTCTGGCTTTAAATAACCCTTACACAGTCGATAAGCCGTAAATAACAAACCAGTCTATAATATTGGTGGATGTTGGTGGCTACTGCTATGTCACTTCCGGTTATATCTGTTTAAATGGTAGCAAACTGAGTGACATGGGGTTACAGATGAGGCGAAAATTTTAAATCATGATGAGTAACATACAGAAAATGACATAAATTACGGTTTAAAAATAAAGAAAAAACGTGCTGAAATGTTATGTGATATAGTTATTTCTATATGGCAGTGAATGCTGGATAATTTTCTCACAGATGAAAAAGAGATTTAAGTCAACCGAAATATCGTTCTGGAAAAGGATGTTGAGAATACAAGATGACCGTACAAGTGAGTGGGTAAGATGTTTTATGAAACATGGGAATAAAAAATGATTTTACATAGAATCAGAAAGTGAGAATTGCAATCTCTAGGATGAATAATGAGGAAAGACGGCTTGAAAAATGTATCGGTCACATGATATACTAAAGGCAAGCGGTACAGAAAAATCAGCGATTGTCCTACCTAACAAGCTTGTGTAAACGGTTAACTGAACAAGAGTTAAATGAACGTGAAATAAGAATAAGGCAAACCTTATCAAGAGTTAAAAAGGAGATAAAGTTGTGGAGAAATATGTTCGCCCACATCCTGTGGGAACATGATGCATAAAAGAATACATACATTTTACGACGGATGTTAAGACATAAAAATGTAAAAAAAAAACAGATAATATGGTGCTTCTGCTATATATTTAGAACTTCTTGATAAAAATCAAAGGGAATCTGCAGTGTTAATGGTTCTGACTTGGCATCTCAGTTTCATCTTTTTCCCACTTACATTTGTTTTTTTATAGAAATACTAGCAGCATAGCTCGGCGTTGCTCGGGTGTAATGAAAGCTTTAAAACTAATCCATGGAGCTCAGACTTATTGGACGTTGGCACGAAAGACTAAAAAGCAATAGTTGTTTCCAGTTAAATCGAAACCATAGACTGAAAGAAAAATGAATGGATGTAAGTCAAATTTTGATTTCCTGGTATCGATATCAAATAAATTGTTTTCAACATAAACTGAATTTTGAAGGCTAAATAAGTCCTCTGAGCAAATGGCATCTTTGCTGAGACTAAGAACTACCTACTTAGAGCCAAACCCGAAGCAAAAACTAAAATAAAAGGGCTGAAAAAATACAGAAATACAGGCAGATAAACAGACACACACACAAACATCTTGCCTTTAATATAGATATATATTATCGATTTTCTGCACTATTGTAAGAACTGCAACCATGAAACTGAATATCGTTTCTTATGTCTTTGTCTATGAGTGTATCAAATTTGATTAAAATCGGACCACTCCTTCTATTACCCTATTTTTTCGATTATCGGTTTTCGATATTTATCGGAGGTACCTCGATACAAAATATAGCTAAGAACATCTGCAGACGCTTATAGTACAACTGTGTAAATTATCAAGAAAATCAGTTCAGCCGTTTCGGAGTCTATAGGTAACGGACACACAATAATTTTAGATTTCATGGTAATTGATCTGATGGTAATTGATCTCTGTGGTACCTAGATTTTATGAATTCTAGTGCAGTACTAGATTAACGGCAAGTTTTTATCAATTTACATTTGAAATATGTAGATTTTATAGTAAGTCTTTTAATAACAGTTTCTTCTCTAACGCTTCTTGCTTGTGGAACTCTCTTCCGGGTTCTTGCTTAATCTTAATCATCAAAAATTTCAGTGCAATATAAATCGTTATATACTGACATTAATTGTTGTTTTTTATTGTCTTCTCTTCTTAATGGTATTTTTCTCATATTCTCTAACACTCAGTATCCTCTTACGTCCTAGTAGCTTTATTGCCTCATTTGGGGTGAATCGATTAAAGCAAAAAGAAAATAAAGATGACAGAAAGGGGAAAACTGGGTTCTTGTCGACGCCTTGGTCTTTTGATCTGTTTAACCTCCTTGTATAAATGAAGGAACACATGTGCCTCCAGATGCAACAGGTTATAGTGGTAAGAAAACGTTAAGTTATAGCACGCGGGAACAGTGGTCTGAAGAAAAGAGAAAAATATTTAAAAAATCCTCTTGATTGTGAACTGAAAAAATCATATAGAAAATGCCATATGCAAATAGTCATGGAGATGGTTATGTAGACGACGCTTGAAAAGAGTGACTAGGGTAAATTATAAGAAAGTGAAAAAAAAAAAAAAGAAGAAAAATCTGAAAAATGCCCAGCAAAGCAAAATTCTAAACCACATGATCAGTGAATATCGCTAGAATGTTCAACGGGAAAGTAAAAGTAAGCATAACAGATTAATAGCAGTTGTATACTGAGAACTTCGCAAAAACGTTGGATTCTGCTGTCAACAAATGTTATCATTACAAAGTTGAGGCTAACCTCGAAAATAACAATAAAGGAAAAGAATAGATATTCTGGTGTATGGGCGTCTAGAAGAAATATCTGATCTATTTTGTGAAAGTAAATTTGTAAGAGCACATTAAGATGACAAAACCCGGATGAAGAAGAAAATTCGACAAAACAGCACCTTGCTCAGGAGATGAAAAAAGAAAAAGAAAAAGAAAAAAGGAAATTAAAAGTTAAGTTTGATTCATTTAAACAAAAAAAGAAAAAGAAAGAAAAAGTAAATCAAGGTGAGATAAATAAAAAATTTGAGGAAGTGTTTTTGCAAGATCTAACTGAAGCCTGCGAGGATACTGAAAAATATATTTGATATTTGAAGAGATTTCGATCAATAGTCAATCAAACTCCATCGATAACCCCCAGATATTTGGTGTAGATAAAAGAATTATAATGTGCAGGAAGCGCAATGGCTATCGGCACATACTGTGGAATCGACGAGTCAAACCCATATACACTTTTGCACTAAGGTCCTTTCTACCTGAGTTAAATATCAGGGTAGATTGAGCTTTCTAAACATGTGTGGAAGCTAACAAAAAAGAAGAACTATTCTGAATTCGAAACTGTGAAGATGTAAAAAAACACAAAAAAAAAAAAACAACACTCCAATATCTTTCCCAAGAAGTAATAGCATTTCTCAAATAATAAAGAGTTTGAATCTGTGGGAAGTTATAGCCGTCTACGTATTGAAGGAACACGGAATAAAAAATGTATGCGAATAATACTTCCTTTATTTAATAATTTTAAAAAATTTGTCCATACTTCTGAGATGAGGTAGTATCTACACTATTTACATTATTTGAACTATTGTCCTCATCTTTACTGCCATGTTTACGACGTCTCGGCCATTTACTCTCTGGCCTTCCTCAGGTGTCTAGGATACATGGCCCAGTGGATATAGACGTTGGTTACTTCCAGTGACTTGACCCCAAAAAGTTGCGAGTTCAGTACTAGGCTACAGTAATGGTGAACAAAAAACTTAGGATAGTTAAGTTAAAGGGAGATAACTACATGACTACCAGAATAATATATTTTATCATGAAAATGTATTGTTTTAGTATATTAAAAGGCCTACAGTAAATATTCTCTTCAGTGGGTCTTCGTCGCCAATTTGTTGCGGGGTTGTTGTGGCGAAACTTCACCGCAAAGTTGCAGTTTGGTCGGAAGTAAGACACGGAACACAAGAGGTAGGTTCGAAACAGAGTATTAGTATAATAAGAACATAGATACAAATAAATATTAGTAATTAAATAGAGATAAGTTAGTGCGAACGGCACAGTTACGCCGCTTATTGCCTGAATTGTAGCTTTCTTTAACTGCGTACTAGCTGTCGTCAACTGCCGTACTTAACTGTGTATTTAATTGCCAACCGGAAGTCACGCAGGTAATTATATATAATAAGAGGAAAAGTCTATTCCTCGTAGATGGACACCATAACAATACCAGGGATGTGTTCGTCAGTTTTCTTTATTTGACCAGTTGGGGGTCGTACGCGCTGTGCATATCCGTTCATGAGAGGGAAGTAGTGAGAGATCGTTATCACCGTGTATCGAGTGTTGTTTTCTTTTTTTCTTTTGAAGAACGAAGCAACTAAGGCGGTTTGGGAGCAACAACTAGATACTTCAGGAAACATTCACTTGGAGAACAAAATGTTTTTGTCTGGGTCTCACAAACGGTAAAATTATGGGCTACTTTATGTCCCGCCCATTTTGCATGCGCCTGGTATACCGTTATCAAACTGGATGTCATGATGGGTATATCCGGCTTCTTAAATTTGTAGCTCAGCACTGCTATGTTGTTGTGCGGCTCTCTCAGATAATAATAATAATAATAATAATAATCTTATACCTTAAAGAAATACAACAACATGTACTCACAAATACAGCTCACACATTACGAAGAGCTTTATGTATGTAAAATGTGTGTGATTTTGTTTTTACAAAAATGATCAGTGGAAAAAGTTATGAACCCATTTCTGATCTTAAGTCTTTGGTTGGAACTCGGAAAAATGTATGTGCATACAACAGAAATCAAAGGAAATAATAATAATAATAATAATAATAATAATAATAATAATAATAATAATAATAATAAGCCAAGAACCAACTATTGCGGCAAAAAATATGAAAATGAAAGCCAAAGATAAAGCTCTTGAACAGATGAAACAGCGCTGGCAAGACAAACCTCTGCATAGCCAATATCCAGAACGTGCCAATGTTGACAAAGTTAATACTCATCGATGGTTACGTGCATCTGGATTAAAGTCTGAAACTGAAGGCTTTATTCTTGCAGCACAAGACCAAAGTCTTTTCACTAGAAACTTTCAGGCAAATATTATGCATAATAATATGGATCCAAAATGCAGGTTTTGTGATAAACATCAAGAAACAATAGACCACCTAATCTCAGGCTGTTATGTGCTTGCTCCAAATGAATATAAACATCGCCACGATAGAGTTGGGCAATATTTACATTGGACAATGTGCCAACATTATGGAAAATCTTTAAACAAAGATTGGTATGAACATCACCAGCACCGGTTACAGAAATAGAAGATGTAACCATTCTATGGGATTACACTATCTACACAGACAGAAAAATTGAAGCAAACAGGCCAGACATTATTGTTAAAAACCAGAAGGAGAAAACTTGTCTATTAATTGATATGGCTAGTCCAGCAGATAGTAACATAGCAATCAAGGAATTTGAAAAACTGTCAAAATATAATAACATGGAAATTGAAATAGAAAAAATGTTTAAATTGAAAACAAGAGTTGTGCCAGTGATATTGGGAGCACTTGGAATAATAAAAAATGGAACAAAACAACACATTGAAAGAATTTCTGGAAACTCCAGCTTAAGAGATATACAAAAAATGTCTTCTTAAGTACAGAACATGAAATGGAGCCATAACAACACGCCACGACCTGCCTTAGGTCTTCCCACAGACTTGGTTGGTAGTGCGACCATAGCAGAAATTGAAATATGATGAAAAATGACATAATAATAAGATGTCACTATTCTATGGGATTACAACATCTACACAGACAGAAACATTGAAGCAAATAGGCTGGGCATTATTTTTAAAAATCAAAAAGAAAAAAAAATTGCTTATTAATTGATATGGCTTGTCCAGTGAATTGTAACATAGCAACCAAGGAATTCGAAAAACTGTCAAAATATAAAAACCTGGAAATTGAAATAGAAAACGTGTGGAAAATGAAAACAAGAAACGTACTAGTGATAGTAGGTGCACTTGGAATGATAAAAAATGCAACAAAACAACACATTGAAAGAATCCTTGGTAACCCCAGCTTAAAAGATATACAAAAAATTATTTGGTTAAGTACAGCCCACACACTAAGGAGAACTTTGTCTATGCAACGCTAGGGATGATACGGAAGATATAAAAAAACATGAAATGCAGTCATACCTGCGTTAGGTCTACTTGCAGACTTGGTAGGTAGTGCAACTATAGAAGAAATAGAATTATGATGAAAAATGACAGAATAATAATAATAACAACAACAACAATAATAATAATAATAATAATAATAATAATAATAATAATAATAGAAAAGAC
The DNA here is from genome assembly GCA_037127315.1 of Ascarosepion bandense. NCBI lineage: Eukaryota > Metazoa > Mollusca > Cephalopoda > Sepiida > Sepiidae > Ascarosepion > Ascarosepion bandense. Next base: position 6,435,371 of record JBBBDQ010001661.1, on the reverse strand, counting down.
ATGAAACAGAGCCTTAACAACACGCCACGACCTGCCTTAGGTCTTCCCGCAGACTTGGTTGGTAGTGCGACCATAGCAGAAATCAAAATATGATGAAAAATGACAACATAATAATAACAGAATTAAATACCTGGAAATATTAAGAAAAACAGGTAGTATTTAAAAAAGAAAAAACAAAGAAAGATATAAAGAAATTTAACAATAAATAAAAGAAGTACAAACTAAAACAGACAAGAAAAACAGAAGTGATGTAAACACCCGGTATTCATGTTCAGATATTATGAGGCTTAAAACTCTTTGGTTTTTGAAAGCCTCCCGGGATTGAAAAATAAAAGACAGAAGTAAAAAGAAAGATCATACAAGTTGGAAGGAAAACAAAAGTGAAAAGTAGAATGAAAGAAATAGCTAAATGGATACGAAAAGAATAATAAAAAAAAAGAACCATTCTCTGTGTAACATGTTTCCTGTATCCAAAGTGCCAAAATGACGCCTCTTAATGTGGCGACCACAGCTCATTTCACTTGTCACCTTCCGCGAGCATCAACACTGTCCACGAGATCGAATTAATCGCAGTACTTTTAAAGACATTAGTCGCCTGCATGATAGTAGCTCGTCTGTAAATAGTTCGTATGGCATAATGCGTCTCTATCGTCGACACTCAGCTGTCCATTAAATAGTGTCTATAGCTGACGGGTCGCTTAGTTCAGTCAAGCATAGCGCATTAATACATTGCACGTTGCCACTTTGTCGCGAGCATGTTTGTATTTTCGTTGTAGGTGGAGTGAGTTTATAAAAAAGAGAAAGAGGAATAAAACGAGAAGGTAAAATGAAAAGAAAAATACAGCATAAAAGTGAGAGAATAAAAATAAAAACAGGAGAAGTAAAGTAGTCAGGTTGAGCAAAAGGAAAAAGAACATGAGTAAGAAATGAAGTATAATTAGTGAGAAGAATAATCTTGAGATACCAAAGAAAGAAACGGAGTTGAGAGAGAGAGAGAGAGAGAGAGAGAGAGAGAGAGAGAGAGAGAGAGATATTTATAAAGCAATACCGTAGGCGTATTGAAAAAGACATGGGAGCATTCCCAAAGCTAAGAAGAGTAATAAGAGACAGGAAAATTTCGCTGTAAACAAAGAAAAGAGTACTGGATTGTTATGTGATGGCTATCTTTCAATATAGCAGCGAATGCTGGACAATTTCATGAAAGATGAAAGAAAGACTTGAAGCAACCGAAATGTGGTTCTACAGGAGGATGCTGAGTATACCATGGACAGAACAGGTGAGCAACGACGAAGTTTTGGAGAGAATGTAAACGAAAAGGGAACTTATACTTAGCATTAGGTAAAGACTGCTTAAATTTCTGGGACATGTAATTAGGTTTGTTGGTTGGTTGGTTCATTTAACCAGTATATCAACCTTCATTAGGTCATTTAATGCTGAAAATCGTTTTTGATTTGTTTTAATTAGTCTATTTGTTTATCAAGATTCATTGGGATTTGTTTTTAAGGGCAGAGTCCCCAAGTTCTACCCTTGCTATTTAACCCATAACTGGAGGGAAGGGACGGATTAATACCTTTCTCAAGGGTACCAGTACTTAAGTGAATGCAGGGTATTCAACTGGAATTCGAACTCGGCTCACCGATTTCTTTTTCCGAGCCGATATCCACTGCACCACAATTCTACTTCAGCAGCTTATTTTCCACAACGCACATCCGTCACTATACGCTTACAGCACCTGGTATTCTCAAGCGGTCACCCATCTAAGTACTGACCAGGCTCAACGTTGCTTAACTTCGGTGATCGAGCGAGAACTGGTGTATTCATCCATATTGCACATATACAAATCAACCCTCCGACCGTGCATTAAATACTGTTGTCATATCTGGTCAGGCGCCTCTACTGTTCATCTCAGGGTTCTCGACAGGCTCCAGAGGAGAATCTGTAATGTGATCGGTCCTGACGTGGTAGCTCGACTCCAGCCGCTTTCTCACCGGTGGGATGTGGCTTCCGTTTGTCTCTTCTACAAACATTTTCATGGCTTCTGCTCTGACGAACTTATTTCATTGATGCCCTTGCCACAAGAATCTACTCGTGCAACCAGACTGGCAACAAGGTCCCACTCTTTTACAGTTAAATCAACCAAATGCAGCCTTCAATTCTACTTCAGCAGCTTATTTTCTTGCACTTCCCGCCTGTGGAACTCCCTTCTGCATACTTGCTTTCCTGACGGCTACAATCTCCAGAAATTTAAATGCGATGTCAATTCCCATCTCTTATCCACTTGACTCCAGTTCTGTCTACATCACCTCGTGTATCTTGTTCTTTTCCTTTCTCTCTACCTTCACAACTGTTATTACACCTATGTTCCCATCTTTCTTTTGCCCTTTGTCTGATACCCCCTGTAATTGGTTTGTTTTTCTCTTCACTCTCCTCCTGCCTAAACTTTTACTCTCTTATGTAGCCCCCTCTGCATCAGTGGGGGTACCGCCCTGCTTGGGGTGAAACGATTTAAAAAAAGACCTTGGTTTTTTTCGGTAATGATGAGCGAATTTCCTTACCTTGAACATATACTGCCATTCAAGTTCAAGTTTGTCCTGTGAGCATTAAAATTTCCAAGCCCTCTTTCCCCATTATGTATCCTAAAATTTAAGTTTTCTTTTTCTGATGTTAAGTGACCGTTTTGTTTCAGTTATCTTTAAAACTTTGTCGTTGCTCTCATGTTCAGTCCATGGTATTTTCAACATCCTTCTATAAAATCGCATTTCTGTTGCGTCAAGTCTTCTCTTCAACCGTGAGAAGATTGTCCAGCATTCACTGCCATATAGTAGGTGTTTATGTAACAGTTCGGTACTCTTTTCGTTTCTAAGGAAATTTTCCTGTTTCTTAATACTTTGTTAGGTTTCTCAAGTATTTATTGATATGCGTAATCTACAGAGATTGCTTGAATTCGGTGATATAGTGGTTGTGAGTTCAATCTCTGGATTGGGCAATGTGTATTTATGCTCAGTAGAACTGGGCGAGCAAAACAGTCTACCCTCGTAGATTAAATAAAAAAAAAAATCAGTTCAGAATTTCCTGTAGGTTACACAGATCAATATACACCTGAAGAGAGTCAGAGGGTATAACGGCCGAAACGTTGTGATAATAACAAATATGAGAAAAATATTCCAAATATAAATAGTGTAAATAATACATTTCGCTTATTATCTTTCTTAGCGATGAAATATCGCCTAAAAACTTTAAAATGAAAGAATTTAACTTCATTTAAACAATTTAAATTTATTTAACTTCAGACGATATGTAAATTATTTAAAATATCTTTTTCGGCATTTTTTTTTGTTACAAAGTCCGTGGAGGTACATTTGATTCAATATCTTCAAACTGTTCTCTTAATGAAATTTTAAAAATATATTAAATATATTAGTTAACATACACGTACGCTCGTGCAGGCACACTCACAGTATTCATAAAGTTTCATTAAAACAATTGACAAAGTTTATTCGAAAATTGGAACAAATACAGTCAGACTTTTTTGTTTTTGATCAAACTCGTTTGAACACACACACACACACACACACACACACACACACACACACACACACACACATATATATATATATATATATATATATATATTATCCGCGAAAAAAGGTAATGGATAAATTTGAAATTTTACGCGTTGATTCTCTTGAAAAATACACAAAAACACATGAATTATAGTTAAGTTGTCGTATATTACAACATAGGATTTACGACTTAGGTCGAAATCACTATTAATTTATAACTGAGTCTATATATAAATATGGTTCGATATGGTGTAATGGTTAGCAAGCTTGTCTCACTTGAATTAATATAATTGAATAGTGAGACCCATACTTTCGGCCTTGTGCTTTGCTTGGAAAATCGCTAAAAACATTATTCTGTTATAATCGAGTCCATATGGGATTATTCGTCGTTTATTTTTATAAGCAATTATTGCCGGATCAAAACCGAGCTCTTTTGAAAACTGAATTACCTGGTTGCTCATATCTCTCTTTCACTCTGGTTTAAAGAACCTCTTCCTGAATGACATCGACTGTTTTTCGTGTCCGTCAATTTAAAAGATGGGCTGTACTTGCCACGCTTGGCAATGCGAGTTTGCGAAGACTATTTAAATCATAGCTGGTTTGCTTGTGTAGGTGGTTGTTAGTTCATAGAAGCTCTTCCACCCTTTGAGAGGTCTTTTTTTTGGGTTCTGCAGGGTGCCTACACCACCCTTCTCACCGAGCTTGCACCAAGCGGAGGCGTCGGTTTGTCGTCGACTATCCGACTCGTGGCAGAAGTACTGGGTTATGTGATACTAATAGCAGACATAGTCTGACCTGACCAACATATAACATAAATATAACATAAATATAACAAATATAATATGAATATAATATAAATATAACATATATATAACGTAAATATAACATAAATATCACAAATATAATATGAATATAATATAAATATAACATATATATAACATAAATATAACATATAACATATAATTATACTATAAATATAACATATATGTACATATATATATAACATATATAATATAAATATAGCATAAATATCTAAACTTATTTATGAATGGAACTTTGTCTGTATGCGTGTATGTGTGTGTGTGTGTCTGTGTGTGTGCGTCTGTTACCTACAGACTCCGAAACAGCTGAACCGATTTTTTTGAAAATTTACACAGTTGTACTATAAGCGTCTGAGGGTGTTCTTAGCTTGGTTTTGAGTCAAGGTACCCCCGATAAATATCGAAAATCGATAATCGAAAAAACAGAAGAGGTAGTCTGATTTTAATCAAATTGACACACTCATAGACAAAGACATGAGAAACGATATTCAGAAGTTTCAAGGTCGCAGTTCTTACAATAGTGCAGAAAATCGATTATATATATATATATATATATATAAAAGCAAGATGTGTGTGTATGTGTCTGTTTATCTGCCTGTATATTTGTATTTTTTCAGTCCTTTTATTTTAGTTTTTGCTTCGGGTTTGGCTCTAAGTAGGTATAATTGTAGTTCTTAGTCTCAGCCGTGATACCATTTACTCAGAGGACTTATTTAGCCTTCAAAATTCAGGTTACGACGAAAAAACCTATTTGATATCGATACCAGGAAATCAAAATTTAACTTACATCCATTCATTTTTCTTTCAGTCTACGGTTTCGCTTTAACTGGAAACAAATATTGCTTTTTAGTCTTTCGTGCCAACGTCCAAAAAGTCTGAGCTTCAGGACCATGGATTAGTTTTAAAGCTTTTATTACACCCGAGCAACGCCGGCCTATACTGCTAGTAAGATATATATGACAAATATGACGTATATATAACATAAATATAACATATATACAACATAAATATTACATATATATAATATATATATAGCATAATGAGAAGAATTTTGCAGGTTTTTGATTAAAATTGTATGACTGAAAACCAGTTGTGCATGTGTATGTTTGTGTGTGCGTATGTCTATTCACCTGAATGTGTTCGGAATGCAGTGAGAGCAGGTGAGTAAGGTTTAAAGCTAGAAAGCTGATTAAAAATTAGGAACGTTAAATGACTGTTTTACTGAAAAATAAGCGGCAACAAAATTGATTATGAATGACTTTGGCGGTATTTTTATTAAATAATTAATTGAAAATTCAATGTCTTCAATCATTCAGCACAATCAATCTAATTGATATATCATCCTTATTTCTTCTTGGCGGTGGGTTTTACTTATATATATATATATATATATATATATATATATATATATATATATATGTGTGTGTGTGTGTGTGTGTGTGTGTGTGTGTGTGTGTGTGCATATCTATGTGTGAGAGATATTTGACTTTCCATATAGAGAATAATTTATGCATATACATATATAGAAGCAGAATATATGTGTGTGCATGCGCGTGTGTTTATGTGTTAAGATGCGATGATCTTTATATAAGCTATGAATATATGTACAAACGTAGAAACAATATATATAGTATTAAATTGTAATGATACTTATTGCTAAAATTTCTCTTCATTCAGTAGTTTACTAGTAGAAAGACATTTTAGGCAAGCAGGAAAACAAAGATCCTGACGAGTGAAGACATAGCAATAATAAATTCACAAAACTTATAAGTCGGCATCACTGAAACAAGACTGCACTGCTAAGTGACAAACTTCACATTAACTCTCCCTCTACACACACACACACACACACACATACACACACACACACACACACACACACACACACATATATATATATATATATATATATATAATTTAAATTGTGTGTATTTAGGCAACTATTCATTTTCTATCCGCGTGCTGACGGTTTGTTCTCCGTATCAGTTCTAGATTTTTCTAACATTTTTTCAAATATATTCAATTATAGATAGATTGAATGTTTTGCTAAACAATTATCTTCCAACTCAACATTTGACTCATCTGGAGTACCCACACCCGATTTCCTACCTAGAACAGAAGCTTTACTGAGTGATATATGTATAATCCTGTCCCTAATCTCGGACTTCATTTCTAAATTAGGCAAGCTTAGGTGAAGGTATCCCAGCCGTCGTCCTAAACAAATGTTCCCGCGATCTTACTCCAGCACTCTCCAATCTCTTCAACTATTGCCTCTTTACTTCATGATTTTCAGCTTGTTTGAAATCTTCTTCTGCAGTTCCTGTTTTAAGAACACTGAAGAATTCTCTGACACCTTTAAATATTGTCGTATTTTCGTTTTTCGCCAAACTATTTGAGGTTCTAATCAAAGCATCTTGCTTCTCATGACCTACTCTCCGACGAATAATAAAACTTTCGTCTGGCTTGATATACCGCTGAGGTGTTAACGGCCATCACTGAATATGTATATCAAGCTCTTGATAATAATAACGAAGATCCTCACATTCACAGTAACGTCGAAGGCATTTGGCAGGGTTTTGCATGGTAGGCTACTACGAAGGCTCCATACAGGACGGTTGTCAGATTTAATCCCATCGTTTTTGTTAAATCATGTAATGAAGGTCGTTCAGATCTTTTCACACGAATGCGGGTGTCCCCAAGAAGCTCTATCCTAGATCCTACGCTGTGATCATCATAAATGATCTTTCTTATGTCATCAGTTCCTAAATAAGAATTTATTATATCACTACCATTTACTCCCGCCTCAATAGAAAATTCGCCAGAGCCGAGAAAGTAAACTTGGCGGCTGCTCTGGAAACTTACCTCCAATGGCTTGTAAATTTTTATGTCTCCGAAACAAAACCGGTCTCCATTAACCACCATAAAGAAACATTTCTGTCCGGCATCAGCATGGCTAATGCCAGTGTCCTGGAGAGCAGCAAACTGTGCCTCATTGGCCTACATCGAATTTTCAGCTGCATCTACTGCTAGGAATGATGGGTCACTGTTCGGGGCCAGAAAGTTGTTCTCCTCAGAAACGATCTCCCACATTTATAACTCTATTTTTTCTCCGTCCATTGAATACTGTGTCCATATCAGGTCAGGTACTCTTGCTATTCATCTCGAGGTTCTTGACAAAATCCAAAGAAAGATCTGCAACGTAATCGATCTTAACTTGTCATCTTGACTGCCTTCACTTTCTCACCGACGTGATGTGGCTTCCCTCTGTCTTTTCTACAAATATTTTCTTGGTAACTGTTCTGACGATCTTTTTTACCTGATATCTCGACCACATGAATTTAAGCGCGCTACTAGGTTGACATCTAGGTTTCACTCTTTTATCGTTGATATAGTTAAATGTAACCGTCACTTCTACTCCGACAGTTTCTTTTCTCACACTTATAACCTGTGCAACTTCCTCCCCTATACTTGCTTCCTTGATAGCTGCAATCTCTAAAAACTTAAAGGCAGCGTCAATTGCCATCTTTTATTTTCTTGAATCTCGTGTTTCTTGGATACATAATGAGGAAGGAGAGCTTAGAGAATCTATAATTCATAGGACGGATAGACAGAAAGTGACACAGGGAAAAGCAACGTCAGACATATTTGATGGGATTGAGCAAGTGGATATTAAGAGATATCAAGAGGAAAAGTGTTAAGAGGGACAAGGGATAGGAGTAAGTAGAGGTCCATGATCACCTACGCCCTGAATGAAGAAGAAGAAGACCCCCCTGCGCAATAGGGGCGGTCTCACCTTGCTTGGGGTGAAATTCTTAAACAAGTAACTTTTACTATTTTTGAGAGATATCCTTTCACGTGAAATCTAGATGTATTACGTTAATTATAAATACGTTATAATAACTTGAAAATAAATTGAATATTTTCTTTTTGTTTTAAATATAATGCCTTACTTTTCTCTGTCAAATTTTATATTTCATGCTGTTCAAACTAATATACAGGGTAAGGCAAACTTTGCCCATCATAGCACTATAGGGGTTAATAGATAGGTCGAAGAGGTCCTGTTGAGTGGCCACCGAGTTCACCAGACTTCACACCTTTGGATTTTTATCATTTGAAATCAGTTGTTTATCAGACGCTTCTAAATAATATTGAGGAACGTAAAGAAAGAATGAAATATGAATGCAGTAAAATGACAATGTGTTAATGAAACATGTAGGTACAGAATTGAAATGTGTTTTAAAAACGGAGGACATTTTGAAAAACAGACATAAATAATTAGTAAATAAAGTTTTCATGTGTAATTATAATTTTAATAAATTATCACTCTAGTGCCCGACTTTTATTGCCCCCTGTATATTTAAAGCAAGCAGGCTAGACTCTTTTGGAAGATTGTGTTGAGCCAATTTCACAACCGCTAATTGTTTTGTATTTTACTTTCTGGTAGAATAAATTCAGAACTGATTTGGGCAAGAAGTTATTTCGGTGTATGAAATAAAATGATAGATATGTGTTGTGGTGCAATGGATATTGCCCCAGAATGAGACTGGAGAGCCGTGTTCGAATTCCAGTCGAATTCATTTCATTCACTTATATACAAATAACCTTGGGAATGGTATGAATCCATCTCTTCTTCCTCCAGCTATGCACTGAATATCAGGGCAGATTGGGTTCTATATGCTTGGTTGGCAACCTGTCTACCGCAAGAAGTAATGGCAATCTACTGCGGGAAAATCTTCTGTCTATTCACTCATGTCTCGAAAGAGACATGATCATCTAAGCGTGTATCGTGTGTGGCAATTAATTGACTAACTGAAATAAAAAGAAAAGAAAAAATCGCATTAAATTTATTGAGTTGTCATCCTTATACAGACCGACAAAAACACGTAACTAAATTTATCATATGCAAATTTATTTTTAATTGGGGGGGTCATCTCGTGATGCATAAATCTGGTGGCTTATCTATCTGGCTTCTGAGTGCAAAATATGTTTCGGTATCATATGGAAGTGATCCCAATGCTCATGATGATATTGTAGATCATTTCTCTTAAAATAAATGTTTCTTATTCAGATTAAACTAAATTCAGACACTCTAGTACTTCCTGTCATAAATTACATACTACAAGCGTGACTATTATGCTATTGTATTGTCTGCCATTTTTAAAGCAACTTCATTGTTCTATCCTCCCACAATATTAAAAAAAAAACTATTATTTTAGCAAAAAACTTCCTCCAGAGCTATTTTCAGTCTACCAGAAAATTCTAACAAGAAAATGCTAACTCTAAGATGTATGCAAAACTTTCTACCAGGTTAATAAATAAATAAATTAATGAATAAGTAAATAAATAAATAAAAGAAAATAAACAAAAGGAATCTATCGTTGTGATAAAATTTTATGTCCTTTTCATTAATTAATTCCTCTAACTCTTACTCAAATACTACATTCAGTTCGGCCTACTATATCCAGTACTTGTTCGCGTCAATCACTTATATTTCCAGAAAAAAAAAAACTCATAATAAAGGATCGCAACCCAATCCTGCCACAGAAACGATATCATCTTTGTTTTAAGACCGAACTTTTGAATGAATAGTGAAGATTTATTTCATTTTCCACACAATCTCTCACGTCTCACATTGTTATTTTTCTTCTTCACGCGTCATAAATTGATTGATAAATTCTACAGAAATACAATCCAGTAGGAAGGCACACATAAAAAGACTAACGTAATCACGTTGGTGGAAATTGTTTTCAATGAAGTGTCGTATAATGTTAAATATTCCTGAGGGATCTCTATCAACTTTAACTGGTCTACCTAACCATGGCGTCTCATTTAGCAAGAAACCTCTCTCGCAAAGCACTTTTGATACTTTTACCAAATCAAAGTCAGTCAGTTAAGTGCCATGCGTGATACACGATTGGGCGATCAGGTCTCGAAAAAGACATGACTGACTGGACAGAAGATTTTCCTGCTGTAGGTTGCCATTACTTTCTGCGGTAGACTGTTTGGCAACTAAGGATATAGAAACAATCTGTCTTACTATTTAACCCATAGCTGGAGGAAGAAACGACAGATTAATACCTTTCTCAAGGGCATTTGTACGTATGTGAATTCAATGAATTCAACTGGATTTCGAAATCGGCTCTCCAATTTCTTCTTCCGAGTCACAACGAGCCACTGCACCACAACACACATTCTCACATTCACAGTATCCTCCATATAAACAGTCACATTTTTACAATCACATTTTTACATTCACATTTTAGCTTGTCTTAAAATAAATTTCATGTGTTGGAAATAATTCTTCCTGTTTCAATGTTAGAAATAAACAAAAACAGGCATTTTTTTACAAAGTTTTTACGGAAGCATTGATGAGAAATGGATTGCGGATCGAATTAAGGAATCGTAGAACCGAGTTCGAATCCCTGCCCAGTTCACTATATTCACCTACGTGCACTTGGGAAAGGTATAAATATAAATATTTTCCACATTTGGTAAATGAAGGTGGAAAAGACTGGGTTTTATAGACTTGTTTCGCAACCAGTCTAGGAAAAGAAAAAAAAGTCTAAATTAAAAACTTGCAAAGCATATACTCCGTGTCTAAAAGACAGGATCATTCGCATTGACTACGGTCGACATTCTTTTTATCAGAAAAGTATCCATAATGTTACTGTAAATGACAAAGCGATCCTTTGATTGAAGTTAGTAAAAACTAGACTCACCTGATGCAGCCTAGTAATAAAAAGACGGACCAAACTTCTTTTTAGTATAATCAATAAAAATTATTTTGCTGTTGCATAGTCTCTGAGTTACATTTTATAGCCTTTAATGTCTGCATTTCCAACACCTCATTCATCTAGAATAGAAAAAAAAATTCCGCCTCTTGGCACAAGCAACCTTGTATAGACATCATCTCGCACTGTTGATGTCGATTTGCACACATTTTTTCTTGGGTTCAGTATCAATTTAACCCACCATCTGTTTCTGATTTACTGATTATTTAAAAGCACCTGCCTTGCTTATACTCGATATTTTCCCTTGTGGCCTTGTTTATATATATATATATATATATATATATATATATATATATGTGTGTGTGTGTGTGTATGTTCACGATAATCTGAAATATATAATTCAATACACTTTTGATGAGGGAATATTATCACGAAGTTGGGGAGAAAGATATGTATGAAAAATTCCGGTTAAATAAATGTTTTTTTTAATAAAATAATAATAATAATATACACATTAGTCATCCACATACATGCCTGTTTTGCTGTATCACAGCTCATCAGTGCGGCTAGACACATCCACTTGCTTCTGGCTGGAATCGAAACGCGACTAATTTGGTGTCACTCGGATTCGCTACCCCCTAAGCCATAGGCGCATAGATTCAGAGAAGGGAACTTTTAACGTGTTGTATATAAGCAGTGTATACACACGCCAGTCACCTAAAGAATTCAATTAATTTCTGAAGAGTCCAGTATATATATATTGTTATGTCGCCAAGTATAAATGAATAACTCAACAACAGAATCAGAATATAAGTTGTATTCCGCGGAAAAACGGTTAGTATGTACAGAAGTGATTAGTAATATTTACAATAGAAGGATACAAAAGTCCAATCCGTCGTAAGACGTGTGTATACGTGATTACTTCCGGTACGCCACCGGAAGTGTGACTAACTCTTCACTGACTCGCACTGACTCTTCAGTAGCTCATTAAAGACTCTAAAACGACTCTCTACGATTCCCTACGACTCCCTTGTAGAGAATCCACCATAGCAATGGGAACAGTCCATTTGTAGTCAAATAGGAGCGGCGCCCTAACACACACACACACACACACACACACACACACACACACACACACATATATATATATATATATATATATATATATATATATAATATACTAGCAGTGTAGCCCAGAGTTGCTTGGGTGTAATGAAAACTTTAAAACTAATCCATGGTCCTGGAGATCAGACTCTTTGGACGTTGGCACGAAAGACTAAAAAGCAATAGTTGTTTCCAGTTAAAGCGAAACCATAGACTGAAAGAAAAATGAATGGATGTAAGTCAAATTTTGATTTCCTGGTATCGATATCAAATAGGTTTTTTCGTCGTAAACTGAATTTTGAAGGATAAATAAGTCCTCTGAGTAAATGGTATCATGGCTGAGACTAAGAACTACAATTATACCTACTTAGAGCCAAACCCGAAGCAAAAACTAAAATAAAAGGGCTGAAAAAATACAGACATCAGGCAGATAAACAGACACACACACACAAAAATTTTGCTTTATATATATATATATATATATATATATATATATATATTATCGATTTTCTGCACTATCGTAAGAACTGCAGCCTTGAAACTTCTGAATATCGTTTCTTATGTCTTTGTCTATGAGTGTATCAAATTTGATTAAAATCGGACCACTCCTTCTATAACTCGATTTTTTCGATTATCGGTTTTCGGTATTTATCGGATGTACCTCGACATAAAATTTAGCTAAGAACACTCGCAGACGCTTATAGTACAACTGTGAAAATATCAAGAAAATCGGTAGCAATTAAGTGATGTGTGTTCTGTTTTTTTTGGCATTTTGGTAGCTCTGCATGTTCAGTTCATTTCTTTTGGTTGCGCACTGTGATCTACCGTCTGCTTGTCTAGCCACTATTTTACTAGTATATATATATATATACCTATTTCTACCCAGTCCTGTCCTGTTATATAAAATTTCGTAATGAGTTTACGACAATAAAACAAGGAAACCCAATAAAATTAACAGATGTTTAACAATAAATAAATAAAATGAGGAATAAAATAAATAAAGGTTAAGGTCATGGGACTTTTGTTTACTAAAAAAATAAAGCAAAAAAAATAACGTTAGAAAACAGAAGCTTTTTCTATCGTTAGCGCTTCAGCTTCAGATTTTTGAGGTCAATCGTTATCGTTTTTTATACAATTCCATTACACTTGGCGGTGTCCAACTTGCATGCGTTCCCCGATAAAATATCGTTCTTTTCATATTTCTTCGGCCTTTCATCAATTATTCCTTTTTTCCTTCGAAGCCGGAAGTCCTTTAATGAGAGACGTATGTTAATGAAAAGAACTAGAAGTTATATTTGTTTTAAGTGTTATCAAATTAAACAAGTAAGAAGAAATAGTATGTGTGTGCAAGAGAGAGAGAGAGAGAGAGAGAGAGAGAGAGGGGAAGAGAGAGAAATGGGTGGAAGAGACCGCGAGAGAGTAAGAGAAAAAGACACAGAAAGGGAGAGAGGAAGAGAGGGAATGGGTGAGATCGTAAGAAAGAAGACAGGGAGAGGCAGAAGGAGAGAGTTGGTGAGAGAGAAAGAGAGATGAAGAGAGAGAAAGAGGTGGGAGAGCAGGGGAGAGAACGAGGAGAGAAACAGATTGATAGAGACAGAGAAAAGACTGAGATAAGAGAGAGGTTTTAGGCGGCAAAATGAAAGACAGTAGCATTAATAAAATAATGAATAAAGAAACAGGAACGAAGATCCCCTTTAATGTAAACGCAATTATTTTCCACGTGAATGAAGTTCAAAATATCCAGGTCCAAGATTATAACCTAACCATATTATCGTCATTATCTTTCATTTCCACGTGAGATAATAGCAGTTATTGTTGAGAGTTGGAGATCAGAGGCAAGTGCCGACAAGATTAAATTATTACTAAAAATTCCCGTTCTAAGCACGGTGTTTATTTCTTACAGCACGCTTAACTTACTCCTTCAAAATTCATTATATCTAGGATAAGATAAAAGAAATACTTTTATTAAGTAGAAAGATTTATTCCATAGGTGTAAGTGTTGGTGGAGACTCATAGAACCTTCATAAAAGAAAATAAATATCTGAATATACGCACATTGTCATGAAACTTTCTATTGCTTTGGAAACTTATTTTTAGTCAGGTGCCATACGTGATACACGCTTTAGACGATCATGTCTCGAAAGAGACATGACTGACTAAGCAGAAGGTTTTCCCGCAGTAGTTTGGTTTTGCTTTCTGCGGTAGGGAAGAGACGGATTAATACCTTTCCCAAGGGTATTTGTGCGTAAGGGAATGCGAGAAATTTAACTGGAATTCGAACTCGGCTCTCTGAGTTGTCGATATCTATTGCACCACAACGCACATCCAAACTTACTACAATATCTAATTTACACTATGTTGTTCGATTTCTGTCTTCAACTTTATTGTCATATTTACGACGTTTCGGCTGTTGTATGCTCCGACATTCTGCAGATGATGCACGTATGAATTTGAAACCGAACCCTTCATCTAGTCTACGGGGGTAGATTGTTCTAATTCCATGCTTTTTCTGGATATCTCTGTTTAGTGTAAATAGTTACAATACCTCATCTCAAAAATACAGATCGATGTTGATATATAAATGACTGCCTAATTAGCAAAGTTAAGGCATAGAGACTATATAAGTGCTCAAGCAGTAAGGGGAAAGATAGAATAAGATACGCAAGTATTATATTCTGGCCGCAGATCAGTTTGCTTCTCTGTCGATAATATTTGTCCAAGCTTCAGGAAGTATCCCGCCAGACGTTACCCGCTTCTTGGAAGGGACTGAGTCTATTGCTCGGCGCCTGAGGCTTCTCCAAAATGGAGAAGTGCTGAAGGACCTTCAAGAATTTTTTCGGTATTTCCGATCAACCAACATTAATTTCGACCCAGTATCACGTTGCCTTTCGTCGTGGGTGTGCGTCTAAATACAGAATATGATACGCGAGTCGGACTTGCAGGATTCTGTTTATCGTATCACGTTTACCATCACTCTGTTGTGAGGTTCCCGGTCTCGGGGAACAGCTGCCTGCAGCAGTATCTCCTTCATTGCACTAGAGACGGTGGAGTCTGTAGTAATACCGATACCAGTGCAATCGATGATTCCGGGGACTGGGCTATATTTTGACCTGGTCTATGAGCACCCGCTCGGGATTCACACATTAAACTTATCTTGTGTTGGATCTTACCTTCGTGAGGCGTAAAGTAGATATCAAGTTTGATACCAGAAATAAATAACTACCGCTTAACTAGGGAAATATGAAGGAAATTTCATGTGATAACACATATATATTTTAAATCATTTCATTCCAAGCAAGTTGCCATGGAAATATTTGTAGAAAAGACAGCGGTTGCTGATTTGTCGAATATTCAGGCCAGTAGACGAAAATAATAAAGATATATACAGTTTTATAAATAAGTGGCTCATCTACGCAAATATGAGTATTCACTAAAAATAATATTTAAGTAAAAGCAGTCCCGT
Organism: Ascarosepion bandense; assembly: GCA_037127315.1. NCBI lineage: Eukaryota > Metazoa > Mollusca > Cephalopoda > Sepiida > Sepiidae > Ascarosepion > Ascarosepion bandense. Next base: position 6,419,689 of record JBBBDQ010001661.1, on the reverse strand, counting down.
TGAATTAATGAAAAAAAAACAAAACAAAAAAACAAAAAACAAAAACGAAAAACAAAAAAAAAACCCCGAAAAACATCCAACTGTTTCCATCTATCTATATATATATATATATACTAGCAGTATAGCCCGGCGTTGCTCGGGTGTAATGAAAGCTTTACAACTAATCCATGGTCCTGGAGCTCAGACTCTTTGGACTTTGGCACGAAAGACTAAAAAGCAATAGTTGTTTCCAGTTAAAACGAAACCGTAGACTGAAAGAAAAATGAATGGATGTAAGTCAAATTTTGATTTCCTGGTATCGATATCAAATACGTTTTTTCGTAGTAAAGTGAATTTTGAAGGCTAAATAAGTCCTCTGAGTAAATGGTATCATGGCTGAGACTAAGAACTACAATTATACCTACTTAGAGCCAAACTCGAAGCAAAAACTAAAATAAAAGGACTGAAAAAAATACAGACATACAGGCAGATAAACAGACAAACACACAAACATCTTGCTTTATATATATATATATATATATATATAATCGATTTTCTGTACTATTGTAAGAAGTGCAACCTTAAAACTTCTGAATATCGTTTCTTATGTCTTTTTCTATGAGTGTATCAAATTTGATTAAAATCGGACCACTCCTTCTATAACCCGATTTTTTCGATTATCGATTTTCGATATTTATCGGGGGTACCTCGACACAAAATCTTGCTAAGAACACTTGCAGACGCTTATAGTACAACTGTGTAAATTTTCAAGAAAATCAGTTCAGCCGTTTTGGAGTCTATAGGTAACGGACGCACACACACACAGACACACACACAGACAAAGTTCCATTTATAAATAAGTTTAGATTAGATAGATATAGAAACCCCACTGAAAGTTACAATTTACGTTAATAAACTCATGAAATACAACAATGCCGTTGTAGGATCCATGAAAATCAACAAAGTTATTGATGATTATCAACCTGGATACTTATACGATAATGTGAAAATACATAAACCTGGATACCCATTACGGCCTATAATTTCTCAGATTCCAACACCTATATATCAATTATAAAAATTCCTTAATGATGCTATCACCCCACACCTGGGCACCTCGGCGTGGTGTAATGGTTAGCAAGCTTGTTTCGCTAGAACCTGTTACAAGTGAGTAGTGAGTTCGATTCTCATTGGGTGCCCATACTTGTGCCACATCTAAGCGGTGCTTAGAAAATTTACTATCATCCCACACCTTTCTACCAATTATAGTATTAATTAAACCCATGAATTCCTTCAAATTCTTAGATCTACTACACCAAACAATGGCACCCTTGCATTGCGTGATATTGAGAATTTATTTACTAATGTCGCTGAAACTATGGACATAATAATTAAATCCGTATATGAACATAATTCAATCCCACCCACACTATCAATTACAATATTCTTAAAAACTCTTTCTTGCCTGCACCGCTAAAGTACATTTATACGACCATCATGGCAATATTTACACGAAAACTAATAATGTAAGTATGGGAAACCCTCTTTGTCTGTGCTTCTCAAACTTTTATATGTTTTACGTTGAAAACATAATTTTTAAAAAGTTATTAAACCAAAATATATGTTCGATACGTTGATGATATTTCCCTTTTAGCTGACAACAAAAACGAAATCGATAATCTTAATGCTACATTTGAAAAAATTCTGTTCTCAATTTCCCATATGAGTTTAGCCAAAAAAACAAAAAAAACAAAAAACAAAAAACAACAAAAAACAACAACAAAAAAAAAACTCCCATTTCTGGACATTATTGTAGATTCTAGTTATAATACTTTCAATACTTAAGTATACAAAAATCCCACGAGCAAATATTCTTGCCACCTTAATTTTATTAGTCAATATTCTTTTCGATACAAAATTGGCGTTATTAAAATTTCCTCACGAGAGTGTACGAGAATTCATCTTCCCAACCGCTTTTTTTCAAAGAACTCCACAATTTAAAACTAACTCTTCTCAACAACGGCTTTCCAAAGTATTTACTTGATTACCATATCAAACCTTTTCTTCGTAACGTAACCAACGGCAACCACAAACACGTAGACAAAAACAATAACATTAATATATATTACAAAAATTAAATTCACAATAACTACAAACAGGACGAATCTTCACTTCACAGTATCATCGGAAATTATGCAACACCGACTAATTCAAACAAGTAAATTAAATTATTATCTATGATAAAACATTAAAAACTGCCAACCTCATTATTGATAATAATAATTCATCTGCAAAATCTAAACTGCAGAGAACCAGTGTCATTTACGAAAATATATATGCATTGGCTATACCATCACAAAATTGATGAGAACATTGACTTTGCATCTTTCCCACAACAGTTCAATCCTATCTCATTTAAATACACATCGTGATTTTACAGGACATATTCGTGATATACATTTGATAATACATACTGTTGTGGATCCCGGGAATGGGGTCCGCACAAATAAATGAACGACGACCAGTAATTGAGAGAGAAAATAAGTGTATTAATGTAAGGATACAAACTTGATTGAAGATTAGTAGTCCAGGAATACGGGTTAGTAAAAAGTGTATGTACAAGTCTGTGGAAGTGAAGCCGTAGTATATTGAGTATGTTCGCGTCGCAACCTGATGGGTACTGCGTAATAATCTTATCGATGTGTGAAGCACAGAGCTACTAGAATTACTGGCGGTATTTTCCCGTCTCGCTTCTATAGCAGTAGTATAAGTATACTCTGGACGAGTCCATCTTTAGGAAAAGGGAGAACCCCACAACACATACATAATAGCATCATCCACATAAAAAAGAAGATTAAATATAATGAAAACATTACTAATAAAAAAGAGAAATCCTACACCTAATAACATCAACTATGAACATGGTAACAATGTGCTTACCGTTGTTCGGAACTTAACATACAAAAGACTCTATATTGCATAAATTTACACATCTGTTTTTCTTACAAATAAAACAAAATTAATGCTAGATGATGGCTAAAAGTATAGCGGAAAGCGCTTAAAAGTAAAACAAAACAAAACATTTAGGCAATTCTTATATAATTTGAATTCTTCAAAAAAAATATACGAACACATGAAAAATTATATAAAAAAATTAATAATAATTTCCAGTCTATTATTTTTAATCAAACCTGTATTCAAAATGATTTTTGCCTAAATACACTACATATATATATATATATATATATATATATATATATATATATATATATATATAAAAGAATTAAAGATCAAACGCAGATCAAATATGGATCGGAATTCGACAACATAATAAAATAAAGAACAAATATGAAACATTCTAACATGTTTCACTTTTATTAATATTTCATCTGAGATTGAGAGAAAACAAAGACAAAACTAGACAGAAATATTGTATTATCCTAACAGTTATTTGGTAGACGGTAACGGTTCTAGGTACTAAGTCAATTGTATTATTTTAATAGTTAATGAGTAGGCGGTAACGTGTATGTTCCAAATTTTTCTAGATCCGAATGCGCTTATTTCTAGTTATTTTATAATGTTTATTATTAACTTAATTTCTTTGCTTATTATTGATATGTATTAATTTATTTTTCGATTTTAAGTAACGTAGTAAAACATGTTTTGAGTCTTCATTTTGAAACGAGTTTGATCGTAAATTTCGTTATTTTTGTTAATTTGGGAAGATTGGTATTTTTTCCTTCAGACAGAGTGTACTTATTTAGGATTTCATTTTTTTAAGTTGATATTGTTTTCCTTATTTTCTTGATATTTTAGGTGTGATTCTGGTTCTGTTTTTTTTAGTTTCGCTTATAATCTTTTTATTCATTATGAATGTATTGATTACTTAATTATTTATTGTTGATTATTATTATTACATTTACTTGTGTTTATGTGTTTATCAGTAGTTTGTTAATTTGTTTATTATTTTCTTAATTTCTTAATTTCTTCATTTAAATCTTTTTATTTTTCTCGGGGTTGGTTATCTTATTGGTTTCTTCTTCTTTGTGTGCCGTGTTCACTCAGGACGTAAGCCATCATAGACTTCTACTTGGCTCTGTCTCTTGTCGCTCTTAATATTATTTTCTTGTTATCTCTCCCAAACCCGCCCCGTCATATAATTGCTCAGGCCTATCAGGTATGTCTCGCATTGCTTCCCCCTATCTTTTTTCGTTCTATCTGTCCTGTGAGTATCAAATTCTTCAGGCCCTTCCTTCTTCCTAGGTTTCTCATATGTCTCTTCTTGATGTTACGTATGCGTTTTCGTCTCGTTTGAAGCCTCTCCAACACTTCACCTTTGCTCACGTGCTCGGTCCATGGTATCCTCAGCATCCTTTTGTAAAACCAGATTTCTGCTGTCTCAAGCCTCTTCTTCATCCTTGCTGAGATCGTCCAACATTCACTTACATACAGAAAAACATAGTAATCCAGCACCCGTTTCTTTGTTTCCAGATTTTCCTCTCTCTCAGCACTCTGGTTATCTTTTGAAATGTGTCTTGGCTATGCCAGTGCGTCTTCGGATCTCAACGTCTCACTTTACATCCTCTGTCAGAACATTTCCTAAGTATTTAAATGTCTTTACTTTTGTTTTATTTTAGTTTCTCCGGCTTGTAGTTTGCATTTTGGGGTCCTCTTTTTGCTAATGACTTTACATTCACTTTTCATGAAGTTCATTCTTAGTCATTTCTTCTCGCTTTCTCTTGCTACCTTCTGTAATAGGTCCTGCATTTTCCTTTTCGTGTCTGCTATCAGTACCGTGTCATCCGCGTATCTTACATCGTTGAGATTGTGGCCGCCAATGACGAATCCTGGCAACGATTTTATTTCTCTCGGAATTGTTTCACTGTATTAGTTTTTGTATGTGAGCTATGTCAGATTCCTCGATATTTTTAGAATCTTGGAGTACGCTTACGAATCTCTGACAGTCTTCAGCTATTTTTGGAGATTAATGTTTTGGCTCATTTTCCAATTTATTCAGAAAACCTTATTTGATATCGATACCAGGAAATCAAAATTTGACTTACATTCATTCATTTTTCTTTCAGTCTATGGTTTCGCTTTAACTGGAAGCAACTATTGCTTTTTAGTCTTTCGTGCCAACGTCCAAAGAGTCTGAGCTCCCGGACCATGGATTAGTTTTAAAGCTTTCATTACATCCGAGCAACGCTGGGCTATACTGCTAGTATATGTATATTTCTCTTTATATATATATATATATATATATATATATATATATATATTTAAATATTTGTGTGTCTGTGTGCACGTTTTTAACCGGCTGAATATGTATATTCAGATTAACTGTATTTTATATAGCGATAGGCAAAGAGCCAATTTAAATCAAACTGACAGAATGATGGAATAATTAATTGATGTAAAAAATTCACTTCATATTTAATGAAAAGACAGAGATATAAATAATTTTAAACAGAGACTCAATGTCAAATTGGCTTTAAATTGAGCGAGAACACAACTATATGTTTTGCTTTTCTTATTCTTATTTTCTGTGATTGCATAGATTATCACCTCTGCTCTGATCTTTGGAGGACATCATGGCAGTTAAAGGTCGCTTAAGATATTTTTCAACAAATTTCGCTCATTCCATTTTGTTTACTCTTCCTTTCTCTTTTATTTTTGTATTACTTTATATCTTATTTGTCTTTATAGATTTTGTGATTCTTTGTGCGATTGCTTATTTATTTACCAGGTGTCATTTCCTTTTTCTCTTTTTTTTTTCGTTATAATTTTCTCTCTTTTATTTACCATGTGTCATTGTTTTCTTAATGTTTTCCAAATCTTTCGATAACTTGTGTCATTTTTTTCTTTCTTTCTTTCTTTTGCTAACCTTGTGACATTTCTTTCTTTCTTTTGCTAACCTTGTGACATTTCTTTCTTTCTTTCTTTCTTTCTTTCTTTGCTAACCTTGTGACATTTCTTTCTTTCTTTCTTTCTTTCTTTTGCTAACCTTGTGACATTTCTTTCTTTCTTTCTTTTTTCTTTCTTTTGCTAACCTTGTGACATTTCTTTCTTTCTTTCTTTCTTTTGCTAAACTTGTGACATTTCTTTCTTTCTTTCTTTCTTTCTTTTGCTAACCTTGTGACATTTCTTTCTTTTTTTCTTTCTTTTGCTAACCTTGTGACATTTCTTTCTTTCTTTCTTTCTTTTGCTAACCTTGTGACATTTCTTTCTTTCTTTCTTTCTTTTGCTAACCTTGTGACATTTCTTTCTTTCTTTCTTTCTTTCTTTCTTTCTTTCTTTCGCTAACCTTGTGACATTTCTTTCTTTCTTTCTTTCTTTCTTTCTTTCTTTCTTTTGCTAACCTTGTGACATTTCTTTCTTTCTTTTATTTACCTTGCCATTTAATTCTTTCTTTAATTATCTTCATGTTCTTTCTTTTTCCTTTACTTCTTCACTATTTCTTGTTATTTACATTGTCATGTCTATCTTTATTTATTTATCGTGTGACATTTCTTTCTTTTCTTTCTTCCTTTTTCTTTCATTTACTTGCGTTTCTTTCTTTCGTTTATTTACACTTTGTGATTTGATTTTTTGATTGTTTCTCTCATTTTCATTTTTTTCTGTTATTTACTTCGTCATTTCACTTTTTCTTTCTATTATAAGTTTGTGTCATTTCTTTTCTCGCTTTTTTCTTTTATTTACTTTCTGTTCATTCTTTCTGTTTTTCCTTTTTACTTCGGGACATTTCTCCCTTTCTTCATTTAGCTTGTGTAATTTCTTTCCTTTTTTTCCTTCCTTTTTTCTTTTATTTACGTTATGTCATTACTTTCTTTCTTTTAATTACCCTGTGTCATTTCTTTCTTTCTTTCTTTCTTTCTTTTGTGTTTACATTGTATCATTTGATTTTTTGCTTGTTTTTTTCATTAAGTTACTTTGTGTCATTTCTATATTTATTTATTTATCATGTGATGTTTCTTTCTTCTTTTTATTTACCGTGTCATTTCTTTTATGTTTTATGTTCTTTCTATATTATTTTACCTAGCATCATTTATTTATTTCTTTTTTTCTGTTATTTACTATGTATCATGTCTCTCTTTTGTTATTTATTTACTTTGAGTTCATTCTTATTTTCTTTCCTGTTCTTCTTATTATTCCATTTTTACTTTATTTATTTACCACGTGGGTTTCTTTCTTATTTATATTAACCCTGTCTTATTGTTTCTTTCGTTTACTTTCTTTTTATTCTTTTTTATACCTTAGTTTGTGTTATCATTTTCATTCATTTTTTTCTGTTTATTTACATTGTCATCTCCGTTTTTCTTTCTATATTAACCCTATATCATTTTTTTTAAAAAAAATTGATTTACTTTCTTCATTCTATAGTTATTTCTTCTATAGTTATTTATATTTCGTTCTTTCTTGTTTTTTCAACTTTTTTATTTCTTACCTTGTGTCATTTATTTATTTATTTCCATTTTTTGTTATTTACTTTGTGTCATTGTTTTCTTTATATATCCTGCGTCATTTTAGTCTTTCTTTTTTTCCTTCCTTTTTTCTTTTATTTACTTTGCGTCATTTCTTTCTTTATTCATCCTGTGTCATTTTAGTCTTTCTTTTTTCCTTCTTTTTTCTTTTATTTAGTTTGTGTCATTTCTTTTGTTTGTTTGTTTCTTTCTTTCCCTTGTGACATTTTTGTCATTATTTCATTAACCCTGTTCCATTTTTTCTTTCTTTATGTTTTTCTCTGTTATTTTATCTTGTGTCATGTATTTCTTTACTTTTTGCTGTTATATACTTTGTCTTTTTGTTTCTTTCGTTTATGTACTTTTTGTAATTCTGTTCTTTTTTTTTACCCTGTGTCATTTTTTCTTTTTTTTTTACCATGTATCATTTCTTTCTTTTCATTTTTCTATCGTTTACTTTGTTTTATGTATTTGTTTCTTGATTTTATTTCCGTTGTCATTTTTCTGTTTTTCTTTATTTATATTTTGTTATTTATTTGCTTTCTTTATTTATTTTGTGTCATTTCTTTCTTCTTTCCTTGTTTTCTTAATTTCTTTCTTTCATTAACTTGTGTTATTTATTTCTTTCCTTTTTCAGTTTTTTACTTTGTGTCGTTTCTAGTTATTTTTTTAATTTCATTATGCCATTTATTTATTTCATTCCTTGCATTATTTTATTTACTTTGCGTCATTTCTTTTTGTCGTTTATTTATCTAGCGACATTCTTTCTTCATTTACTTTTAACTGACTTTCTTTAGGTTCTTTCTCTCTTTACTTTGTGTTATATATTTATTTAATATTCTTTTCTGTGTCATTTCTTTTCTTTAATTATTTACCTCGTGTCATTTTTTCATTTTATTTTGTGTACATTCTTTTTTTTTTCTTTCTTTCTTTATCTTGTGTTATTTCTTTCATTTTTTATTTACTATGTGTTATTTCTTTGTTCTTTCTTTCTTTGTCTCTTTATCGTGTGTCATTTATTTATTTTCTTTTTTGATGATTTACTTTGTGTCATTTTTTGTTTCTTTATTTTATTTACCTTGTATGATATTTTCTTTCTTTCTTTAATTATTTATCTTTTGTCATTTCTTTCTTTAATTTACCTTGTGCCATTTTTCTTTTTTCTTTCTTTACGTTTTTATTTCTTGACCGTGTGTCTTTTATTTCTGCCCTTTTTCAGTAATTTACTATTTGTCATCATTCGTTCTTTTTTATTTACATTGTGTAATCTTTTCTTTCTTTTATTTACCTGCATAATTTATTTCGTCTTTTCCTTCTTACGTAATTTCTTTCTTTGTCTAGTGTCATTTATTTCTTACCGTTTTTTCCAGTTATTTACTTTGAGTCATTTCTTGTTCTTTCTTTCTTTCTTTCTTTCTTTCTTTCTTTCTTTCTTTCTTTCCATTTTTTATAAATTTACTTAGTACTGATTCTTTCTTTTATTTACTAACCAAATGCCATTTTCTTTTCTTTACGTTTAGTCATTTCTCTTTTTTTTTTTTACCTCCCATGTTTTCTGTCATTCTTTTTTTCCTATTTTTTATTTACGTTGTCTAAATTATTTCTTTCTGTCTTTATTGACCTTCTGTCATTTCTCTCATTCTTTCATTTACTCTGTGGCATATTTCTCCCTCTTTATGTTCTTTTTTTTACCTTGTGTCATTTATGTCTTCCCTTTTTTCTATTTTACTTTGTATCATTTCTGCTGTGGGATCTCCCCTTTTTCTATGATAATGGACTCGACTTGAGTATACATATACTCCTGCCATAGTGAGATACGAGAAAACACCACGAGTACCATAAGAGATCCGTAAGTTACCGAGAGATACCAAAGTTACCCAAAGAATGCCGCGTAAGTAGTCATAGTAGCTCTGAGCTCCACTCAGCGAGAATAGTATCACACGGACATACTAATTCCAGCACGGCTTCACTTTAAAGAGACTTCTATAGAATTATAAATTCCTTACTAATCGTATTCCTGGATTACTAACCTGCGTTCCAGTTTGTATTTTTACGTTTAATATAACTTATTTTTCTACCTCAAATATCTGTTTTGTTGTTCATTATTTTGTGTGGTTCCTCAACCGGAACCCACAAGAATTTCTTTAATTTTTTTCTTTCTTTCTTTGACTTTTGCCATTTCTTTCTTTTATTTATCCTGTGTTATTTATTTCTCCCTTTCTCCTTATTTCTTTCTTTCCTCATTTTGTGTCATTGATTTCTTGCCTTTTATCAGTTATTTAGCTCGTCTCATTTCTTTCTTTCCTTCCATTTTTTAAACTACTTTTTGTCATTTTCATCTTTTATTTATTTACCCTGTGTCATTTCTTTCTTTTATTTATTTACCCTGTGTCATTTCTTTCTTTCATTTATTTACCCTGTGTCATTTCTTTCTTCATGCTCTTTATCTTGCATCATTTATTTATTTCCATTTCCTGTTTTTTACTCTGTGTTATTTCTTTGCTTATTCATTTACAAGGTGTCATTTCTTTCATTATTTGATTAACCTGTGTCATGTCTTTCTTTCTTTATGTTCGTTATTGCTTTACCTTGTGTCATTTATTTATTTCCTTTCTATGCTATTTACTCTTTGTTTCTTTCATTTATTTACGTTGTATCATTCTTTCTTTCTTTCTTTCTTTCTTTCTTTCTTTCTTTCTAGTGTGTTATTTATTACAGCTTTTCAGTGATTTACTTTCTGACATTTCTTTTTTTATTTACCTTGTATCTTTTTTTTTAATTACCTGCCTCAGTTTCAGATGATAACACATCTATAAGGAAGTACTATAAGATAGCTTGAAATCCATTGTATCTCATTTCGCCGAAGTGTAAACGACTTTTTATAGGGTTAAACATATCGGAATTCGTGCCAAAGAAAGTGTATTTGCGGTGAATTTTACTGCACTATTTTATTCAAAAGATATTTGCAGGTGAAACACACAGAATCCTTGTTGAGACGTACGGTGATCATGCTCTGTCAAAAACAACATGCAGACGCTTCAAAAATAATGATTTTGATCTTGAAGATAAAGAACGCTCTGGCGCACCGAAAAAGTTTGAAAACAAAAAACTGAAGGCCTTACTTCATGAAGACTCATGTCAAGCACAAGCTGGACCCGCAGAATTATTGGGAGTCGATCACACAACAATTTCGAAACGTTTGAAAGCATTAGAAATGATTCAAATGCAAGGTCATTGGGTGCCAAACGAGTTGAAGTCGAGAGCGGTCGAATGGCGTTAATGCTACATCTGTAAAAAAGAAAAGGTTTTCTTCGTATTTTTACCAGCGATGAAAAGTGTATACACTATGATAAGCTTACGTGTAGAAGATCGTGGGAATTAGCCCAGCCATGTATCAACATCGGCGGCAAAGTCGAATATCCATTGTTCGAAGCTTCTACTCTGTATTTGGAAGGATCAGCTGGGTGTAGTTTATCATGAGCTGCTCAAACTGACCGAAAACATCACGGGATATCGTTATAGACTACAATTGACGTTGTTTGAGCCGAACAATGAAGAAAAAATGGCCGCTATACGAGTCAGCTACTTTCTACTTATATAGTGCCATGCTAATTTTTATGGGTTATTCTTCTATTTGTCATGATCCTTCAGGATATAGGCAATAATGGCTTTCCACGTCTCCCTATCCCTGGTAATTCTTAGCACGCTTTAAATTAAAATCTTAATATTAAATTTTAAATTAAAAATTAATTTATTTCAGTTAGAAACTATTGACAATTTTTTTTTAAAACTAGACTAAACAAGCTGGAGACAGAACACCCTCTGCAAAACCAAAGATTAGTATTTCGTTTTCAGTAGACAGAAAAAAATTTAAATTTAAAAAACATTTTTCATAAATATTTCAAAGACAATACCTTTTTCAATATTTGGCAAATTCGAAGCAAATGGGATATTACAGTTTCCTTTCCTGCGAATCGTACTTGTATATTCAACGAATTCTTGGTGTGCTAGCACATCAAAAGCATCATACAATACTTCTATTGGGTTGTCCATTCTTTCAAGCCTTTCTTCCGTGAAATTATTTTTAATTACTCATATTGTTTTTATGTTTCCCTTCTTTTCCTTTTCCCATGTATATCTACTTTCCAATTCGCAACATTATTAAAAAACACTTTTCCGACAATTTTAACAAATTTAATATCGTTATTGTTATCCATTCTTATTCTGTTTTTTTCTTGGTAACAACTTGTGAAACAACGATTTACGAACATTAATTCTGTGCATGACATGCCTGACAGGTTGTGAGATTTGACGATATACGGTCCGCTCTTAAAAATTTTTGTAATACTTTTTAGTTAACTTTTTCATGACTTCTTGTTTTCAAAACTCTCTTAAACGTGCCAATAAATTGTTCAGCTTGTCCGTTTGAAATTTGGTGATATGGCGGATGTAATATGTTCTATCAAGAACATTTAAAAAATCTTCGAATTCGTGAGCAGTGAATTGTGTATCGTTATCTGAGACTATTGTACCTGGAATGCCATATCTTGCAAACAGTTGGTGTAGAAAATTCACTCTCACCATTTAATAAAGATATCCACTACCACAAGATAATGTGAACAGTTTATCGGACTTGCGAAATCAATCTTGACTACGAGTGTCTGTCTTTGGCCAAGATTGTATTTTCGTGGCAGGTAATTTTGTTGCCAGAGCACAATGTCTGCAGAGTTTTACTACTTTTTCAATGTCTTGATATATTTTGGTCTAGTATACATAACTTCTCTTAGAAAATGATGCGGTATGATTTTGTTTAGAAAATTTGGTTAGTTCAAGCTTTACTATGAATTGATTTATGTTCCATGGTGCTGTTTTTGGGAGGATGGTAATACGTATTATGTTTGGATCAATTTTGATTTCATTAAGGAAGTTTGGGATTCTTAGATTAAAAAGTTTGATGGCCTTTGTTTTACTTAAAATAGTTTTTTTTTTATTATTCATTATGCAGTTACAGACAGGGTTTTGGGGACATAAGATGAATTTGTTGTAGTCCTAGAGTGCAAGCTTATGTTTCCTTAGGAAGAGAGGGGGTTCGTATGTTTCATCAATTGTCATATATTTACACAAAAAGTCGTTGTTGCGTTGAAACGGTTGTAAACAACACTCTGAATTGTCGATGTGTTGTTGTTTTTGATCGACCGTGAGCAAACGCGGCGCACATTTTGAACACAGCTTTCTCACTGATAAATATTCATGCAAAATGGTGAATACACTGCCTTCTGATATGTTCAACTCCTCTGCTATCTCTTGCAATTTTAATTTACGATCGGTCAAAACGAGTTTGTGGATGTTTTGGTGTTTTCCAGGACAACTGCCAATTTGGGGCGACCTGAGCGTTCAGCAACATTTGTTTATGTACGACTAGGTTTAAAGTCAGCATACCACCTTTTAACCGTTGTTTCCGACAGAGCAGATTCCGAATAACACTTATCAAGTTTGTTTGAATAGTATTTTCCCCATCAGAAACCAATGCTTTATCAGCACACAAAATTCAAATTTTTCCAATGTTTTGAAAATTTGCAAAATTGGCTTCATTTATATAACTATAATTTGTAAACTAATAATATAATTGGGACTCAAATTTTGTCACGTGCCATTTACAGATTAGTACTTCATAAAAATCATCTGGCTTTTTTAAATTAGTGTTGCCATCAATATGTCAGGCCTGGGACTTATTGAATGATGTGCTACGCTGAGTACCTGTCCAAAGTGGTAGTACCAGCTATGGGAATTCCTAATAATAACGGATTCGTCTTTAACTTGCAAAGGAAATTTGGCGCGAAGGATTGTCGGCCACAAAAACTGACATAATGTTTTATTAACCATCTCTGACTCCAAGGAATCTACCTGGATCCAATTTTCTTTGTTAAGATGTATGTAGCTTTTGGCTTTCTCAGATAACTCCGTCATGTTAGGGACCACTAGTATAAATACCATTCACCGACCACTCCATTGTCGTTTTTAATGTTCATTTGGTGTCACTGGTTTCGGTTTTAGACGTTTCATATAGATTTTGACCATTCTTAACCCCCATACATACTTTTGTCTTACTTTCTGAGTGAGCATTTTTGTTGGTTATATTCTAAGCAATCACGGTTTTAGTGTTTTTTATCATGTGTACTTTTTACTTGAATAGATCTTTTTTAACCGACAGGTACGTCGGAGAGGACACTCATTGCCTTTAAAGGGGACTTGATAGAAATTCTATATTCACGATAAAAGGAGCACTTGCCCTGGGGTAAACGGCGGGCCTTCTCCTCACAGAAATGCATATCTCTCAGAGATGGGAATTTCTTACGGTTGTCGTTCTTCTAGAATTCGAGATTCTCATCCAATTGCTAACACATCCAGTCTAGGAAAGAGATGCGGAGCGTATGTTTACTAATCTTGGCGGTAGGCATACCCAGACGGCCATTTAGTGGGGTGGATTTAACGGATATCCGAACATCTTTTGGGAGGCAAAAAATGATGCATTCAATTTCTTGTAGCCAGCCAATCTAACTTTAGGCGTATCTTATTTACATGAAGCCGGAAAAACCTAAATTCCCGATTGAAAACTTGAACAAACTAAAAGATCTACATCAATTTTCTTAAGTAGGAATCGGTCTATGTTACTTGAAGGGATCACCAAAGCTTAACGTCTCCTCTGGACCATAATAATTCCCAGAGATGCTCATTGAAATAGTTATTGATAAGATCATAACTGTCGATAAATTCCCGAAATGATTTCACATCCACGTTTTAATACACGATCTTTCCACTATACAATCTATATCTTGGATAAGGATGGCATTTCAATTGACATGACGTCAAAAACGGCTTTATCCGCCGAAACAAATTAGACCGCTCCGCGTGGTTATTGGGCGCATAAACTTCAATGATACGAAGAGCGTCGTCCTTTATGGTAATATACAGCACGCAAAGCCTTCTCGCCGAATCTGCGAAGATAAGATCACACTCTGCTTTCACAGACTTGCTCACTAGTCAAGGAAAACATCTCAAGCGTCCATCAAAACAAGCTGAATAGAGGACAAACGTCTTAAAATATCTTTATTCCAGTCACCCGCTAACATTACCCGACAAGATGTCATCAGAAATACATCAAAGCGCTGAAGAAAGGTGATCCTCTCCCTGGCAACGTTGGGCGCATAAACCCTGATGATACGAAAGGTCTGATCTTTTATGGTAGCCTCCAGGACAAAAAAGCCTGCCTGCTGAATCTGAAGACAAGCGTACACACTGCATTGACAAAAAAGTTTTATCAGCCAAGAAACTCCTCCCTAGAACGGCCATCATAATATGCTGAGAAGAGGTTAAACATTCTCGTCAGTATAACATCATGATCGCCAGAATACAAACGGGTCTCTTGGAGTGCACATACATCTACACCCAAGCGCTGAAGGTCGCAATAGAGTCTCACCCAACGAAACTCTAACCTCAGCCCCAGGACATTCATACTAGCTAAAACGAGTGCCATTGTCAAATATTCTAGGGTTGGGTGCCTGCCTTAAACACTGTTGGGTTGAGGATACCGAGAGCCTTGGTTCATTTCAGTGTTAATGTGACCATCAGAGGCGAGACCACCGATATTCCATGAGAACTAACATCACTGCTTGATATAGGGTGGAATGAACCAAAATAGGAATCCTTTCTGAGCAAAATTATTTGAGTTTCCTGGTCTGTAATATTATTGGGGGTTTCAGGTCGTAGAAGGCCTTCCATGCCTCTTTGACAATGCCCCAAGCTTGCCAGGACCCTGAGCTAGTACCTATCATATTTAGTACCCACTCTACATTTGGAAAGATGCTGGAGTCATCTACGTTATTGTCGCCAAACATTTGAAGGGATAAAAGGTACTTAAATATCGGTATCTGGTTACCCTATTGTTTTGCCTTTTCTGACCCGGGCATATGTGACAGAAATCCTCTCCTGTGTTGTATGGCAGCTTGGAGTGTTTTCTTTTTTTATCATAAAAAAACGGACTTCTATTCTTTTTTTTTTTTGTTTGGCTGTGATTTGGATGGAGATTATGTAGGAAAAGAAGAGGACTGTGATGCAGAAAAAGTGGATGACTTTTAAGGGGGACATATTTAAAGAAGTTGGGGTTAGTGCACGAGTCACTGGGGAAATGTTTGATGTTTGTTCACCCTATTTGTTCTTGGTTCAGTATTTTCTTCTATTTCCTTGTCCTCTACAATAGAAGAGGGGGAATTCAATTTTTCCTTATAGGACCTCCCTTTAGAGAATTTCTTGTTTTCCGAGGACATTTGAGCATTTTTTATCGCGGGAATCTTTTTTAGTAAAAGATTTTTTATGATGAATCGACTTTGTTCGGCCAGTTTTTTCTTTTTTAAACCACCAGTTGTATGTCAAAATCTGTCAAGATTTTGCAAGATTTCCAGTGCTACAGTCTGGGCTTCCCCATTTTTATCTAGAATATGATAGATGCTTTCCTTAATTATCAGCAATTAACATGAGAAACGAAAGCCATATTACTTGTCGCATTGATTAGGCCCTCTAGGAGTTTCCAAAAGATAGGTAGAAAGCTCATAGTTGCAAGTGTCAGTTGGCTCTCCAGAGTCCTTGAACTTTGCAACACAAAATAAGTCATTTACAAGGCAAAGGTACATGAATTAAATGACCGAAATAAAATATATTTGGGATCAACCAAAGACACATTTAAGACCAAGTGGTTCAATCATAAGTTTACATTCATAATAGAAAACTTAAAAACTGTACAAAATAGGCTAGCCACTGTGGAAATTAAAATCAAAATATGGAAAAGACCCAGACATAACGTGGAGTATAGTAAAAACAGCCAAGCCTTACAACGGTGGCAAAATATGTAGACTGTGCCAAGAAGAAAAGTTAGAGATTATGTTATTCTCAAACTGAAACGAACTATTGAATGAAAGAACGGAAATTATGACTAAGTGTAACCGTACTAAAAAATACCTCTTAGATTCATACTACCATAATTCTTTGTAATTTTAAAAATTGAGCTTTGAAAAAAATCCCTGCCATGTGAGCGTTAAAAAACACCGTTACGTGAGGATTCCTAAAAAACACTAAACGGTATAATCAGTCACTACAAATTACCTGAAGACACCAGTTATGGTAGAATCCTAGGTCGCGTAATAACTCGTTTATAAATGGAATATATATATATTTATGTATATATATATATATATATATATATGTGTGTGTGTGTGTGTGTGTGTGTGTGTGTGTGTGTGTGTGTTCAAGTACAACTGTTCCATGTTTAAGTACAACGTCAGAACCATTCTTCTTCAAAGATCGTGGACCAGCGCTACAGAATTGCAAAGCATATTAAATAACAGAAACCACATAACCTTAGAGATGTTCAAAAGCAGTAACATATAAAACTTAAATAGAAACTCAAATAGAAAAAAATGACATAATTAATTTTTTGAAACTTCACATCACTTTGAACAGAAGGCTAGGAAGAAAATCCCCATCAATACTGGAAAGAGTGATGACAGTAGAGAAATCTATTTTCCCGAAATATTGTTTTAATAGAAATGTTTTATAAATTTTAACCAATAGTAACACTGGCTGCTCGGCTAATGAATGCCAACTGTTCCCATATAAGGAAACAGTTATTACCATAGTTGCTTATACTTTGAGTAGATATTAAGAGGACTGTAATCGTTCGGGTTGCATGCAATAATACAATGAAAGGGCGTAAGTAATTCCTCTAAACTCCACCAACAAGATCTGACGTTACTGAGCGTAAGGTTTCTATGTTGACAAGTAGGCTGTTATATTGTTCGAAAAAAACAAAAAAACAAGCAAAACGAGAAATGACAACAGACTGTCGGTCCTCGATTTTCATTGACGCAAACGGATACAGTTTTCTTTGCTTGGATGGAAGTCACGTCCGGAATGTCTTGTGGCGACAAATATAGAAGTTGTTACGTTTGGCTATATTTTTTTTATTGTTATTGACCAATTTTCTGTTATTGATTAAAGCATCGAGCTTTTTCAACTAGGGTGAACAAATTTTCGCCTAGTAGTTACTTTTACCTTAATTCTATTGGAAAAAGTGAAAGAATTGTATTTTTATGAACGGAATCATTATGACACTTCTAAAAAAGTAAAGATTCATGTAAAATATGAAATTCTTTTCAGGAACTTAAATCTAAAAGTTTGCTTTTGTTTTTTCTCCTCTTCATTGCTTTCGGAAATGTACGGACATTTGTTATAAATTTGAATACAGAGATTTGCTTCTCTTAGACTTATTGACAGTCTGCCCCTTCATTTGAGAAAATGTGAATTCATACTTTTTCTAAGAGTATTTACGCGTAAATGAAGGCAATAAACTTGACTGGAATTCGAACCCGCTTTTCCGTTTCCTCATTCCGAGCTGCTATCTATTACGCCATGCTCACAGCGTTAGCCCTTAATACTCACCGGGGAAAAGTGACGTCTTTGGTTACCAATTCATTTTCGGATTATTGCTCAGAAAATGTATGTAACCATTACAAACTTAAATCTACATAAGACATAATTCAGAAGATGTTGCGATTATTACACAGAATCCGACGGATCTCAAAAACTAATTAGAATTGCCAGGGAATTCACTGGCTCCATCTGGATGACAATAATAATTTTTTAAATCCTCTCTATCTTCTCTCCAATTTTAATATTCTATTTGAAAACCATCCCCTCAGGAGGATTTTAATATAAAAAAATTCTTTCTGACGAAGTGTCGGTCGAAAGGCAGCTTAGGTTATATTTTTTTATTCGATTTTAAACGTTAAACATTAACTCCTGATCCATAACTTAAAACTTGTTTTATCATAGTGTGGTACTAAAAATATCTGTGCGTGTATGTGTGTGTGCGTGTGTGTGTAAGAGCATGTGTGTGTGTGAGTGAGTGTGAGAGAGAGAGAGAGAGAGAGAGAGAGAGAGTATAAAAGAGATTTAAACACATAAAATTTTAGTTGTTAGTTTTAAGACGAGCGATGTATTAATCCATCATCGGGTTTAATGAAGCTTCTAAGCATGGGACTTTTCTACATCGCAGCTACAAAATGCCTACCCAGTTACCAATCATCACCATTCAGTCTGTTGGTGCACAGGTTCATTTTGTTTAACGGCATATCAAACTTTGAGGGTTATTTAATGCCGAAATCTAAATATTTAGAACGCAATTTTATGACTTCATTAACAGATAAAATGTACTGTTGGTCATTTTGTTATAAAACTGTATTGTTGACCATTTTGCTATAAAATTGTTTTTTTTTGGTAGTTTACTATAAATAGGTATTGGTAATTTTACGATACCAATCTATTTCAAAACGTTTACAGTGTTTTTGTTGTTGTTTTTGTTTGTTTTTTTCGGGGTTCACTATTTTGCTCATAGCTAGGACCCTATCAGGTACTATCATAACAGATCAATATAGGATTGGAAACAACAGCAATAAAAATGTGTTTATGCATTCGTCAAAAGCTCGAATATTCCGATCAGTTGTCTTATTGCTGGTTGTAATTTATCGGGGTAGATAGGTTCTCATGTCTGTATTTTGATATCACATGCTACAAAGAGATTCACAATAAAACAAGGTTCAATTACAGTCTACACATGGAGAGTCTGCACAAATATGGACACACACACACACACACACACACACACACACACACACACACACACACACACACACACACACACACACACACCAATTTTTTGGTAATGGAAAGTTCTCAGCCCAAGCATCAAATTATGTTTGGAATACTTTCTTAGATCACCGATAAATAGATGATTTACACCATTTTCGTATCGCATTATTCAGGCTTTGTGCGGCCATTATTCCTGCGTTACGACACGTCAGATTTAATGACAGTTTCGACTAGAGACGCATATTTTTCTAACAAGATTTCTTGATTATTCAGGCCAGTAGATGTAAATAAATATATTGTTTAATTATAAGAAAGGAGCATCAACTTAATTACGAGTAAGCATTAAAAATAATATTTAAACAAATAAAAAAAAAATACCTCGGAGTTAATCCATTTGGTAACGGATTTTTGTGTATATATATTTTTTTTCATTAAAAAATGAGTTATTACCGCAACCTAAGCTTCAACCTTTCGTAATCTTTAGGCGATTTATAATAGCTATTACAAGTTATTGTAAATAACGAAAGGTTGAAACCTAGGCTGCGGAAATAACTCATTTCCAAATTAAAATATTCAAAAGTTCTACAATATAAATGTGTTGAACACTTTTTAATACAACTGTGTACTAGTCTAATTTAATTATGATAAAAACTAACTAATGATATATATATATATATATATATATATAGTCATCTGTAGATAGATCTGTCTTGCTGTATCACAGCTCATCAGTAAGGTTAGAAATCCGATTGCTTTTAACCAAGGATTGAAACCCGACCGAATGTCAGTCGGCGATTCTACCTCTTTTACTGAGCTATGGGCGTTCGGTAGAAGGAGGCAGATCTCCCTATATATATAGGTCGGGTATATATATATATATATATATATATATATATATATATATATATATATATTATGTTTTCTGGTTAGCGTGTAGAACTCGAAGCGGTTACAAAATAGAACACTCTCACTGCTGGCGTATTTACATTACGTAAAAATCTTATACGCTATGAGATTTGCTGGTGTGTGAATCTCCGACTGCTTTCAAATCAGTCAGTTTTAAGTCCCGGCTTGAGGCAAACGGTTAATCTGAACGGTTATACCGAACGCCCATAGCGCAGAGGTAGAATCGCCGATTGACGCCAATTCGGTCGGGTTTTAATCCTGGGTTAAAAGCAATCGGAGTCTAATCGTATTGATGAGCTGTGATACAGCGAAACAGCTGCGGATGACTATATGAAACAGAACCGTTACCGCCCACGAAATAACCGTCAAGATAATACAATAGACATTGCTGCCCATAATTCACCCCACTGACCAGTAAAGATAAATAGTCAAGCCAAAACAAAATACATAAAGATTGGGTTCAACGATGAAAAAGATGTCACCGCTTGGTGTTAAACTCAGTGTTCACTTTTATATTTTTTAATTTTGAACTCTGCTACCCATACACATAGTAAGGCGAAATAGAGGACCATAAATATAGCATGCTTTAAAACTATATTTTTATCACACACACACGAGCACATATATATACACACACACACATATATATGCACACACACTCACGCGCACACACACATATATATAAGTGATTATGTTTTTGAGCGATTTTATTAATTTCCGTTTTTCGAAATTGTACGTCAAAACATTCATTACACACCTTACGTCTTAAGAATATTGACAATGTGCTTTTTATTGACTATATTTTGGTGAGTTATTTTTAACTAATCGTTATGCGTCTCTTCATTTCATGTTCTTTCTTTAAATTTATTATCTGTCGTCAGAGGAAATCCGTGTAGTTTCCTTCTGGTTCTTTATCTTCTATTTTATGATGCTTTTCGGGACGTTAAAAATGAAGGCAGGCTTTTTAAAAAAATTCTATTCAAACCTTGCATGAAACTTTGCGATTCACTTAATTTAGTCATTTTTGTAGTTCTTCCGATGCATCTGAAATAAGTACAACGCCGTTAGTATACCAATGCACGGAATAGAGAGAGATCAACACGGTTCTGAAATTGGAGAAAAGATTAAAAATGTGAAAGCGAGTATGCGGTTTGTGTAGAATTGAAGAAACTATGTAGAAAAATTGAAGGATAACAGATAGATCTATAGCTTTTAATGACATGGTGTCAAACAGAAAATGCAGCCATACGTGATACACGATTTGGGCGATCATGTCTCGAAAGAGACATAACTGCCTGGGCAGAAGATTATCTGCCATTACTTTCAGCAGTAGACTGGTTGCCTACCAAGACTATAGAACCCAGTCTGTTCTATTATTTAACCCATAACTGGAAGGAAGAAACGGATTAATACCTTTCCCAAGGATATTTGTGCGTAAGGGAATGCAAGGAGTTCAACTGGAATTCGAACTCGGCACCCCGATTTGTCGTTCCGAGTTGATATCCACTGCACCACAACGCACATCCAGAAAACGCAGTACTAGAAGGAAAATAGAAGACATAATGTGCAAGTATTTTGCGCGCAAATGGACTTACATCAACGTAAACATCTCTTTCGTTCAATGTAGTTCTAGCGAACGAAATATGACACATGAATGTGTCTTTCACATTGTCATTAAATTTTCGTAATATATATATATATATATATGCTCTGATCGTACATATCATTACTACTGAACAATGCTAAATCCTCAATAATGTTCAATGAGAGAATATATATATATATATATGAATCGCCTGAAGACGCTACTAATGGTAGAAAACTGGGTCGCGTAATAACACGATTATAAATGGAATATATATATATATATATATATATATATATATAGAGAGAGAGAGAGAGAGGGAGAGAGCGAGCTAGATATGTGCGTGTAAAATATAGAGACGAAAACGCAACACAATTAAACAATTATAAATCCAGAATTTATTTCGGCAGTTTTAGCAAATTACAAACTGCCACTTCAAACCCGGTAAATTAAATAGTTTCATTTAACTCAGAATATTAAAAAAAGGTTAGCATAGAGAGGAAATAAGGTTAGTGAAGGGTGGAGGTGTATACAGTTAGACAGTGAGACAACGATCATACCGGAAATATTGCAAAAATAAAAAAAACACATACATCAAGTCCCACGTATACAAAAAAACTTAAAGAAAAACTAATATACAAGAAAAAACAAGAGAATATATATAACCACACAATAAACACAAGCAAACATACAACTATTAGAGGCCATATATGCACGCAATAATACACACACAATATTCACAAATTAAAAATAACCAAAATAAAGAATAGATACAAATAAAATTAAAGAAAAAGGGGCTTACATAGCATAATATAATTACAGTTACAAATAATTAGCAATCACAAAAATTTTTAAAGTTATAAATAATAATTAAAGATTCACAAGGAAAAATTTTATAAAAATAAGAAAAAGATTCTTAAAGAAAAAATTCACAAAAATTAATTACAAAGACAAAAAATTTAAACAAGACAAAAAGGAAAAATAATAAAAACTATTAAAAATTACAAACTTAAAAATAAAAAGAACCTAAATACTGTTACATGTAATTAACAATAATAAAACAAAAAAGTATAAATACGAATAAAATATTAGTAAATAAATAAAAAATTAAAATAGACCAGATTCATAAGAGAGAGTACTAAAAATGTGTGTTTGTGTGTGTAAGAAAGAGAGCGGGAGAGAAAGAGAGAGAAAGAGCGAGAAAGAAAGAGACGGAAAACAGCTGTTTGCTAGAAAATTATTGGTAAGGAAAAAGTCCTATACTAAACAGGTAATTCAAATCTATTTCTGTGACGGCATTTTAAAATAACTTCATTACATTTGTTCAAAAGCTGGTTATTACAAGTGAATTTAATTATTTTTATTTTCTAGTGAAAATACGGCCCCTAAATTTATTGGTATGTATTTGAGAATGGCCAACTAAAAGTTTAGTCCAAGGTCATAAAAAGACATCCACGCTTAATGATTAACACTGTATATCTAACCCCCTCGGCCATCGATATTTTTTCCTTCTGCCCTGTTCCCCCACCGCACGATGATTCTCTTCTGGTTAAATCTAACCCATTCATTTTGTGAAGAATTTTGGTCTGAGGAACGGTTTTGTAATATTTCCGCGACATAAATTAATACCTATGGATTTATAAAGGCATCCAATTTATTTTTATAATTATATATATATATATATATATATATATATATATATATATTAGGTAACTTCACTAAATCGCTAGAAAACCGCATAGTGTGAATAAAAAAAGCCGCAAACTTGATAAAATCGAATTTTTTCCATCATAATGCTTATATTATTATTAAGAAAAAAAGATCGAAGTATTTTAAATTATTTTTAAAAATTTCTAAATCCCTTTTAAAACATTCAAAATGATGGTAAAAATCTTGTTTTGATTTGAGTTAGCTGGCAACCGAATCGTTAAGATAATTTACAATGGAAAACGTAATATTACATAAGTCAGGGTTTTTTTTCATGTGACAAACACATTAATTTAGAAATTCTTGCAAAAATCAAATAATTGTCAGATTTTAATTAAACTTTCAGTACATATTCACAAATAAATTAAATTATTTTTTAAGTTATTATTTTATAAAAATCTTGGTAAAAATATTTATTTACATTTGTTACTTACCTCTACGTAGATTCATGAAATTTTAAGAAATTAAATTTTATTACGATAATTGATTTAATTAATTAAACGCACTACTCATTAGGGAACGTAAATCATCTATTATTTTTTGAAGAAATTGCCTCAATTTCCGAAAATCAGCCCCCAATAGTAAAATAAAAAATGCAATATAACTATGACATTATTTAATTTTATAAGTTTTTAGTTGCTCCAATAAATAATATAAATTGAGGACATTATAGTCTGAAGAAAAAATATTCGATTAATATTTTTAAGAAATTTAAAAATTTGTTGGGGTTAGTTTATAAAATTATTATATTTACTAGTTAAAAATTAAAAAGTTTAATGCAAATCGTTTTGCCTTCGTATTTTTAAAATAATTGTTTTTTTTTGTCTATTTTAGGTTTTTTTTTGTGTGGTAATTTCTATGTGCAATTTAAAAGGTCATATATGTCAAAGTTTCTTCCCCTTACTGGAAAAGATTTGTGATTGCCATACACTTTTATCTTATCTTGTCTGGCATCCATAAATCTGTTAACACATACAGGGGAAAAGTTAGAAACTTGAACTCTGTGTTTAAGAAATAGTTTATTCTAAATTTCATGTTATAAATAAGTAATAATTGTGTAAATAAGATTAATGCAACATTACATTTGCTAATTTAAAAAAAAATATGTGTTACAGATGTATATTTTATTTTTGCAAGATTTTTAAAACCGAGAACTAAATTTTGTTTAAAAATGTGTCGATCGCTCAAAAATGGCCGAAAATTTGAAAATTTTAAAAAGTCTTAAAATTTTAGATTCCAAATAATACATTTTCTGTTTGAAACACAACAAAGTATTTTTCCTACTGGAAATGGTAAATTTAATAATTTAGCTTTCAATTAAACTAAAATAAAAGAAAACGTTTTTATTTTTAAAATTCAATTTAAAAGTTAATTATCGAAAAAGAGTGGAAGTACCTAATATATATATATATATATATATATATATATATATATATATATATATATAGGAAAAACTACTAAAAGTTTAAAAATGTATTTTTTTGACAGTATTTATTTATTTCTATTATTATATATATATATATATATTTGATATTTCAAACCGACCTCGGCCTTTCATCAGAAACAAATCATTTTAAAATTTAAACTAGGAGCGTTCGCCGTAAGGAGCGTATTTCGGGAGATGTTTACATCACGAGACGTAGAAAGCGAAAGTTTTTGGGATATTTTAAACGTAAATCTAACTGTAATAATACTTTTTAATGTTGTTTTAAAGAACACTTTTTTAAGTGTACCTAAAATTGTTTAACTATTGAAATATTTATAAAGATTCAAAATACCTAGGTCCCTATTTAACCCTAGCCTATATGTATTTAATTTTAAAATCCAGTATTTTTAGTTTATGCTATATATATATATTATTGTAAAACATACCAAGAAAACAGTATCACTAATAATGACTAAAATCATTAAGTCCTACAGTTAACAAAACGGTAAATTTAGTCGTCTAACCCAAAAGGTAATACCAAATGGAAAGAGGGGAATCAAAAAAGAAAGAAACAAAGCAAAAGCAGTGTTTGAAAGAAAAAAAACCCAAGACGAAAACCTTAACAGTAAAGAGCTCAATACGAAAGTACGAAAGTAGAGCAAAGATATATATATATATATATATATATATATATATATATATATATATATATATATAATTATTACATATGAAATGACATTTTTGATTGGTTCTTGATCCGGTCAATATAGTGTTACTCATATGGACTACAATGAAACAATGTCGATTAATCTTACTGTATGACTACACACTGGGAAAAAGAAACTTTTTTGCATTGTATCATTACAATGGATGAGAAATGGATATTCATTGACAACAGTAAGACAGTAGGCCAGTGGTTAGATGCTAATGAATCACAAAAAAATCAATACCCAAAACCTCCACAACACCCAAAATGTTAATGTTATTGTTTGATGGTCTTCAAAGGGGTTGTTTATAATTCATTCTTACCTCAATGCAAGACTCTAACAACAACATCGTATTTAGGAGAAATTAAGTGTATGCACGAAAATTTGAAAAATAAACGTAAACTTGAATACGGATGGCTAAATTTTTCTTTACGACAATGCATGAGCCCGCTCTTCTTAATTAACTTTCCAAAAGCGGCATAGCCTGAATTATGAAATTTTGCCTCATTCTCCATGTTTGCCTGATATTTCTAGTCCAGATTATCTCTTATTTAAACATTTTGAGTTTTACATACGAAATAAAACATTCTTCAATAAAAAAGTGATAATCGAAGTATTTGAACTGTTGATGTGATACACAATTGAAATGGTGATATTTTAAAAAAAGGGACCAAGAACTTAGAGATGCTTTGGAGAACAGTCATTCATCAACATGGTGCCTATTTCAACTAAATAAATTAGTTATTTACCACTTGAGTGGGGTTTTATATAATTTTCTATAAAGTGGATAATTTTGTGTGTGACGAGCATATATATATATATATATATATATATATATATATATATATATATACAGACAGATCTGTTTCGCTGTATCACAGCTCATCAGTACGGTTAGACATTCGATTGATTTTACCCATAAAACCTAACGGAATTGGCGTCAATCGGCGATTCTACCTCTGAGCTATTAACGTATGATATACCATGTAAACATACGCCAGTAGTTAGAGTGTTCTAATTCATTACTGAATTAACGATGAGTAGATGCTAGAGTAGCTACTGTTACTTTAAAGTCTACCACACTTCCAGAGTGCTCAATCACTCAATATATATATATATATATGTTGTCGTTACATTCCTAACGGTAGTACTATGTGGTTGTCATTCTTAATTATCTAATTTTTGTAGTTAGCATTCTCAAGGATCCAATTTTGATATTGCCATTGTAAACGTCTGTGTTTTTCATTGCCATTATCAGACATCTAACTTTGTTGTTCCTATTATTAATAGTCTAATGTTATAGTTATCATTCTTAAAGATCCAATTTTTATCGTTTCCATTCTCAGTAGTCTAAATTATCCAATGCAATTCTCAAACGTCTATTTTTTATTGTTTCTATTTGTAAAGGCGTAATAATGCTATTGCCATTCTTAAAGACCTAATTTTGTGAAATCCATCCTTAAAGGTTCAAATTCTTAACTTCATTTCTTAAAGACCTAATTATGTAATTGTCATTCTTAATTATCTCATTTTATAGTTGCATTTTGTAGTTGCATTTCTTAAAAGTCCAATTCTGTAATTAACATTTTAAAAGTTCAGTTTTGTAATTACTATTCGGATAATTTAATTTTTTAAATATCATTCTCAAAGTCTAAATTTATAATTCAGTCAGTTAAGTGTCATACGTGATACACTCTTGGGCGATCATGTCTCGAAAGAGTGGGCAGAAGATTATCTCGCAGTAGGTTGCCATTGCTTTCTGCGGTAGACTGGTTGCCAACCAAGGCTATAGAACCCAATCTGTCTTGTTATATAACCCATAACTGGAAGGAATAAACGGATTAATACCTTTCCCAAGGTTATTTGCGCGTAAGTGAATGCAAGAAATTCAACTGGGATTCGAACTCGGCTCTCCGATTTCTCATTCCGAGCCGATATCCACTGCGCCAAAACGCACATCCATTTTGTAATTATAATTCCTAATGTATAATTTTGTAGTTTCCATTCCTAAAGTCCTATTTAGTAATTACCATTCTAAACTGTTTGTTTATAACTAACATTCCCAAAGATCAATTTTGTAATTATCATTCCCAAAGTCTAATTTTTTCATTACCATTTTCAAAGTCTAATTTTGTAATTAATATTATCAAATTCCAACTTTGGAATTACCATTTCCAAATTTATAATATGTAATTACCATTCTCAAAGTCTAATTTTGCCGATTCCATTCTTAAAAGTCTAATAATGGCGTTGCCACTGTTAAAAATATTCGTTAGCGTTATATAACCTTCAATGGGTTGATAAACTGGAAAATAAGAATCAATCATTTTACGGTTAGATGTGATGCATATCAACATAGAATCAAATATTTTTGAGCTACGCATATGTATCGCTGTAGCCTATAGACGCAGTTTATCTAATCGTCTAATTACTTTTTTGTCCTTTATAAAATCTTTAACGAATACACAGACTTATATAATCAGGTAAGTAGAAATATAATTTTTAAAAAACCTGCCACACACCTTCAGTACATGGGTGATCATGGTTACCTACAATTCTCCCTTTTAGCTCTTAGAAACCTTGTCTTTTTGCTATCCTTCTTGAACCGACATTCTGCTAACAAATAACATAAACTCAATAGCTTTTTAAAAAGTTTTTCAATCGTTTCAACCAAAGCATGGCAGCAATTGCCACTGAGGCGCAGTGGGCTACATAAGAGAGTGAAAGTTTAAGCAGTAGGAGAGCGAAGAGAAAGACAAACCAGTTAGAGGGGTTATCCGAGAAAGGTCAAGACAAGGTGTGATGACAGTTGCGAAGGTATAATGAGAAAGAAAAAGCACAATATGCAAAGGCTGATGCTGACATTGCATTTAACTTTCTGGAGGTTGTAGCTGTCAGGAAAGCAAGTATACGGGGAGTGCGAGAAACGAAGCTGAGTGGGTAGACGTGTCGGCTGCTTTTGGTAGATTTAACTGTAAATGGGTGGGACCCTGTTGCCAGTCTAGTTGCTCGAGTAAATTCTTGCGAAGGGGAAACTAGTGTCCTAAGCTCGTCGGGGCAGAAGCCATGAGAATATTTGTAGAAGAGACAGAGTGAAGCCACATTCCGCCGGTGAGAAAATGGCTGGAGTCAAGATGCCAATTACTCATTACCTGTCCCAGAAACTTAAACTGTTTTTACTTTTGTTAAGTATCAGTTTGATTTCCGTGTCCACGCTTTCTAAAACCTCGTCATTGCTCATATGTTCTGTCGATAGTATTCTCAACATCCTTCTGTAGAACCACATTTCGGTTCCTTCAGGTCTTTCCTTCATCTTCATATTTGAGATAGTCTAGCCAAATTGAATGACTGGCATCACATAACAGTGAAGTACTCTTCCACACCGCTATCACGATATATCTCTACGATATATATATATATATATATATATATATATATCATATATATATATATATATATATATATATATATATATATATATATATATTGTCATACGTCGATGGCACGACTCGGATTTTCATGCGTTATGCAATCATCAGGTGCATATTACAAACTCACAGTTTAATAGATTAATAAGACTTGTAAAATTAGCTTACTGATTTTTAATCACAAGAGAAAAAATTATATCGAGAAAGACTACATGGATATAAAAAATTAAAATGAAAATTTTAAAGGTAAAATTATGAAATTAATATTTTTAAATTAAAAAATACTAAAATGTAGGTAGATGAAATGAAATGGGAGTAATTCATAATTACTAATATTAATATTTGAGAAAGAAGGAAAGGAATAAATTACTCTCTATTTATCTGGGATTTAAAATTATTTCAAGATATAATCAGAAGATTTTTTTATTGAGTTTAAGGGAAGATATAATTATATATTCACTAGGTCAGCAGGATCCATTATATAATGGATAATACAGTGCGTCTTATCTTGCATTAAAATTTACTGGCAACGGAGGAAAATATAGCACGGAAGATATACAACGCGTTAAATATACACTATAGCGCAAAAGTCTCCTGAGCATTTAATCTATCGTTAATTTATAATAACTGCCAGTTTATTAACTTCGCATTTCGCATCGTTCTTTCTACAGATGAAACAGTGGCCAATGATCATCTTTTATAGCACGAGTTCAGAATGAAAGAGATAAATCAAGGGAATGCAAGTGAAAAATAGTTACGTTGAAGTATGAACACACGGTGTCAAAGCCGTTCTTTTTGAAATTATAGGCGTTTATTTCATATTTTTAGTATATAAAATATCTTTCTCGGAAAAGATATAGTATAAAACAAAGGCCATTGCTCTAATTTCTGAGGATTTTCTTTTTCTATGTTCTGTGTCCCATCAAAATGAATGAAATCCGAAAGCGACGATTGGTAAGACTCAGAAATAATGGGCTTACTATTATTATTATTATTATTATTAGTTTTAACATGTGAAAATTTCACGGTTTTCCTAACTGAAATTTTTGATGATTCTTAATTTTTTAGTTAAGAATTGCATAAGTTCAATCCGAGTTCCCCGAAAATAAAATATCCATAAAATTTCCCCTATCATATCGTTAAATATTTGAGCTTAAGAACTTTAGTAAAATATTGCAGTAACAATCATAAATATGGATGTTGGTCGTAGTTCTAAGAAGTAAGGAAATACAAATGGAAAGATTTGAAATTGACAACTTTTTTCATTTCACTGAAACAGACGTTAATCACTTCTATATTATATTCTTCTTTTTATTTTCTCACTGAAATCAGATAGCATACTTAATATATCGTTTGTCTTCTTATGCAATTAAAACGAAGTAGTCCATTATTCATGAGGTATTATCAGGAGACGTTAAACACTTCTTTCTTTTTTATACTGAAACCAAGCAGTGTCACGCAATCAAAATGGAATAGTCCATTATTTATAAGGATTGCATTTGTCGTGCGAATCAACAAAGGATGGGACAAGAACAATTGTTATATGATTATTATTTTAATGCCATGTCGGTTTCGGGTGTAGTCGGTCGTGGCTTTCCACAGTTCTCAGTTTTTTATTATTTATAAAAAGTGTTAACTTGTTGGGGAAAATAGTGGAGTAGTTTCCTACTCGTTTTGGAATTGTTTTCTTTCTTATTGGCTGCCAGCCAAAGCTAGAAAGCTCAAATTTGCGAAAATGAATGCAGCAGACTAGGCGGTAATATGAGCTAAGATCGCCGATTGCACTTTAGACTCTGATAAAAGTTATATTACCTGAACACCCGAAATTAGAAGACAGAATTCAAATCTGCTTTAAAGCTGTTTCTGATCTCACGTTGAAAACGTTAGCTTAAGAAATTTCTACTCAGCTTGAAAACGACATTAACTGATTCCATACAATTTTAAAGCCCTGAGTAAACTTAAAAGACACTTTTAAGATTTCCCTGACATTGAGCAAATAATAGACTCGGAAACTTTCGCATCAGTTATTAAATTCGTTTGATGTCTATCAGCGCTTTCATTTTTGTTTTCTGCGCTTCGAAATCAGCGATAAAATCTTTTTTCTTTTGTTTTTTTATAATTATATTCACAAAGACAATTTTTAAAAAAATGGTTGCTCAGTTTCCCGTTAAAACAACGCTCAACACACTAACGAGAAAAAAGACAGCAATAGTCGCTGCTGCTGCTACCATTTTGCGCAAGTGGAAGCCATACTAAAAGATAACAGTAACAATGAAAGGCGGGAAAATACAATGTTTAAAGAGATTGGTGCACCAGTGAAGGGAGGAGTTATACGGAGAAGAGAATGGCGTGGAAGTTGAAAGTAGCAGTGATATTCAGGGTGGGAGAGTTAGTGAGTAAAATGATAAATAAGAGTCGAAGAAGTGGGAAGAGGAGAGTCATGGTGGAAATTGAGCTTCGCCTGGGGGTTGAAGTTTCAATAACCGTAACTTCCCGTTTCTGTTTCATTAAAGGACTCCCAGTGTGTGCCTAATCAAATTTAGTCGTTTGTTCGTTCAATTGCTCCAACGAAATAGGGAAGATGACGGGCGCTGGTGACGGAGAGTGGGGCAGAAGATAACGTGTGACACGGAAGTGAGTGTGTACGATTGCCAATATGTATGCGAACGTCACTTGCATGTTTTTAGGAACGTACACATACGCGTTTTGTGTTGAAGATGGTCGTGTGAACTTTATATCTGTGCCGAGGTAATTAGTAGAAATAGTGTGTGAGTATGTGCTATAAGTGTCTTGTTTCTTTTAAGAAAGTGCGTGTATACGTGTAATTCCAACATATAAACGTATATTTACAGATATGTACAGTGTGGTGCAGTGTATATCGACTCGGAACGAGGAATCGGGGAGCCGAGTTCGAATTCCAGCTGAATTCCTTGTATTTACTTACGTGCAAATAATCTTGAGAAAGGTATTAATCCATCTCTTCCCTCCAGTTATGGGTTAAATAACAGGACAGATTGGGTTCTATAGCCTTGGCTGGCAACCAGTCTACCGCAGAAAGCAATGGCAACCTACTGCGGGATAATCTTCTGCCCAGTCAGTCATGTCTCTTTTGAGACATGATCGCCTAAGCGTGTATCACGTATGGCACTTAACTGACTGACAGTGTAAAAGATGTCGTCTAAATTACGCAAAAATGAAAATAATATTGACATCTCATTTTAACAGAATCTGTAATGTGATCGATCCCTACTTGGCAGCTCAGATACAGTCACTTTCTCACCGGTGTAATGTGGCTTCCCTGTGTCTCTTCTACAATTACTTTCACGTCTTCTACTCCGATGAACTTAGCTCACTGGTGCCCCCTATATATGAATTTACTCTAGCCACAAGACTATCAACAAGGTCCCACCATTTTTTACTGTGAAACCAATAAAATGTAAACGCAAATTCTAACCCATCAGCGTCTTTTCTCGCACTTCCCGCCTATGGAATTCCGTTCCATTTACTTGTTTCCCCGACAGCTACAAGTCAATAATCATCTCCTATCTCACTAACTTGCTTCCTCTCTCTCTCTCTCTCTCTCTCTCTCATGCTCCTTTCTCCATCCACTCCACTCTGATCAGTATTCTCATCCTTCTCTTATCTACTTCCTGACATCCCCTATAACCTGTCACTCTTTCTCATAACTTTCCGCCTATGTAACCCCCTGCACACCAGTAGCAGTAAACTGCCTTGCCTGGGGAGATATGATTATAAAAAATATATATATATATTTTCTCAAAATTACACAAAAAATCTTAAATAATAAAGAGTATATTTATTCAATAATACCGCTTTTGGCTCCAGTCACGAACTTCAGACCACTTCGGAAGCTTCAGAAACTTTTCTGAGCGGTCTCCTTGTTTAAGTTGGCGAATGTTGACATAATCCTTACCTTTAGGTTATCTTTGCAGTTACAAGGAATTTTGTTGGTATCTGTGCACCACACGTACTAATTAATGGGGTTGCAGTCTGAGGATTTAGGTGACCATATGTAAGCAGTGTTGTGGTCGCAGAATTTGACTGTCATGACAAGGTTCTTCTGCTTGTGTAGCATAGTGCAGAGTTCTGTTGTCAGAAATAGGGTTTCCACACTCTTGACCCAGGGCAGCACTAACTCCTTGGCTATGGAACTGATTGACTTGGAGGAATAATTTTCAAAAATGGCCTGGATCTCACCATTAGACTGTTCCAACTCTTTCCGAATCCTCTGAACTGTTCTCAGATTGGCACCCAGACACACTGAAATGTTCGTATTGGTGCTTCCGGCACGAATGCCAAAAAGTATAGTATGTCGTTTTCAAGTTTCTAGCGGAGGGAATTGCGTCATGGTGTTCTTTTCTCACAGACTGTGCAGTAGATAAAATAAAAAATAAACAAGGCGCATGCGTCAAATTAAAAAATATAGACTAGCGAAACTTTAAAATCGCACCATTTATATCATTATAAAGCTATATTTTCAGCCATTTTCAAGGATAAATTCTATTTTTGCCTTTAACTAAATGTACGGATTGTTTTATGCAATCATCTAGCGTTATAGGAATGTTTTATATTCCAAAGACGGTCAGCATACTGTGGCCATGTTCATAGTTGATATTATTGAGGATTAACTTATATTTCATTAATAATGCTTCTATTATTTTATACATTTTTACATGTAGCTGAGGCTATTATATTTATATTACCAACGAATATTATAATACAGTAATAATATACAGTAATAATATAGCGAAAAGCGTTTGGATATACAGAACAATCGGGCAGTTTCTACACTTTATATTCAGAAAAGAAATCATTTACACTAACATAAAAAATGAATAAAATGCTTGTCAGTCGTCTTTAATGAAACTTGTATAAAAAGGGATTGCTGCTCAAATACACAATTATATATATATATATATATATATATATATATATATATATATATATATATATATATATATATATATGATGTATATATATATAAGAAATCAACCACCTGCAAATAATACAACACTGTAAGAAGTTAACACAACGAAAGCAACCAAAAGCAATTAAACACCTGTAGGACCACTCACATATAAAATATTTAATTATACCAGGCTTTATATTTATAAGAATAGAACCGGGGCATAACAACAAGTTGAAAAAAAGCCCTGACGAGTGAGAACATCGTAATGGTTCTTTCAAGAAACTGTGAAGTCGGCACGACTCTGCTCGGTTAAGTGACAAACTTCTCCACATGAATCCTATTAACGCTCTATCAATATTTCGATATCGAGCACTTTATGACAAAAAACTACTTTTCAAAAATATTTTTATCAGTAAGCCACTGAAAAAGCGAAAATCTTGGCATTAAGCATAATCACGTCTCAATCCTATATATATATATATATATATATATAGGATTGCGACGTATATATATATATAAAACCCATATATATATATATATATAGGTTAAATCTAACAGAATGATTAAGTAAAGAACAAATACGTTAAAAGATTTGAGATGTTTACTTGTAATGGCAACCTACTGCGGGAAAATCTACTGCCCAGTCAGCCATGTCTCTTTCAAGACATGATCGCCCAAGCGTGTATCACGTATGGCAATTAACTGACTGACTTGTATGTTGTTGCCTTGAGTAGTTGATAAGTGATTCTTCTGGTGACTTTTTGCGATGAAGTTAAAAAATGGTTGTTTTTTTAGGGAGTGGTCTGATAGAAGGATATTTTATTGATTGATTTAATGTACTTATTCACACACACACACACACACACACACTCCCTCTCTCTCTCTCTCTCTCTCTCTCACACACACACACACACACACATATATATATATATATATATCGCTGACTGACGCCACTTCGGTCGGATTTCAATCCTGGGTTAGAAGCAATCTGATTCTAACCGTACTGATGAGCTGTGATACAGCGAAACAGATCTGTCTGCGGATGACTATATATATATATATATATATATATATATATATATATATATATTCCTTTGTTTCGAAAATAAAATACTGTTGCCATGTACGGAAATGATCTGCCCAGCCGTCACTTTGCAATCTCGATAGATCCCAAAAGCATATCTGCATCCTCGTTGGGAATGAATTAATTTCAATCTTAGAAAATTTTTCTGGCAAATACAACATTGCAAACTTTCCGCTGCTCCATCGCTATTTCCATGTCAAAGGGTTCAGACAAACTACATTCCTTAATTCTACCACATCTAAACTTCGAGCGTGTATCACTCTGGCCACTTCCTCACAGGAACAACTACTTTGTGGAACCGAATTTCGAGATGATGCTTCCCCGGTCACTACAACCTTAAACTTTTCAAGTCTACAGTTAGCCATTATCTTCCCCACATATCCTAATAAAGTAACTCTTACTTTGTAGAAGCGAATCCTAAGATGATGCTTTCCGCATTACGAAAACTTTAAACTGTTTAAGTCTAGGATAAACCATTAACTTTCGAGCATATCCTCATAAAGAGTGACTCTTACTTTGTGAAACCGAACCTCAAGATTATTCTTCCCAGATCACTACAACAATTACCTGTTCAAGTCTTGGTCTAACCGTCATCTTTCCCATATAACCTCATAAATTGTGTCTCTCAATTTGTGGAATCGAAACCCAAAATGATGCTTCCCCGTTTAAAATAACCTTAACCTTTTCAAGTTCAGGTTCAACTGTTATCTTTCCTACATAACCTCTTAAATTTTGTCTCTCAATTTGTGGAATCGAAACCCAAAATGATGCTTCCCCGTTTAAAACAACCTTAACCTTTTCAAGTCCAGGTTTAACCGTTATCTTTCCTATATATTCTCATAAACAGTGATTCGTACTTTGTGGAACCGAATCTTAAGATAATTTTCCCCCGATGACTACAACACTAACCTGTTCAAGTCTTGGGATAAGAATCATATTCCAAACAGACCCTTATGAACAATGTCTCTTATATTGTGAAACCGAATCTCAAATTGATTATTCTCCTATCACTACAAAGTTAACATGTTCAAGTGTATAGTTAACCGTTATCTTCCCCACATATCTTAATAAATTGTGTTTCTGACTTTGTGGAAAGGAATCTTAAAATGATGATTCTCTGATCCCTGTAACCTTAACCTGTTCAAGTTATGTGGTTAACCGTTATCTTTCACACATATCCCCATGAATCGTTTTTCTTTTTGTAGAAACGGATCTCAAGATGATGCTTCCCCGATCACTACAAGCTTAACTTGTTCAGAGTTAACCATTATCTTTCACACATATCCCCATGAATCGTGTTTCTTTTTGTAGAAACGGATCTCAAGATGATGCTTCCCCGATCACTACAAGCTTAACTTGTTCAGAGTTAACCATTATCTTTCACACGTATCCTCATAAACAGTGACTCTTTCTCTGTGGAACGGAATTTCAATATGATTTACCCCTGATCACTACAAGCTTAACCTGTTCAAGTTGTGGGTTAAAAGTTATCTTCCCCACAGATCCTCATAAACAGTGAATCTTACCTTGTGAAATCGAATCGCAAGATGATTTTTCCCCGATGACTACAAATTTAACCTGTTCAAGTTTAACCTGTTCAAGTTTAACCTGTGCAACCGTTATATTTTTCACATATCTTCATAAATTGTGTTTCTTACTTCGTGGAACCGAATTTGAAGCTGATGATTCCCCGATCCATATAACATTAACCTGTTCAAATCTTGTGGTTAACCGTTATATTTCCCACATAACCTCATAAACATAGGCTCATATTTTGTGGAACTGAATCGCAAGGTGATGCTTCCACGATCACTACAATTTTAACTTGTTTATGTTTTGGGTTAATCGTTCTGTTATCCACATATTCTCATATACTCTGACTTACTTTGTGGAAAAGAATCTCAAGATGATGCTTCCATTATCACTACAACCTTCGTCTGTTCAAGTTTTGTAGTTAACTTTATTTTCCTCACATATCCTCATAAACCGTAACTCTTAACTTGTGGAACCGAAACTCAAGTTGTTGCTTTCCCGATCACTACACCCTTACCCTGTTTAAGTTTTTGGTTAACCGTTATCTTCCCTACATATCCTCAAAAATGATGTTTTTACTTTGTGGAACATCATCTCAAGATGATGTTTTCCTGATCCCTATAAAACTAACTTGTTCAAGTCTTGTGGTTAACCGTTATCTTTCCCACATGTCCTCATCAATTGTGTTTGTTAGTTTTTGGGAACGAATCTCAAGATGATTCTTCCTCGATCCTTATAACATTAACCTGTTCAACTCCAGGTTTAACCGTTATCTTCATTGCAAATCCTCATAAACAGTGACTCTTACTTTGTGAAACTGAATATCGAAATGATACTTACCCGATTACTACTGCCTTAACGTATTCAAGTCTTAGTTTAACAGTTATCTTCCACACATATCTTGAAAAACAGTGACGCTTATTCTGTGGGACCGAATCTCAAGATGATTCTTCCTCGATTACAATAACTTTAACCTGTTCAAGTCTATAGTTAACCGTTATCTTTTTTACATATCTTCATAAATTGTGTTTTTTACTTCGTGGAACCGAATCTGAAGATGATGATTCCCTGATCTCTATAATATTAACCTGTTCAAGTCTTGTGGTTAACCGTTATATTCCCCACATATCCTATCAAATTGTGACTCATACATTATGAAACCGAATCTCGAGTCGATTACTATAACCTTAACCTGTTCAAGTTAACCGTTATCTTTATCACATATCCTCATAAAGAGTGGCTCTTACTTTGTGAACCGAATCTCAAGATGATTCTTCCCCGATCTCTACAACCTTAATCTGTTTAAGTCTAGTGGTTAACTGTTAAACTTTCCACATATTCTCATCAATTTTGACTCTTAGATTGTGAAACTGAATTTCAACATTTTTTTACCAATCACTACAAACTTTACTTGTTCAAATCTTGGATTAACCGTTATCTTCTCTACATTTTAACCCTCTAGGGCCATTCGTATCATATTTGATACAGTATGAAAACAAGCCTTGAAAGAAATATTTTCCTGAAAATTTTTTAAGAGAAATATTTTATAAATTTCAAATGAAAGCAGTACTGACTGCTCAGTCAATGAATACCAAATGTTTCCTTATAGGGAAATACCAAATGTTTCCTTATAGGGAAATACTGTATTAAATATGATACGAATGGCCCTAGAGAGTTAAACACTGACTCTTAGTTTGGAACCGAAACTCAAGGTGATGCTTAAGCGATGTTTACATCCCTAACCGCTTCAGGTCTAGTGGTTAATCGTTATCTTTCCAACATATACTAAAAAATTGTGTCTTTTACTTTTTGGAACCGAATCTTAAGATGATGGTTTCCCGATCACTACAGCATTAACCCGTTTAAGTCTAGTGGTTAACCGTTATCTTCCTACATATCTTCATAAATTGTGTGATTTACTTCGTGGAACCGAATCTCAAGATAATTATACCCCGATCACTACAACCTTAACTTTTTCATATTCTGGTTAACCGTTATCATTCACACATGTCATCATAAACAGTTACTCTTAATTTGTGGAACCGAATCAAGAGACAATGCTTTCCTAATCTCTACAACCTTAACCAGTTCAAGTCTAGGTTTAACAGTTACCTTCCCTACATATCCTAATAAACAGTAACTCTTGCTTCGTGGAATCGAATCTCAAGTTGATCGTTTCCCGATCTTGACATATTTGGGAAAGACCTTAGAGAAATCAAGAGATTTTGCTGGTAGTAAACCAGCAATCATACGAACAGAAGACGTCTTCAGCAGACAGACAAAGATAGATAGTTGTGTAAGACAAGGGTGTGTATTCTCACCAAATGTATGCAACCTATACAGCGAGTCCATTCTGAGAGATCTAGAATTTCTGCCAGGATTCGTTATTGGTGGCCACATTCTGAACAATATAAAATACGCAGATGATACAATGCTGATAGCAGATACAGGAAATAAACTACAAGAACTTCTAAAGAAAGTAGTTAAAGGAAGCGGGAAGAAGAGACTACATATCAACTACAAGAAAACTGAATGCATGATAATTTATCTAAACTTATTTATAAATGGAACTTTGTCTGTGTGTGTGTGTGTGTGTGTGTGTCCGAAACCTATAAACTCCGAAACGGCTGAACCGATTTTCTTGAAAATTTACACAGTTGTACTATAAGCGTCTGTGAGTGTTCTTAGCTAGGTTCTGTGTCGAGGTACCCCCGGTAAATATCGAAAATCGATAATTGAAAAAATCGGTTTATAGAAAGAGTGGTCCGATTTTAATCAAATTTGATACACTCAAAGACAAAGATATGAGAAACGATATTCAGAAGTTTCAAGGTTGCAGTTCTTACAATAGTGCAGAAAATCGATAATATATATAATTCAGTTTAGGACGAAAAAACTTATTTGATATCGATACAAGGAAATCAATATTTGAGTTCCATCCATTCATTTTTCTTTCAGTCTTCGGTTTCGCTTTAACTGGAAACAACTATTGCATCTTAGTCTTTCGTGCCAACGTCCAAAGAGTCTGAGCTCCAGGACCATGGATTAGTTTTAAAGCTTTCATTACACTCGAGTAACGCCTGGCTATACTGCTAGTCATTAAAAAGAGAAGCCCAAAATGCCAACTACATGTTGGTGATACCAAAGTTAAACAGGTGCACAAATTGAAATACCTATGAAGTGTTCTAACAGTGGACGGAAAGTGCGATATTGAGGCGTATTGGCATGGCCAAGGATGCATTCTAGAAGCTGAGTAAAGTATAAAGAGGCAGGAAAATTTTACTGGAAACACAGAAGAGTACTTGATTGTTATGTGATAACTGTCCTTCGAACGCTGGATAATTTTATCAAAGATGAAGGAAAGACATTAGGCGACCGAAATGTGCTTCTCCCGAAAGATGCTGAGGATACAATGGACAGATCACAAGAGGAATGACGAGGTTTTGGAGAGAATAAACACAAAAAGAAAACTGGTTTTTAACATCAGAAGAACACAGCTGAAATTTTAGGGACATGTAATGTGGAAGGAGGGCTTGGAAAACCTGATGCTCATGGGATAGATAGAAGGGAAGAGAGATAAGGGAAAGCACTGCACGATATACTTGAGGAACTTGGGCAGATATTAGATATTTGGTTGAGAGGGGAATGAGTGGAATAACAACAGAAGGGGTATTAAGGAAAAGGGATGGGATGATGTGGAGGGCTATGAACGCCTACATCCAGAAAAGATACGGCACATAGAAGAAGAGAAGCTTAACCTGTTGAAGACTCGGGTTAACCGTCACTATCCTCACATATCCACATAAATTGTGATTCTTAATTTGTGGAACCGAATCACAAGATAATACTTCCCGGATCATTACAACCTTAACCTGTTCAAGTCTAGTTCAACAGTTACCTTCTCTACATATCCTCATAAACAGTGACTCTTACTTTATGGAATCGAATCTGAAGTTGATGATTTCCCGATCACTACAACCTTAACCTGTTCAAGTTTATTAGTTAACCGTTATCTTCTCCACATATCCTCATAAACAGTGACTCTTACATTGTGGAACTGACGTTCAAGTGGATGCATCCCCAATCACTAAAATCTTTTAATAATCGTTTATCTTCCGCATATACCCATAAATTGTACATTTCACTCTGCTAGCTACTATCTCGAGGGGCCCTTGGCATTTGTACAGGGTGGGTATTATTATAAAAAAAAAATTCTAAAAACGCCTGTGAATCTGATTGGCTTTCAACGATAATGTACTAGCAGTATAGCCCGGCGTTGCTCGGGTGTAATGAAAGCTTTAAAACTAATCCATGCTCCTGGAGCTCAGACTCTTTGAACGTTGGCACGAAAGACTAAAAAGCAATAGTTGTTTCCAGTTAAAGTGAAACCGTAGACTGAAAGAAAAATGAATGGATTTATGTCAAATTTTGATTTCCCGGTATCAATATCAACTGAATTTTGAAGGCTAAATAAGTCCTCTAAGTAAATGGTATCATGGCTAAGACTAAGACATACAATTATACCTACTTAGAGCCAAACCCGAAGCAAAAACTAAAATAAAAGAGCTGAAAAAAAAATACAGACAAACAGGCATATAAACAGACACCCACACAAACATCTTGCCTTATATATATATATAATCAATTTTCTGCACTACTGTAAGAACTGCAACATTGAAACTTCTAAATATCGTTTCTTATGTCTTCGTCCATGAGTGTATCAAATTTGATTAAAATCGGACCACTCCTTCTATAACCCGATTTTTTCGATTATCAATTTTCGATATTTATCGGGGATACCTCGACACAAAAACTAGCTAAAAACACTTGCAGACGCTTATAGTACAACTGTGTAAATTTTCAAGAAAAACGGTTCAGCCATTTTAGAGTCTATAGGTAACGGACATACACACACAGATACACACACGCAGTTCCATTTATAAATAAGTTTAAATTTGGGAACCTTTAAACGATGAATTTATTTCGTGCACTGACAGCCAGTTGAACCAGTGTGAGTTGTAGCACATCGATTCCTACATAATAGCAAACTTGATATGGGGCTACTTTTGAAATTTCACTAATAAATATTACTTTTCCCAGAGAGTATATTTTTCTTACTAAGTCTCTCGAGTTCGCAGGCCAGTAATCATAATTCATGCAACCCCCCTACACCCCCAAAAAACTCTAAAAACTCAAAACTACAAAAACAAAAAAAAAACACAAAAAAAGCAAGCCCTATCAGCTGTAATTTTTAGAATTTCAATTTGCTTGTTTGAGTCATAAATATTTACTATTCTTCTTTTTCTTTTGTGTACCGTTTTATTTCAGAACATTGGCTGTCATAAATACCCACAACCTCCTGTCGCTTATTTTTGCCATCTCTCCCAGACTCTGCTTTGTCATTCATTTACTCAAGGTGGTCAAGTAGGTTGCGCTTTCTTTTTCTCTGGCCCTATTACCTTCAATCTAAATTTTGAGTATCAAAATTTCCAAGCCCTCTTTCCTCATTATGTACACCATAAATTTAATCTGCCTCTTTTTTGTGTTAAGCTCAAGTGTCTTTTGTTGCCATTGTCTCTAGAACTTCATCATGGCTCACATGTTTGTGCCATGGTATTCTCAATATTCTTCTGTATAACTAAATTTCTGTTACTTCAGGTCTCTTCTTCACTTCATCTAGGAGGAATGATATTACACAACAGTTCAGTATTCATTTATTTGTTTCTAACGATATTTTTCTGTTTTTTAATGCTATGCTCAGCTTTTGGAAGGCATTTTTGCTATCTCAGTGCCCCTTCGAATTTCAGTGACGCACTTTCTGTCCCTTATTGATAATCTTTATATATATATATATATATATATATATATATATATATATTTTTAAAGATTTTTAAAATTTGATTTATTTTTTCTTCTTTTTACAAGCAAAAACGAAACAGAACCTTTTATTTAACGGTATGTTCAAAATGTTACGGCCAAAGCGGTTTCATAGAACTTTTAAGTTGCAGGAACGAAAGGGTTCCTTTCAAAATACAAATAAAGAAAATATCGTCTTTAACAATTTCCTTTCAGACTACAGAAACGACCGAAAATACCTTGAGTGTGATACAAAAGCATACAGAAGAAAAAGAGTTTAATGACATATTAAATGGTAAACTCTTAATGTTTATAAATAAATAACCGACAGATCCCCTGATTACAAAACTACTTAAGGGGATAATCAATCTAACAAAGAATAAAGACATAATCTTCTGTTAAATCCCAGGCCATATCGGTATCCACATGAACGAAAAAGTCGATAAAGCAGCAAAAGAGTCATTACAACTAAACTTCACAACAGGAAAATCCCTTATATGGATTTAAAACCAAAAATAAATACATATACCCTCAAAAATTGGCAGGAGTCATGGAACTCCTGTACTGACAATAAACTACACCAAATGGCACAAACTATCGGAAAAAAGAAACCGGTAAAAGGATGTCAAGAAGAGAAGAAGTGTTAATGGCTAGACTCCGAATAGAACACACCTATATCACCCACTCATACTGCATACCATGCTAAGACCCCTCCACAGTACACCATATACTAACACGCTGCATAGACCTTGAACAGATCCGACTAAAACACTATCAAGAAAATAAT
This sequence comes from Ascarosepion bandense, assembly GCA_037127315.1. Lineage (NCBI taxonomy): Eukaryota > Metazoa > Mollusca > Cephalopoda > Sepiida > Sepiidae > Ascarosepion > Ascarosepion bandense. The sequence goes on along the minus strand of JBBBDQ010001661.1, from coordinate 6,376,601 downwards.
CTAAGGGATATTTTCAACAAGGTTGACCCTAAAAATATTCTCAGATTCCTAAGAGAGACGAGACTATACAAGTTATAGCCAAAAAGTTCCTCTGAATCATAAGTAACTAATGTTTCGGCATTAAATGACCCATAAAAGGTTGATTTGCCGTAAAACAAACCAATCACTGAAACAATCTTGGTTTTCTTAGATGTTACACAAGATCGAAATATAGGGTACGTAGTGAAGATCAAACTCATTAGTAAGTTGTAATAGATTCTAGCGAGATAGGTTTGCTAACCAATATACCATGTTGAGGTGCCCCAAGCAATGATCAGATAGGCAGAAACTTATTTCTGAAAATTGATATTTTGTGGTTCTTAGGTAAGTTCAAGTTGTTGCAATTTGAAGTTTACATACTAAGCACACTACAACTAAATTCACTAATCGAATTCAATTGAATACATTTTATCCCATGAGCTTTGGTAGTATACTCTTTTAGGAGTTGCTTACTTAGGGTCTGATATTGTTGAAGATTATTTTACTGTTAAAGTTATGCTCCTTTTATGAGATCCTACTGTTCCCCATGCTATTGCGCGCTTTATAGTCATGCTTTTGATTTGAAAATGAAAAGGTCAGCACTCAATGATATTAACCATGAACAGGGTCACAATAGGCTGTAACACCAAAAATATCTCATACTCACTTGAATAGGTCGTTTTTGTTGCATCTTCAGGATGTAGATGGTCATAGCCCATTGGTTGGAAAATTAAACATTCTTATAACTCTAGATACATAAAGAATCCATATATTCAATTAAAATAAAAAATAAAATTAATCCTTGATAATGGCTATAAGTATAGCCGAAAGCGTTTGGATAAATAAAACATTCGGACAAATTTTATGTAATTTATTTGATAAGAAAATAATATAAGATCACATGAAACAAATATAGAATAACTTAACCACAGCAACTTGTCTGATATTTTTACAGAATCTATCTATCTATCTATCTATCTATCTATCTATCTATCTATCTATCTATCTATCTATCTATCTATCTATCTATCTTCTTTTTTCTGACGTGCGCTGATAGCTTAGCGGTAGAATCATAGACGAATGTCAAATCGGTCGGATTTCACGCCCGGCTGGAAACAATGAAATGTCTGTCCGTACTGATGAGATATGATACACCGAAACAGGACTGTCTCCGGTCATATATATATATATATTAGAAAGCGATCGGAGTCTAAGCCGTACTGATGAGCTGTGATACAGCAAAACAGATCTGTCTGCGGATTACTATAGTATATATATATATTTTTTTTTCATGTAATCTTATGATTTCTTTCTCAGATGACATGACAAATGATATAAAACTTGCCCATCACACCTTGTCTGTAATTTTAAAAAAAAGAAGGATTGCTGTCCATATATATATATATATATATATTTTAATCATATCGCCCCAAGTAAGGCACTTGTTCGCTGCCACTGGTGCGCAGGGGGTTACATAGGGAAAAAGGTATGAGAAAGTGTGACAGGCTATAAGGAGTGTTAGGAAGGGGGTAAGAGAAGGATGATAATACTGATGAGAGTGGAATGAACGGAAAAAGGCCCATGAGAGAGAGAGGATCAAAGTCAGTGAGAGAGGAGATGACGATTGACTTTACATTTAAATTCTTGGAGATTGTAACTGACTTGACGCTTTGAAAAAACTGACCAAATAACCAAACGTCACATATATATAATTTATTTGATGGGGTAGTACGCTCTCGTATGCATGCTTTTGTTTGAAAAGGTTAAACATTTATTTCTCACATCACCTGAAGATAACGGCTCTCGCCGACACCGACGCAATATCGAACATCGGACATATCTTTTATTTTGTCGCTTGTATTCTGGAACAAAACCACACACTAAAAATACAATTTATCTTTACGTTTCTTTTTCTGGCAATCCCGGCATTACAAATGTTTCATTAAGTTCTTTATCTTCCAGCCTGTTCCACCAACCATCGTTAAATTCATTTATTCTGTATTCAATTAAAAGAACGACCAGAAAAAAAAAGAAATCCTTCGTTCAATCGTTAAGAAATCGTCTTCTTACCAGTGGCAAGACATATTTAAAAGAGATGTTTAGCCAATTAATAAACTTTAGAGAAACTAATCATGGCGGTGACTTGACAATTCATGGTAAACTAAGAATGAAAAAAAAAACTTCAAGATTAAACGACAGGAAAAAAAAAAGAAAATATTTTCTTTTATTATTATCATTATTATTATCGACTACTTCTCAGTTGTCTTTCCCAGTTATGTAGTTTTTATTTTTGTCTTCTGCCATTATCATGTCACGTGATGTAACCACGTGACAAGGTAAAGATCAAGCGGAAAATTAAAACCTAATTTTACTAATCGAATATTCAGTTGCTTCTACTTTGCAGAGCAGGCGGGAAAATAATTATACACTTTTTGTTTTTAATTTCATTCTGACTATTTGAGGTTTGGGCTCAATTTGCTACTTAAAATTTTAACCTTATTTGCTTTGGGTCGGAACAAAATTTCGTAGCGTTTTTCAAGTAATTTCAAAGATAATATTTAGATATTTACTCAACGATTTGTTCATTCATATTTATACCATTTTTTACCACCTTCTGTCACATTTAAAGAAGCTTCATGATTCCATCCTTCTAGAACATGACATTTTTCTGGGTGATGAATTCATCCAAGTTGTCTTTACAGGCTTCCAGAAAATTGAAATTCGACCCACTACAATAATTTGTAGCCATCAAAATAAGTGAAACACCGAATGTGTAAGGTCATGCGAGAAAAGAAGGTGTCATACGACATCCCAACTGAAGTGTACCGTTTCCTTGTGGTGTGTGAAAAGAGACTTGAGGTCTGACGTTAACATCTTTCTGATGAATAGGCAACATTCTAATTTGAAACAGTCAGTTCTGATGTCAATTCGGTCGGGTTTCAATTATATCAGTCAGTTAAGTGTCATACGTGGTACACACTTGGGCGATCATGTCTCGAAAGAAACATAATTGACTAGGCAGAAGGTTTTCTCACAGTAGGTTGCCATTACTTACTGCGGTAGCTGTGTGCTAACCAAGTTTATAGAACCCAATCTGTTCTGCTATTTAATCCATAGCTGTAGGGAGAAGCGACGGATTAATACTTTTTCCAGGGGTAGTTGCGCGTAAGTAAATGCAGCAAATTCAACTAGAATTCGAACTCGGCTGTCCGATTTCTCGTTCTGAGCTGATATCCACTGCACCACAACGCACAAGTACTTGTCTGAATTGAATGGCTGATTTGGTGGCAGTATCTCTAATACACAGTGCTTCCCCAATCTCGCCTGATACACAGAATCACCTTCTACAGTTGCAGATTAGTTTTTGGAATGTTTAACGGTAGCTGATCATATTTTTTTCTTCGGAATCTTTTAGGCTGTACATTGTTGTAAACCATTTTTATTAACTGTGGTTGTTTTCGTAGATATATTTTTAAATAGGTCGTTTTGGTTGCATTTGGGAATAGAAACGCAGACGAAAATGGGATCAATTATTTTTTTCCGTCATAACGTGAAATGTTTAAACATCGTAATGATTAACGTATCCAAGTATTTTCTATTGCCTTACAACACCCGTATGCTATGTGGGGAATTCATCTGCGATGTCCGAAAAACACGGACTATTTTTAATCAGCGTTTCGATTTGGGATTATCATAAAGTAGATGGAGTAATGAACAGCGGCTCGGATTGAGGAATCGTAGAACCTACGAATTCCAGTCGAATCCATTACATTTCACGTTAAGAAAGGCAGGCATCAATCTCCCTCTAGCTATGGATAAATAGCAGGACAGACTGAGTTCTATAGACCTGGTTGGCAACCAGTCTACCACAGTAAAAATTGGCAACTTCTCGTAGCATATACTGCTGGGGGCCTCTTGCAGAGCCAAAAATGTTGCATGAAAATTTTAGGGACGAAGCTGGCTCAATCTACCCAGGGTGAATGCCACCATAAGTACAAATAGTAAAGTCTTATCCAAAACTACAGGCCTGCCAGGATGTTCTGCCTTCCAGCAAAATTTCCACTTTTGATCTCAACAAACCATTTACAAACATTACTCTCAGCTATGGCACCTTCCTCATAAACAGCGAATATGTTTTTCTTTTTACGGTTTGTACTGATGTTGCTATTTTCCTTCTTGGAAAGAAGAAATTGTTAAATGATGAAAGTGTATCAAATTTGTTCCATAACCACTTTTTACTATATCACCTTTAAGAATATTTGCATGTTTCATAAATTTCACTTACACGTGAAATGAAATCACGTGTTCATGCATCAATTATTGAAACATTCTATGGACATTTGTTCTAACTCATTACTAATCAAGTATTCAATTGTTGCTGCCTTCAAATGCTAACAGGAAAATAATAATACGGTTTTTTGTTATTTTCCCCATCTGGGGTTTTAACTCCATTTGCTTTTTATATATTTATGTCTATTTTATATGTTCTTTCTTGTTTTTATTATTATTATTATATTCTTACTTATATTAACCTTATTCAAATCGTATCATTATATTGTCTTTCTTTAAAAAATGCCGGACTCTTATTTATGTCATAAATACGTTAATATTTGTTTAAATATACCACTTAGAAAGCAATTACCAATTGAAAATAGTTTAAATTGTCTATTTTTCTGATTTAACTGAAGTTTGATATCTGTTAAGCTTTTTGGCCTTTACCTGTAAAGTTTAGTAAGAAAGAGTGTTTTACGTCAATCTTTTAAATTTTAAAAGCATGCTTGCATTAGAAAGCAGCATTCGATATTGTCGCCTTTATATCACGTTGCAACCCGGTTACGAACTCCTGGAGAAAATATGATACTTTCTCATGCTCCAGTTGTAGCTTCAGTTTGACATTTTCTTCATCAATTCCCTAACCGCTCGTGGTTATACAGTTGTTGCACAGGTGAATACCTGAGCAGCTCTTTCCACTTTTCTGCGTTGAAAGGTATTTATTCTTGCTTAATTCTGGCGGAGTCCATCCTTCTCCTGATCAAGCCTCAGTCAATGTTCTCCAAAGAACGACCGTGTTGATTTAGACGTTGATTCCCTCCACCAGGGGTGTTGAATTCTGTCAACGAAGCTCTTCATCCATGTCATCACAGCAATAGTTTTGCATTCCAACTCGACGAAAATAAACTGGAAAATTAAATGATGATGTTCTTCTCACTGATAATAACGACGGACACAGATATATATATATATTGAAACATACACTGATATTTTTATTCTTCTTCAGTGACGTAGTGTAAAGTAGAGGATAGTCAGAGGGTTAAGACACACGCACACGAGAGCAGTTGACGGGCTGCGTTCGTCTTCTCTTCTCTTGTCGATCTCCTGATCTGTAGTCTCAAGCTTCGTTTGACAAGTTATACTTCCGGTATGCATATTGTTATTAATTTTGTGTGCTTATTATTATTTATTTGCTTTGTATTTTTGACTACGCTGTTCATAAAAAACCCAGTCTCTCACCTGAGTTTTCGCACTTCTGACCTTTCAAAACAATGTTTTTTTAAAATTTTGCCGGCCTTACGTCGTTCAATTTAAAATACAAGCCCGTTAGATATATTACTCCATGATTCCCTCCACGCTAATTGTCTTCGGTATGTTCCCTGAATGCAAAATTTTCCAGGACCTATTCCTTTATAATGCGTACTTCTTCTTCATTTGCCGTGGCCCTTCAGGACGTAATCGATCATGGACTTCTACTTTGCTCTGTCTCTTGACGCTCTCAAAATTTTTCTTCTTGGTATCTCTCCCAAACTCTGCTCAGCCATATATTTGCTCAGGCCTATCAATTAGAAATCGCGCTGCTTCCCCCTCTCTCTTTTTCTCTAACAGTTCTATGAGTATTAAATTCTCCAGGCCTTTCTTCCTCATTACATGTCCCAGACACCACATGTGTCGCTCTCTTATATTATTGAATTTTCTCTTCGTTTCCATCCACTCTAACATCTCCTCGTTAGTCACGTGCTCAGTCCCTGGTATTCTCAGTATCCTTCGTACTAGGAATTGCAATTGTCTCTTTCTAATCTAAGTAAATAAACGGCCTATTCTGTCTGTCTGTCCGTGTGCCTGAAACCCTTCTAATTCGAGCCACGCTTGCTTTACATATACATATTATAACGTTTTGGAATCAAGATGACCCCAAAATTGAAAACCTACCCTCCATCTGGTGCTTGAACATCCGGCATTAAAAATTATATCTCGATGAGACGGGAACAGTTAAAAATTCAAATTTTAAAATAACTAAAAAAAGAAAAAAAATGACTAATTTTAAAAGTTTTTAATTTATATTCAGTTTAGAGTAACACAAGGACTGACAAGGATAAAGTTTGCCAAAGCTATACCATGTCAAAATTTGTCTTCGGGCTGAGAGGAACCCTGACGAAGCTATGCCGAAGGGCAGAGTCTCGTCTGCGGAAAATCAGATAAGAGCCCGACTCCCCGTATGCAGTGTCTACAAAGAATTTTGTCCGAGCGTACGTGCTCGCAGTCCCTCACATAAAAATCGTCCTTTGTGGGGAGGTTCGGTTAAATAACAAGTTTAAAGTACGGCAAAAAATGTTGTGTATTTAAATTTAAATAATTTAAATAATTTTCTTTTAAATATGACCGAAATTTTGTGCATTGAGGAAATTAATTTTATTTTTTCAAAATGCCAAAGAATCAGAGTTAAAGTGAGATGTTTCGTGACGTGAGGTTTGAAGTTCTGCAGAGTTTGAGATTTAAAAGTCCGCATGGAGTGCAGCTTTTAAGCTAGTTATAAATAATTACAAGTAAAAGTGTCTTTGTGTTCTCATTTTTGTTGACGTATTCATCGTTATTCACATTTTCAGTCCATAATAATTCCTCGTATTACTTCTAGTTGTCTTAGGACCGTCTTAATGAATAGGTCAAACAAATCCGACGTAAAGACGCAGGTATGTCTTAAGCCTCGTGTTACTTTCGTGTACTTTCCATTGTAATATAGGTAGTTTATTTCTAGTAAAGAAACTGATGGTCACCTACTGCGGGAAAATCTTCTGCCAAGTCGATCATGTCTCTTCCGAAACATGATCGCCCAAGCGTGTATCAAGTATGGCACTGACTAACTCTTAGTATATGTTCTAGATTATTCTAATATATTTCCCATATGAATCAAGTTTTTCTAATAGTTCAAGATTCCTATGTTGTATTGAACCTTATCAATTTGATGCGAAAGATTTTGAATAGAAAATTATGAACATTGTTATTTGTGTTTTGTTTTGTTATAGAACAAGGGAGAACATGACTTTCCATAACTTCCTGTCTCTAGTAGCTTTCTAATATGCACCGCCTGTGTTAAATTCTCTAGTCTATTTTTGTATCATAGAAATTTTGTTACTGTTTTTCTGATTCTAAAAATAAGTGTACCTTTTATTCCTATTTTCATTCATTGTTCTATCCATTGAATTCTCACTATCTTTCTGTAGAACTACATTTTTTTCACTTCAAGTGTCTTTCTCATTTGTCAGTAAATTATATTTTTTATCATTTCACCCCAAGCAAGGCAATGAAGCCACAAACAGCAAAGGTGTAAATTAGTAAGAGAAATATGAGAAAGAGAAAACATTATTAAGAAGAAAGAACAATAAAAGAAGAGAAGAACAGGGATAAAGAAAACGGAAGATAAAGATTGACATTGCATTTAAATTTTTTAACATTAAAGTCGACTGGATATCAAGAAACCGGAAGAGTGTTTCCCAAACGATAAGTGTGAGAAAAGAAACTACTAGCATATAACTTAGAGTTATTTCTACTGTATAAGGGTAAAACCTTGCTGCCAATCTAGTACCGCGGTCTGATTAACATATAGAAAAGTTAATCAGAAAAATTACCATGAAAATATTTATAGAAAAGGCACAAGGAAACAACGTTGTGATGATGGGAAAGTGAGTGTAGCCGAGGTGCCAGGTCAAGTCTAATTACACTGCAAATTCTTCTTTGGATTTTATCAAGAATCTCTAAATCCATACATTTTCTCGAACATTGCCATGATTATCGGGCACCCAGTGAGAACCAATTTCACTATGCTATACATGTGAACAATTTGAAAGAATTAAGGAAAACAAAACCGCAACGTATTTTGAAATCACTTTGAAAAATATTTTGTACACCGAAAACTACAAGAAGTTCAGTATTGTAGAACTTATTTCTTAAATATTTTCATGTTTTGTTAAAAATCTGTAAACAACACACATTAGTATTCATTTTCTCAGGAAGAATCTAGATACGTAAAGGGGTCCAATTCAGTGTATAAGAGACTATTAGACCGTACATCATTGACCGCGTCCAGCCAACTCCATTCGTAAAATCGGCTATCAGAACTATAATTACAAAGCTAAATACATTAATGATAAGACAGAGAAAACAATGAAGTTAAGTTTGCAATAAACAGTAAATATGACTTCGTCATAGTTGATTCATTACCACGCTCTTTTTGCGACCTTTCTCGTGATATGGCTGAAACCATCTAGGTTTCGCCAAACCTCTAGAAGCGGCTTCTGGTTGGGGTGTAAGAAGACCGTTGCATACCTTACTCTGATGGAACGGACACTCCGATGGACATCGGTAATTTTCAGTAATTTTTACAACTTTTTCCTAGGCATAAACCTGTCATTGAGAAGTAGGCATGGGAAGAGGTAAGATTTGTTTTGAATCTGGGCAAATTTTCCAAGGCGTTTCACTCGGTTATGACTTTTCTCCGCCTACTTCTACTCGCTCGTGTGAGAGAATTAATTGCATCGCTGAGTAAGAAGCCAAGAAAAGGAAGCAAGGAATTCAGACTTTTATCAGTTTGCTTATGCTATCTATCTATCTATCTATCTATCTATCTATCTATCTATCTATCTATCTATCAAAATAGCTTGCGAACTATCCCGATCTGCTCATATATATTTATCTATCAATAAAGTCACTTTCAAAACAAATTTCCACCTTTTTTATCGCTACCTATCGAACTAAACATTAGTTTTAAAAATCAGATTTTTTAATTTCCCTACTTTTGTATCTAATCTAAACTTATTTATAAATGGAACTTTGTGTGTGTGTGTGTGTGTGTGTATCCGTTACCTATAGACTCTGAAACGGCTGAACCGATTTTCTTGAAACTTTACACAGTTATACTATAAGCGTCTGCGAGTATTCTCAGCTAGGTTTGGTGTCGAGGTACACCCGATGAATATCGAAAATCGATAATCGAAAAAAACGGGTTATAGAGGAGTGGTCCGATGTTAATCAAATTTGATACTCTCATAATAAAAGACATAAGAAACGATATTCAGAAGTTTCAAGGTTGCAGTTCTTACAATAGTGCAGAAAATTTGATATCGATACCAGGAAATCAAATTTGACTTACATCCATTTATTTTTCTTTCAGTCTACGGTTTCGCTTTAACTAGGAACAACTATTGCTTTTTAGTCTTTAGTGCCAACGTCCAAAGAGTCTGAGCTCCAGGACTATAGATTAGTTTTAAAGCTTTCATTACCCCCGAGCAACGCCAGGCTATACTGCTAGTAAATATATATATATATATATATATATATATATATATATATATATATATATATAATCATTTCACACCAAGTAAGGCTGGAACTTTACTGTTGCGCAGGGGGTTCAATTAAAGAAAAAACAACCAAACAAAACACAACTGATGTTGAAGAAAGAATAAGAGAAAGGTTTGAATCAAGGAGATAAAACAAGGCAATTGAGGTTGCATTTAACCTATTAGAGATTGTAACTATCAGGGAAGCAAACAAATAGAAGGGAATTCCATAAACGAGAAGTGAGAGAAAAGAAACTGTAGAGTAGAAGTGACGGTTACATTTAACCATTTCGATGGTAAAATTATGGGACTTTGATGCCCTGATGTCTTATCAGGCATAAATACATGTGGTCGGAAAACCAGGCAAAATACATTATTAGAGCAGTTGTCATGAAAATACTTGTGGAAAAGACAGAGTTAAGCCACATCGCGTCAGGTTGAAAAAGACTGAAGGTGGGTTGCCAAGTCAGGATCGATTATATTGCAGATCCCCCTTAGATTTGGTCGAGAACCTTAAGATGAATAGTAGGAGTACCCGACTAGATATGGCAACAGTATTTCATGCATGCAAAAGTAGTAGCTTTATAAATGTGCAAAATAGATTCTGACAAGAAAAATCTTCCTGGTCCGACGCAGTGACTCAACCTTCCTTACAGTAGATGCAACTATAGATTCAGTGTAGTCACTTGAGGTCGTTTCTACGAGTGAGGCCAAGAAGGCGCAGTGTGTTGCTCTCTAGGAGACTTGCGTCATTCATTATAATGGTAGGTAGAAAGTTTCTTTATGTTAGTTAAGAAGAACAGCTTCGTTTTGGATGCGTTAAATTTTACGAGCCATCTCCGAATAACTTCAGTCACAGATTGATGATACTTTTGAAGGGCACCAGCGTGTTTTCCGAGTGAGAATGGAGTAAACGATGGTGTCATCTGCATAGGTGCCTACTTGGTAACTGATTACATCAAGAAAATCATTGATGAAGATCAGAAAAAGCATAAGATCTAGGCTAGAGCCTTGAGGGATCGCTCGCGTTCGTATGAAAGGATATGGAAGTTTGCCCGTTCAAAACAACTTTCATTTCACGATTTGATAGGAATGATTGGATTAAATCAAACGATCTTTCAGAAATGACGTAGTTCTGGAGCTTGCACAGAAGACCAGCATTCAAAACGCTGTCAAATGCTTTCGAGATATCAAGAGCAACTGCTCGAGCGTCTTATCAATAAGAAGTATTGGTATGTATCTCTTCAGTGGTGGATGTTAGCACATCAGCGGTAGACCTGGCAAAGCGGAAGCCATATTGTTTGTCTGAGAGAAGGTTGTGAGAGGCGAGATGCCCAACCGAATACCCTTCCAAAAAGTGGCAAGATGCTAATAGGGTGAATTGTGTGAATTTAAATATAGTGTGAATGTAGGCATCTTCATTGCATTGTGCCTGTGAGCTTCATGCATGATTGTGATTTTCAAATATTTGTCTGAAGATTAAGGCGTGAAACTGACAGTCATAATGCAGTGTTGATTCCTAGGTAAAATTTCTCTCTATATAGGTCCACCTTTCTATCTATCTATCTATCTATCTATCAAAGTCTGTTCATCTTTATCTTTTTTAGTTATATATATATATATATATATATATATATATAATTTTGCATAATTTTGGTAAATGGATTAGTGTTATTTTCCTTTTTGCGAAATTTTGACGACAGTTTATCCATAGTTAACCGTATATAGTCATAATTGTGCTAATTGTATCCTCTCTTTCTCTCTCACTTTACTACTATCTCAATCTGTCTGTCTGTCTGTCTGTCTGTCTCTGTCTGTCTCTCTCTCTCTCTCTCTCTCTCTCTCTATATATATATATATATATATATATATATATATACACTAGTGTATCCATGCCGTCAAAAATGACACCAGAATATTTGAGACGATTATTAGCTGTTTCCTCAAGTTATGCCCCTGAGCTATTTTCTTCATAGGTTATCCACCTGGGCGTGACAGGATGGAATATCTGTGTGTGAAAAAGTGTGAGTATTGCTAATGTTTTGTTTAAAGTATAGATTTATTGTTATTATTATTGTTAATAATATTATTTATCTTTTGTATAATACATTAAGTGTCCATAATTAAATTTGTGGCGTTTCGAGTACAAAGTTGGCTCTCTTTAGGCGAATAAATTCTGACTTTACCTTTCGAGATCTGTTTGTCTTTTGGACAAGCGGATCACGATATGTAAAGTCTGAAAGTCGGATTAATACCTTTTCCAAGGGTATTTCGGCGTGAGTGAATTCAAAGAATTCAACTGGAATTCGAAATTAGCTCTCCGATTTCTCTTTCGGAGTCGATGTCCACTGCATTACAACACACACACACACACACACACACACACACACACACACACACACACACACACACACACACACACACACATATACTTTTAACGTTCCGTTTCATTTTTCATATGTGTGAATATATGTTTATACACACACACACACACATACACACAAATACATGCATAAAGAGATATTATATGCATACGCTCACTCACATAATTAATTACACCAAATTTAGTATAAAATTAATCAAAAACGGCAGAAAATTACTGAAGTTTTCGACGATTGGATGGAACAATTACAGAATGTTTGTCTACGAAACTCCGAAGTCGATGTGCTGAATTTCCCATGAATGAGCTAAGTGACAAGGAGAATGGAGAACACATTTATTCAGTCGATGATAACTTCTCTAATGCTATAATGAGTGTTGTTCAGTTCCTGACCTCATTATATTCATATACCTCAATTTTCAGTATCTGCTAATGCCCTCGTTCTTCTGTTATATGTCGACCGCCCTCTGATTCTTATCACTCGTCTTTAAACTTATAAAAACGAACTGCTTCATGAAAAGTCCACTTTACGGCGGTTTTGATTAAAGATTCATGTTCATTTGGAATTTCACGTCAAAGCTATTAGATCTCATTACAAATTAAATCACTGTAGATTTTCTCTTGACAAAAACCAGAAAACGACGAATTTTCAGTTATTAACGAGGAATTATATATATGGGTACTCACATACGCTCGCCTATATTCACACACACACATGCACGTATATATTCCCACATACAAAAACCTATACACAAAGATATAGATAGAGAAATTAATAACAAAATACGTTGTAGTGCAGTAGACATCAAATCGGAACAACAAATCGGGGAGCCGAAATCGAATTTCAGTTGAATTCGTTGCATTCACTTACGCACAAATATCTTTGGCAAATGTACAATTTCAGTCCCTTCCATCCAGTTATGGGTTAAATAATACGACAGATTGGGTTCTATAGCCTTGGCTGGTAACCAGTCTACCGCAAAAAGCAACGGCCAACTACTGCGGGATAATCTCCTGCCCAGTCAGTCATGTCTCTTTCAAGACATGATCGCCAAAGCTTCTATCACGTATGGTACTTAACTGACTGATATAATTGAAACCCGACCGAATTGACATCAGTCGGCGATTCTACCTCTAAGCAACGGTCGCTATATATATATATATATATAATTATTAAACAGTTATTGGATCAGAGTCAAATTAGACCAATAAACAGTTGTATTAAAAGTGCTTAATATTTAAAGAAAAAATAAAAATTTAATCTGAAGAACTTTTGAATATTCAAATTAGGAAGATTACCTAATTACAATATCATGATTTAACCTATCGGTATTGTCAGGCGTAATATATTAACCGATTATCCAACGCACTGATCTGGTGAGTCCGTGAGGTCGGTTATGACAAACTTAGACATGCTAAGACAATTTTAAACATGCTAAGACAAGCTTTGTACCCTGTTACCGCATAAGCGGGTGAGGTTGGTGGGTTGGGTAATCTTTTGACCAGTGGCACGAGCGTCCGAACTTGTGTCACAATTTGCTCCAGTGGGGGAGAAGGGTAAATAAAAACTGATTATCCAAAACTTTTTGAACGCTCAACAGGAATTTTAGAACACATAACATGAAGTTTAAGATAAGGAAGGAGTTATTCAAGACGAAATAATACTGTATATACTTACAAGCAGGTTTGTATGAGTCCAAAATGTGCATATATCTGGACATTATTTCGGATCTTTAGTTCGGAAACTCCGGCTCTGTCGAACAAACCCTGTGGGTACATCAAATGTAACTTTTTTTTATTTGAGGAGGTGTATATTTTATATAAGATCAACGAAATAGTACACTTGTAGAGATGATGGGCTGAGGATAGTGTCGGGCAACAGAAGAGTAAATGACAAAATAAGAGAAATGCTTTTAAAACTCTTCAACTTCCAGTTTGAAATACAGGTTGAAATGAATAAGAAGGTTGCCCAATATCTAAATGTGAAATTTAGTCTACAAACTGACAGTTTATATATGGACTCCAACACAAAATTAAGGTATGTGAATATTGGATCTAATCACTCTGTTAATATAATCAAACACACCCTTGAAAAAATAAAATACAGATTGTCTAGAAATTCCTCTTATAAAATAATTTTCGATGAAAAAATAAATTACGAAAAAGCTTTAAAATAAAATACAAAATAAATTGGAATATAAACCTCAAATGAATAAGCAAATGGGGAATAATTTGAGGAAACAAAATATAAATCCAATTAATATCCAATATTAATTTAATTTAGAAGTAAAGTTCAAAAAAGGGAAATATTTTTCGAATTTCTTAATAAACAGTTCCCTAAAAACCCTTATTAACACAAGATATTTAATAGAAAGAAAGTTAAATTTGCAATTTAAAAATTACGTAAAGTTACAAAACGCCAAGAATATAAAAGATAACGCACAGATAACGTTGCAAGAAGAAGTTATTTACAAAGTAGGCGTGCAAGATATAAATGGATAGAAAAAAATATACGCAGAATGTACTGAAGGCAAATTTAAAAAGCGATGGCATAATTACAAATCAACATTCAAGCCAGAAAGCTTTTAAAACGGTACCAAACTAGCTAACTACGTGGGGAAATTAAAAAATGGTAAATATTCTAATGTTACATTTAGTATATAAAAAAGGCCAAACTTTACAACGGTATTAATGTGTCAAGAAGAATGTGTGCAGATTGTGTCAAGAAGAAAATTTGGCTCTAGTGTCATTTCTAGAACGAGAGAAGTTACTAAATGAAAAAATGAAATAATGTCCGAATGTAATCACATTAGAAAATACATTTTGGTCTCCTATAAACCCGGATAAAAGTGTGTACAATATTTCGCTAGTCTTGACATACTTATCTTTATTTGAAACTTCCTGTTATGCGTTCTCAAATTCCTGTTACGCGTTCAAAAAAGAAATATATATTGAGAATATATCATTCTACATATATTTGCATACTTTCGATACTATATCTATATTATCTAATGTCATAGAAATGTTTATATATATATATATATATATATATATTTATATAGCGTCATACAAACACATTTGCACTATATACGCACAGATATATATGTACATAAAGATATTCTTACTTTTAGAATACAGAAAAAATAAGTATTCCAGAACCACCTATGTATATATATATATATATATATATATATACATATAAAGTAAATCCTCATTTTAAAATATTTATGATCTATTTATTTGCTATATTTTTAACAAGAAATGATCATGAGAGTAAAGCGTTTATTTAAAATTCGATATTGGGGGGGGGGGGGTCAGATTTCGCTACCTGCTTTCTCCAGCCGCACAGGAATCTTTTTAACTGATTTCACGAGGAAATCTTGTAGTATTGAAGAAACAACTTCTTGTATTCGCCATTCAAGTTCTTTCATAATCTTCGTTTGGTATTGTAGACTTGCTCCTTTAACCAATTCCAAAGAAAAATGTCAAAAGTTGTTAAGTCAGGACTCCTCACTGGCCACTCATACGTAAAATGGAAACTTACTTTTCAATCAACTTGTATATATATATATATATATATATATATATATATATATATATATATAGGTGTGTGTGTATGTGTGTGTGTGTGTGTGTGTGTGTGAGGGAGAGAGAGAGAAAACGTGTGAGAGGAAGGGATAATAAGTATATTTTTTAAGTGCTTAGAGATATAACTTGAAAAAAAAAGGAAGCCCAAAGTAAGCAACAAATATGGTAACAATCAGGCCTTATCAGAAGACCTATTCTTGACATATTAAATAACCAATTCGAAAACGATTTTCTCAAAAGTTTTGCCTAGTGATTTCCCTTGTGACAAGTTGTTCCACACACAGACTTATATACTTTCTCTTCCTTCATATCTCTCTCTCACTTTTTCATTCTTTCCCTCTCTCTTTCTATGGCCTTTGAGACATTCACTTTGACGAAAGCAAATATAAGTATGCCTTTATATCTCTGTCGCAAGGTGTTAGAGTTGCTGTCTTTTTGGTTTTCTGTGCGCTTGTGAGTGTGTTACAGTTTATTTGTGCGAAAACCATAGATAAGAAACCGAAACCCGCCATTTACATCACCAAACCTCATCCTTCTGCTCCTATGCCTCTTCCTGTCGATTTGCCTCGTTTTCATGTTCTTGTTTCAAGGCGTCCGCTTGTTTTCCTGCTTTAGTGTTTTTATTTTTCTTAGACTTGCAATGTCTCCGCCTTTTTTTTCTTTTAGTCTTTATGCTCGATTCTTTGAACTTGTTTTGTTTCTAAATTCCGTTCTCACAAAAAAAGAAACAGTGAAGAATCTCGGTCCTAACTGCCTTTTACTGCGTTTGAATTTTTTTTCACGGATCTGTCTGCCTGGGATTTTTGTTTATTTATATTTTTATTTCTCTATTTGTAAACAAAAACAATATTTTATGTGCAGTAATATATATTTCTGTTTATCGGTTTATGCATGGGCTTTCAAGAAAACTTGATGATGGTAGTTTTTATTTGCAAACTAGCAATATAGCCCGGCGTTGCTCGGGTGCAATGAAAGCTTTAAAACTAATCCATGGTCCTGGAGCTCAGACTCAGCCTAAAGAATATTTGTGTGAAGTTTGGTGAGAATCTGATAAAAATTGTGGAGTTGTATTAAGGACATACAGACAGATCTTGCCTTATATATATTATTTTTATTTTTATTTATTTTTTTTATTTTATTTTATTTTATTTTATTATTATTTATTTTTTAATTTCTTTGCAATCTATTTAAAAAGGAAAAGTAGACTAATTTTTCTCCAGTTTCTGAAAGGTTTTTTTCTGTTGCTGAGGTGATGTGTCGCTCCCCGTGGGGATCGTCATATCGAAATGGCCATTCAACATCTTTGAATTAATCCTTTTTTAATATATATATTTGCTCTGTAATATTTTATTACATGGAGCTCTCTTCCTGTATCATTTTTTAATATTAAAATAAATTTTTAATATTAATTAGGATCGGGTTTTTTGGAATTTACCTTCCTGCTTTTTTCCCTTGGATTGAAGTATCTGAATTAAAATATATATATATATATATATATATTGTCGATTTTCTGCACTATTGTAAGAACTGCAACCTTGAAACTTCTGAATATCTTTTCTTATGTCTTTGTCTATGAGTGTATCAAATTTGATTAAAATTGGACCACTTCTTCTATAACCTGATTTTTTTGATTATCGATTTTCGATATTTATTATTTATCGGGGGTACCTCGACACAAAAGTTAGCTAAGAACACTCGCAGATGCTTACCTTCTATATATATATTGTCGATTTTCTGCACTATTGTAAGAACTGCAACCTTGAAACTTCTGAATATCGTTTTTTATGTCTTTGTCTATGAGTGTATCAAATTTGATTAAAATTGGACCACTTCTTCTATAACCTGATTTTTTTGATTATCGATTTTCGATATTTATTATTTATCGGGGGTACCTCGACACAAAAGTTAGCTTAGAACACTCGCAGATGCTTAAAGTACAACTGTGTAAATTTTCAAGAAAATCGGTTCACCCGTTTCGGAGTCTATAAGTAACGGACACACACACACACACACACACACACACACACACACACACACACACACACACACACACAGAGTTCCGTTCATAAACGAGTTTAGATAAATATAGATAATTGTTTGAAGGATGTGCGGCTGGTTAATGTTTAGTCGATCCGACTGAAAATTTCAAATTCCAGTCAGTTTCGTTAAATTCACTTCGGTAAGATATGAATTTATCTCTTTTCTCTAGCTATGGATTAAATAGTACATTTTATTCGAAAAGACAATAGCTATTCTAGCAAAAATTGTTATGCAATATTGACTAAGAAAAAATATCTTCAGAATTCAAAATATGCTTCAGGTTTGAATAACTCACAAAGGTTTAACAAAAGGCCAAAAAGAGATAAAAATGTCAGAGATATCAAATGTCGACTCAGAGTTTAATGATTCCTCCATATATATATATATATATATATATATATATATATATAATGAATTATTTTGAACATTATTTTTACCGATACTCGTATGTTCAAAATAATTCATTACAAATTGTCGGTTGCTTATAACCAAGTTTCGTTAATATATATATATATAGATATGTGTGTGTGTGTGTGTGTGTGTGTGTGTGTGTGTGTGTGGATGTGTGTGGATGACTATATATATATATACATATATATATATATATATATATATATACATATTATTAAATATATAAGCTGCTTAGAACAAGCATAATAAAAAATATCCAAATGTTGGACAATTTTTGTCTTTATTTTCACCTGAAATTAAAGCCAAAATACGATGTTTAGAACGGCTCATGATTAAACATAATAGACATTGATTGTCTGTTATATATTTAACTGCCTCGATACACTATATATATATATATATATATATATATATATATATCGCTTTCTGTCCATAAGACGAAGTTTCGGATTTTACTATGCTCGATAAAAAGAACAAACATGCCTCAGCAGGCGTCTGCAACAGAGATTGGCTAGCCACCCTTGTAGACGTGCCACCTCGTCAGTCATTATATATATATATATATATATATATATATATATAATTGAGAATGTGTGTGTGTGTGAGAGAGAGAGAGAGAGAAAGAAAGAGAGAGGAGCTTGAGGAAAATGATACATATTATTTCATATAGAACATTATATGAACATAATGGTGATCTTTTATAAAACAATACGTTGAATGCGTAAATTCACTCAATGCCCGAACTAAATAGGATTCGGCTTTAGATAACGCACATAGGGTTGACAAGCTGTGAAAAACAAATCAATATATCTTTAAAATACACACGTACACAACGCACACACATACACGCACACAACACACACACATACACGCATACACACATACACACACAAATATATATATATATATATATGTATATATATATATGATACAATAAAAACAGATCAAATAGGAAGCTATTTTCGAATGACAACAGCATATCTAACCAAATACAAATCATCGCAACCTCTCACTACATTCCAACGTAGGCATATGCACTTATATTAACGAACGTCACCGTTCAACATATACCTAGACAAACAAGCGTTTCTCCGTGAACACACATATACACTACTGTCCATAATATTTTAAAAAGTGTTTATTGCTGTAATACATGTGACACGTGTATTCATAAGAACACACCCATATATACACATACACAAGGTAACCAAAAAAGTTCTTTCCGTTTTTTATTAGTCATTGTACGAAGTTGAAATATATACGAAATGCGTGTAGCAACTGTTTTCAAATTCCGACAGCCGGAAGTAGGAATATCTGACATTATAAAAAAACATGTGCACCGTGCCAGGCCATCAGTTATAAGCCGGACAGCTGTGAGAAGGATGGAAGTGTCTAGAGATCTCGTTCGGAGCTGTTTGCTTTACGAATTCAAAGTGGGCTTATCAACAGCTGCATCAAGTCGTTGCATATGTCAAGCGTTTGGGGATAGTGCTGTCGATGAACGTACTGCAAGGCATTGGTTTTGAAAATTCAAATCGGGAGATTTGTCTCTCCATAATGAGCCTCGCAGTGGACGACCACAGGTCTTGAATGGCGGAGTCCTGAAGGCGGCCATTGAAGAGGACAGTAGTCTAACGTATGGTGAAATTGCAAGACAGTTCAATGTTTCCGACTTCACCTGCACCGCCTAGGTAAGACGTACAAACTGAGCAAGTGGGTTCCGCAAACGTTGTTGGAGGTCCACAAAGGCCTAACAAAAAGCAGCCTGCGTATCGCTGCTTTCTCGCCACCATACCGCATCCTGATTCAATTAAGTGCTTACCAGCGATGAAAAGTGGGTTCTGTACGAAACTCTCAAGCGTTCCGGACATTGGTTGTCTCCTCAGGATACTGTACCTCACACCGCAAGACCGCCTATGCACCCACGCAAGATTATGCTTTGTGTCTGGTGGACAGTTCTTCAAGTGGTTCATTATGTACTGCTACCGACGAGCAAAACGGTCATTGGAGATCTATACTTGCAGCATTTGAAACGTGTGCAACAGGCATTGCGCCAGAATGAGCTAGCACTGGTTAATCGCCAAGGTGCGCATGTCGCGCGAGTGGTCGGGGATACCATACAGCAACTTGGGTGAGAGACTTTGTGCCATCCACCTTATTCACCTGACCTTGCGCCATCCGATTACCACTTCTTCCCTGGATAATCATCTTCGTGGGAAATCCTTCACTAATGAAGCAGACTTGCGCAAAGCCCTCACGGACTTTTTTTGCGTCAAAACCCTCCGAGTTCTACCGTAAGGGCATTGAACAGCTGGAGACATGATGGCAAAAAGTGCTGGATGCCGATGGCGATTACTTCGAAGACTAAATATGTTACACATACTGTGAAGCGTTTTCTTTTTCTCCTTTAACAAACCGACAGAACTTTTTTGGTTACCTTGTATTAATTGGCGTTACTGTCCAACACAAACCTAAACAAAAAAGCGTTTCTACACAAACATGCTCATACAATATTATAAATTTAACATCGAAAATAATCTACGTACATACATTTAAAAATAATTATCTTTTGCTTTAATACACACGACACACATCCGAGGAGTAAGAATTGACCTCAAATCAAAACATACCAGTCTCATTAGATTTATTTTTTCTCCGAAGAAGCTTTAATAAAACTGTTAGATTGATATTCATCAGTAGCCGCGATGGTCTGTTCTTCAAATTCAAATTTACCAAGCAGCTTAACTCGATGTTAATTTTTGGGAAAAGCAAGAGTTGAAGATAGTGAAACTTTCTTAATTTAAATTTCCTGTGTTAAACTGTGTGGTATGTACGAATTGTTTCTTAAATCTGTTTGTTTTTCCATTTTTTCTCACTTTTTGGCGTTCATGCTTCATTTGGACTTTAACTAAGTTAAAACTTAGTTAACTCTCTACCCTTTGAAGTTGTTTTTTTTTCTTTTATTTTTTAAATAGGAGTAGATAGGTCACACTATCGACCGGTCCATACTCCTCCCACGTCTATTGAACTGGAGTAGAGGCTTGCCCCTTGTATCCTGTTTAGGATGTGGTTTCCGGCTTTCTCTTCTCGCTCTTCAGACCTTGGTATTGGTGCTTCCGTGAGTTTCTTGCGATCTGGCCGGTTGGTGGCAACGGCTCATCACTGTGCGGGTACCGGGTTGGCAGGTTCCTGGTTGCTGCTTCCGACTGGTAGTTAGGAGCCCTAACTCTTGTGTATCGTCAAGAGCGGCTGCTCTGATCAACAGTTGTATAATATCGGGGTTCTTGTAGTGCCATGTCGCGCATGGATAGGTGTCTCTGCAAGCGCTTTCGGTGGGCAACCCCGAGGCCACACCTTGTTGCAGCCCTAGCCAGTTTCCTTCCCAGCACAGATCGTGGATAATGACCGCCTGTATCCTCCACCCTAGGTCCCTTTCTATAAACAAAATCATGACTAAACAAATCAGAAACGACCCTAAACCAGTTAAATTCAAACCACCTAAACCCATTAACCTTTCTTTCACTAATATCCGGGGCATTCGTACTAACTTTCCTAGTGTAGAAGCGTTCCTGCATGAAAAGTCCCCTGACATCCTTGCGCTCTGCGAAACTAACCTCAACCCAGCTATTCCCTCCTCTGACCTCTCCATCCCTGGTTATCTACCCCTTTTATGGAAGGATTCCACTTTCCACATGCATGGGCTGGGTGTCTACGTCAGCGAACACCTCCCCATAGCTAGGGTGACTTCACTCGAATCTACTGACCACCAATACATATGTCTCCGCCTATCTCTCCTCAGTTCGGTTAGTTACCTATTCTTTTTTACCGTTCTCCCTCCTCTCCTGACTGCTCCCTACTAGAAAGCATTGCTGACGACATAGATAAGGCTATTTCCTATCACCCATTCGCCCACATATTTGTATTTGGAGACCTCAATGCCCATCACTCTGAGTGGCATGAAAACTCCGTTACTGATCCAGCGGGCATTCACGCCATGAACTTCGCTATTTCCCAAACCCTTACGCAAGTGGTGGACTTCCCCACTAGCTTCCCAAGCACTCCCTCGGGTCATTCCTCACTACTAGATATATGTTTCACCTCTGCGCCTGACGCCTGTCAAGTCTCACAGCTTTGCCCTCTCGGCAACTCCGACCACACTGTAGTCTCTCTCAGTATTTCTTTCCAATCTCACCCCCCAGGAGCCCCCTACCTATAGGACCTCCTACCTCTACCAAAAAGCTGACTGGGATGCCTTTCGCGATTTCCTCTGCGACGTCCCTTGGGGAAAAGTGTTCGACCTATCAGTTGATGACTGTGCCTCTGAGGTCTCGTTATGGGTGAAAGCTGGCATTGATGCCTTCATACCCACCAGGAAGTATTGCTTAAAACCTCATTCCTCTCCGTGGTTCTCTGCGGCCTGCTCAGCCGCCATTACCCACAGAAACCATTACTTCCGTCTATTCCGGAGACAGTCAACTGATCACAATAGGCGCCTGTTCATATCTGCTCGCAATGAGTCCAAGAGAATCCTAAATGACGCCAAACGGTTGTTTGCTGAGAGAATGCGACAGCGCATAGCTTACCGCAAGTTCGGCTCCAAGGACTATTGGAGGATTTCTAAACGAGTACTCAACAATAGGAAATCCTCAATACCTCCTTTAATCCATGAATTTGAGGTTCTCACGTCATCTGCGGACAAAGCTGAGTGCTTTGCCCGTAGATTCTCATCCAACTCCACATTGACTCGTACGGAGTACACCCACCCGACTTCCCTATTAGAACTGAGGCCAAACTGCACGACGTATATATTACCCCAACAGTAGTATCCCGAGTAATTTCAAAACTCGACCCCCATAAGGCATGTGTAGACGATGGAATCCCGGTGATAGTCCTTAAGAGGTGTGCTCCTGAACTTTCCCCTGTCCTCTCTAAACTATTTAACTACTGCCTTTCTGCTTCCTGCTTTCCTGCATGCTGGAAGTTCTCTTCAGTCATTCCTGTATTTAAGAATTGTGGTGAACCCTCGGACCCATCCAACTATCGCCCTATCAGACTTCTACCGGGAAACTATTCGGGAAAGTATTCGAGGCCATAATCAATGCTGAAATAGTTCATCATCTCACTGCCCACAAACTCTTGTCTGACAGGCAATATGGATTCCGCTTTGCCAGGTCCACGGTCGACCTGCCAACAACGTAACGGAGTACACGCTACAGGCCCTTGATGAGTCTGACGAGGCTGGCGCTGTTGCTCTGGACATCTCCAAGGCTTTCGACAGGGTTTGGCACTCTGGCTTTCTATGCAAATTACGGAGTTACGGTATTACGGTCCCCTGCTTGACCTAATCCAATCTTTCTTAAATAACCGCAAAATGAAGGTCGTTTTGAATGGGCGTGCCTCTTCGTCCTACAGCACGAATGCTGGTGTCCCACAGGGCTCTATACTGGGCTCGACGCTCTTCCTTATTTTCATCAACGACCTCCCAGATGAGATCAAGTCCCAAGTAGGCATGTCAACTTCAATTCGTCTAAGACCAAGCTGTTGTCTGTCAACCATTACAGGCAACCTCTCCTGCCTCCCATAAGTATGGACCAAGCGATTCTCCCGGAGAGCAATACACTACGCCTCCTCGGACTTACCCTGTTCTCAGATCTCAAATGGAACCACTATATTGAATCCATAGCAAAATCTACTGCTAAGAAGGTTGGGTCACTATGTCGATTCAGGATGTTTTTTTATACGCCTGAATTCATCATGCATATATAAAAGTCAACCATCCGTCCGTGCATGAAGTACTACAGCCATTTATGGTCAGACGCCCCTGCCGTTCTCCTCAGTGTTCTTGACAGGCTCCAAAGGAGAGTCTGTAATATGATAGGTACACTGCAGCCACTTCCCCACCGTCGAAATGTGGCCTCCCTTTGTCTGTTCTATAAATATTTTTATGGCTTCTGCTCGGACGAACTTAAGTCACTGGTGCCTCCTCAACAGGTGTTTACTCGTGCAACCAGACTGGCAACTGGGTCCCACCCATTCACAGTCAGGTTAGCCAAATGCAGACGACAATTCTACACCTGCAGCTTCTTCTCTCGCACTTCCCGCCTGCACACACACACACACACACACACACACACACACACACACACACACACAACACACAACACACACACATATATATATATATATATATATATATATATATATATATTTCTTTAATAACTTTAAATTCATGACTTCCTGTAATGGATAAACTTAATTAAAAATTTTAAGATATTACATTTAAATCTATTCCCCACCCCCACTCCTAAATATACCGTTTCAAACCCCTGTAAACATTCACAAGCCTCTACCATTTGATATTTGATACCCCGTCTATCTCTTGTCTCTACACCCTGTAACCTCGCCACTACCAGCTCTGTCATGTTCTACTTTGTGACCGTTGTTAACCTGGCCCCTTCTCCACTTTACCCGAGGGCCTTCGCCATTTGGAACAAAACAATGTCGCTGACGTGACGTGGAAACTCTGTTAGAGATCCTATGTCGAAATGTACATCCGACACCTTTGGATTTTGAAAATTTTCTCTCATTTATATATATATATATATATATATATATATATATATATATAGATAGATAGATAGATAGATAGATATTAATAAATATACATATTATCCTCTATGGCACGACTTGGAGTTTCAGGCATTATGCAATCATCAGATGCATATTTCAAACTAAATTATGGTAGCTTAGATACAGTCACTTTCTCACAGGCGCAATGTGGCTTCTCTGTGTCTCTTCTACAAATACTTTCACGGCTTCTGCTCCGATGGGCTTAGCTCTCTGGTGCCTCCTATGTATGAATTTACTCGAGCCACAAGACTAGCAACTAGGTATCACCCTTTTACTGTGAAACCAATAATATGTAAACGCAAATTCTACTCCATCAGCTTCTTTTCTCGCACTTCCCGCCTGTGGAAATCTCTTCCGTTTACTTGCTTGCCCGACAGCTACAATCTCCAAGAATTTAAATATAAAGTCAATAGTCATCTCCTGTCTCACTAAAGTGCATCCTCTCTCTCATGCTCCTTTCTTCGTCCACACCACTCTCATCAGTATTCTCATCCTTCTCTTACCCACTACCTGACACACCCTATAATCTGTCACTTTTCTCATAATTTTCTTCCGATGTAACCCCCTGCGCACTAGTGGCAGTAAACTGCTTTGCTTGGGGCGATATGATTATAAAAAAATAATATAACTACTGATAAATAAAATGACCCTGGACAATTACTAGAAAAAAAGTTAGAAATCCCAACACAACCTTTGATATTGTGTCACACTCTTAGATCCTTAATGCTTTGGAAATGTGCAAAAACCACATTATAACTAAATTGCAACAAAGACACTGCCACCTCCGATTGTTTTAATATCCAATGAGGTAATCTTTTAAGGAAACGTCATGTTTACTCTTCCGTTCAGTCTGTCCTTAAAACCCCTTTCGATTGAATTATATAGTAAAAGCTAGGGATGCAAAGTAAACAAGAAAGTGTTTTATCACCTATTCTATATGGATGATATCAAACTTTATGCCAAAGACGACAATGAGTTGAAGAGTATAGTCAATACTGTAAAATGTTTCAGTGATGGCATCGACATAGATAAATGTGCAAAATTAACTTTAAGGAAAGAGAGAATAACAGAAACACATTTAATAGATCTAGGTTTTGTCACAAAGATTACGTCATTGGAACAAGGAGTCTCCTTAGATACCGAGAAGTCAGTGAATGAAATGGAATACAACAAACCAAATAGAGAATGTAAGAAAAGATTACTGAATGCACGTGCGTCTGGTGTTAAATATTGAGTTGAATTCACAAAACAGAATATCAGCCAAAGACAACTTTGCTCGTCTCTGTGGTTTAATACAGTTTCAACGTTTTTAACTAGGTTATAGCTGACATTCAGCAAATAGATGTCAAAACACGAAAACTACTCACTTGTCACTGCATGCATTATCCTAAGGGTCATCTCTTGCATGTATTCAGATCCGATAGAAGCAAAGGATTTGTTCACCTACAAAATCACAACAATCAGTCTTTAAAGGTACCTGAAAACTATGGACGACTGGATTATGATCAGTGTCAAAGAGAATGAAAGAAATAAGAAACTCCATTCCCTAATAAAGCAAGCCAACAAATTTTAAGGGAACTTTATGTGGAAAAATCATAATACAGCTACTAAAGCGACAAGCAACTTAAGAAAGAAAGTAAAAGCAAATGCAATGTATTAAATAGAATGAACCAAATGCAGAAACGATAGCATGATAAGCATCTTTCTAGTCAATATTTTGGCTGTGGCAACAATGTTGATGTAGAAAAATTCCCTACTCATCAGTCATTACGTAGGGCATGGTTAGAAGTTGAAATTGAAGGTTCCATTCTAACTGTACAAGACCAATGTTTGCGAGCAAGAAAATATCAAGTACACATACTGAAAAATTGTATTAATCCTAAATGCCGAGTTTGGGATAAATATCCAAAAAGCAATTGATTATCTTGTACCAGGATGCACTGCGTTAGTACTCACCGAATATAAAATACGGCATAACAGAGTGGGTCAATATTTGCACTGTAAAATTTGATATTTACGAGAAGGAAACTGCAATGAATTGGTATGAACAAATACCAAAATCCGCTTACATAGATAGGACCTGTAACAATTTTATAGTATTTTAGAATATAGACAGACAGAACAATCAAATCTAATGACACAGACATCGTGATCAATGATCCCTAATGTGGTATCTTACTGACATGAAAGTTTCAGCAGATTGTAATGTATATCTGAAGATCTTCGAAAAACAATCACAATACAAGGATGTTGAAGTGGAAATCTCAGAAATATGATACATGAGGATATCAATAATTCTAGTTGTAGTTAGAGCTCTCGATTTCATTGGAAACAATTCCGAGAGACTCATTGTAGGAATCCATGGGAGCCCTTGCCTTAAAGAAATAAAAACAATGTTCTTCACATGTACAGCTCACACATTACGAAGACCTTTATCTATGTAAAATGTGTGTGATATGAGGTTGATTTTTGTTTTCTTTTTAATTTGTTTTTGTTTTACAAAAATTGTCAGAGAAAAATGTCACGAAGTCATTTCTGACGTTAGGTCCCTGCTTGAGATTCGGAAGGAAATTTGTATAGACCAGGTATCAATGAAAATAATAATACGTATAAATATTGATAACTTCTGGCGCAGTTGAGCTTTGTGAAACCGTTTTACACAATGTGTCAAATAGTCAAAAGTACATAAAAATGAAATAGAAATATTAACATCTGTCTAAATATCTGAGATAAGGTATTTAAACTATTTACACTATTTACATTGTTCGGACTGTTGATTGAAAAGTTACCTAACCCAAAGAGTTGTGAGTTTGATCTCTGGCCTCAGCAGAGAGAACAAAAACTCATAAAGTTTGGTTATCAAGGAAGATGAACTACAGCTAAGATATCCAAAGACATGACATGTGGAATTAGAACAATTTACCCTCCATTGACTAAATTACAACAGATATCAACTGAAGAAGGCTGGAGTGTAAAACGGCTGAAACATCTTGAATGTAGCAATAAAGATGGTGACAACAGTAAAATGTAGTATAAATAGAAGCATTAGCTTTGCACAATTTATTGGATGTACAATGTTATTTTCAAATTTGAAAAATGCAATAAAATATAAACAGACAATATTAGTTGAATCGAACTAAACTCGTTATAAATATATATGTAAGAAAGAAATCATCCAAAGAGGGGCTCTATAAGGGAAAGATTAATTGTCCCTTTTGGGTTGTAGAAGATAATAAGCAAAAACAAGATAAATACCCAAGCATTAGCAAGGCAAACAAAGTGAACCGTGAAGCGCCTGAGGAATCACCACTGTTTGAAGATCTCCGAAATGCATAGTCGATGTAGCAAAAGCCAAACAGTACGATCATATAGTTACCAATGGCGAGCTCTTGTTAGAACTTGATGCACAAAAACGCATAGTAAAAAAGAACGGTGTTAGTCTTTGTGCTTGACAAACTAATGCGCAAAATTTGTCGATGCACAAAAGACACAGTGATCACTGATTTTCTTGGAGGTTAAATCTCAACGGATCATTAAAGGTATAAATATTTTATGTGGGACGTACTGTTGCCAACGTCAGATGACTGTAAGGATATGACCTTCCGTGATTTGATCACTAAAGATCATATTATCTGCACACGATACCAAGAATGGCGTCGGATCTAGATGATGGTGCATGACATTTCTCAATTAGGGCCATATTTGATGTATGGCCAGTTGGTAAGTGTTATCCTAGAATCTGAGGTGGGTGAATGAGTGTTCGAGTTAACAACAGACCGTGAAGCCTTCACTTTCATTTCCAACAGCTTTGAGATAAGCGGAAGAAATACCTTGTAACAGGAAGCAAACTAATGTGTTGGAAGTACAGAGTGATTCGTCACCTCTCCTCTTCTTATCTAGAAAAGAATGCCTCTGAATCCCGACTGGCATCAATGCCCTGTAATTAGCCTGTCTGACTCCGGTGGTCAAAAGCCCCGGTTAGGTCATTCCAGAGCCCACATTGCCTGTGCAAAAGAAGGCAAAAGATGCTCAGGAATGACATGTCGTTGGTAAAGTGAAAGGGAAGACTCAGTCTGCGGAATCTCAGTTCCCTGAAGCTCCCAAGAACAAAGGCAGTAACAATCCTAGGGATGAGGGTCCGGACAGCTATGCCGAGAAACTTAGATGCTATGCACCAAAAATATGATCTTGGTTATAAAAAATTCAACAAAATCGGAGGTGCCCCGTCATCAGCCTCCACCAATCATCTCCAACTCGCATTAAAATGATAGCCCCTTCTCCTATGACTAAATCACTTCTAACATCCTCTAAGATGACGCCTCTAAAAAAAGTACCTACACTTTAGCCACAATCCTCTGGTACACTTGGGGCTTCACGTTTTCTGCTTCTTCATTTCATTCTCTCAAACAAACCTCGAATCATCGGTGATTCGTTCATTGACCCTAATCCCTGTAAAGATGTCACTCCTTAAAAAGGTACCCACTCCCGCTGCATCACAATCCTCTATTCCTGCTCAATCCCAGCTAAAACATTAAACCAATAGAGTTAGAGAATCCCATCAGTGGAAGACTAAAAAGAAAAAAAGGAAAAAAAATCCAAATTACTTTTTAACACTAGAGAGGATGTCATTGGGTCAGATTGAGAGGGCCAAATAATCTGGGAATTGGATACAGGTTTTAAATACCTTATTATTTATACGGAAGTTTGCCGACAATGGTATAGAAAACCCAGAGAACTTTCCAAATTTACAACGGCTGCTTACTGTTATCAGGACTGGCTCGGGATCCTGGCAGACTTGGAGCATGGATGAAGAGGGTTTGAAGAATTTCAAAAACATTTTGCCCCGTTTAATAATATCAGGCACAGAAAACTTCAGGTAACATAGCCTCTCTGATGAATTATGGCGGCTGTAGTAAGAATGGTAATTAAGAATGTGTTTTGGTGCAAGGATTATTGTTGCATGTTTCGATTAGTGGTTTAGACTAGTTGCGTTTAACTATAAGTGAAATGTAGACCAGCCTTTCCCATCCCCAATTTTTGACCTTGGGCTTTATTTGTACAGACATCACAGCAAGTGTCTAATCAAGACTTTATATAATAACTGCTAGAAACCGAGTTATAACAGTGGCGACGAGGATCGAAACTCAGACAACTTACAAATAGAGTTAACAATACTGGGTTAACAAGTGAGAGGAAATAATTGTTTCTTTCGCACACAGGAAACTAGTGATGACATGAATTTGAACCACGTTGGTAAGATGTTTTGTGTGTGTAGAGAAAAGCAACATATTATTGAAAGTATGGAAGAAATAGGGCTTTTATGGTACAAATTTAATAACACCAACATCTGTAATTTAAAACTGCAGGAACAGCAACAAAATTTGATTGAAATATTTCTGAAGAAATCAGAAAATCTTCCAAGTTCTTTTACTCCGAACGCTGTAGCAAGAGCCATATCTGAATTTATATAAAATCCAGATGATGAACTTACCTTTACTGTGTATTTTAAAATATACGAAGAAATTTTCTGGCAAGAATGCAGCGACTAGAAAGACTAGAGAAAAACGAGATTTTTGTTAAGAAAGTTAGCAACAATAGAACATGAAAAATACTGTAACATCGTACTACCGAAAAAAAACAACAACAAAAAAACAAAAAACAAAAGCAGGATAAATTTGTTTCTTCAAAACAAATATTCTCACAAACATTTTTATCGACAAAGAATCTTTATCTAATAATCGTTGGAAATGTATGAATCTAACGAAAAAACAAGACGAAGATTGTGTCACATATGCTAGAATCGTTAACAAGGAATATGAAAGTTATAGACTAAACGAACTCACTCCATATATGTTTAAGGAGTTGATTTTCGTTTAATGGTTAACGGCGAAACAATACAGAAATACCGACGAAATTTTAACTAAACCTGAACAAATTAAACTATAAAAATATTGGGCGAATGTCAAAGACTCCTAAGTCTGTGGTGCGATACCAAAGAAATTCAGGATAAGGATGCATACATGAAAGCAAAAGAAAAATGTATTAAAAAGAAAATTAACCCATGATTTAGATGTGGAAGGTTACATCTTGGAAATGACTGTCACTTTAAGAATTCGAAATGCTACAAGTGTGGTAACGTAGGATATATAAATTAACACTGCAAAAGTGCAACAACAAAAAATTATCACGAAAAATGTTTTACACTGTATTGCGACCAGTTTAAAAAGAACACAGGGGAATATAAAAAATTGAAAAAATGTTTTCCGAATGTTCAGTTGAAACGGTTGGAGGCGGTTTTCAAAGCAAAGTTTCAAGTGAAAAAAGGGTCGACGCCAGTATTTAAATCGAAACGGAATGTACCATACGCAGCATTGGAACAAATCACAGACAGACTTGAAAAAATAGGTGTAATTGAAAAACCGACAATAATTGTTAAACAAAGATATAATTTGTGTTTGTTCGGATTTTTCGACAGGGTTAAACCTCTGTTTAAAGATATAACTACTCATTACCAAGTTTAGCAGAAATTTTTGCGAAGCCGAATCATTGCGAATCATATGTACAAGTACAGGTTGAAGATGAAGGTTCAGAATTAACAACTATAAATACACACAAGAGATTTTATAAGTTCCACCGACTTCCTTTTGTTGTAAAAGTAACTCCAGCTATATTTCAAAAAGCTATGTTTGTAGATTGTGATTTTTTAGTGGTTTATCTGGATAATATATTAATTAAAAGTTTATCTAAGGAAAAATATATCGAGTATCTGAAAAAGTTTTCGAAAAAAATACGAGGGTACGGTTTCAAACTCAGAAAAAATACGAGGGTATGATTTCAAACAAAAATGCGAATTGTTTTGACCTAAGATGAAATTTCTAGGACAAATCATTGACAAAAATAGTCGTCAACCAGATCCGTTGAGTGCAAGTACAATTAAGAACATGCCTCTCCAACAAGCGTTACTAATTTACAAGGGACTAACAAACTGCTATCAAATTTATGTACCTAATATGCAGAATTTGAGAGCTTTGCTAAACAGATTTAATTAAAAAGCATAAGTGGAAAGGAACTGATAAGTGTCAGAAAACGTATGAAGAAATAAAAAAAATACTAACTTCAAATTCAACATCAATGCACTTCGATCCTTAGACAAAAAAAACTTAGTTGATTCAGATTCTAGTGATTATGAAATAGGAGCAGTAATTTTACATAAATACGATGGCGGTCATATGATCGCTACTATTAGCAAAAAAAAAAAAAAACAAGCAAAAAACAAAACAAAACATCGAAAAAGAGGTGTTAGCAATTATATTTGCATTAAAAAGTTCACAAATTTATCCACAGAAACATTTTTCGGTTTTCAGAAAGACAACATACGTCTGTTATCAATTTATGGTTCGAAAAAATAATTCCTACGCAAATAGCGAATAGCTTACCACGTTGGGGTACCATGTTATTACATTACCTTTTTATGATCGAATACCAACCGTCCAAAAGATGAGGACATTTGGAATCGTTATCAAGATTATACCAAAAAGTACTGAATCATTTGAGGACACTTTCATTGCAGAGTAAAAAGTGAAGTTGATATTAGTACTGGAATTGCCAGTTACCCTGGAAAAAAAAAGAGAAACAGCAAAGCGAAAAAGCCGTGTTTATTTTTAGAAAATAAGAAAGAACTTAATCCAGGCTTGAACGCTTACTCGCTATGTGATGGAGTGGTGCTGTTAGCACTGAGTTGTGATACTGGGTATATTACAAAAGTGAATATCCAATAATTCTTATGAGAGACATACGGGAAATTCAAGGTCAAAATCTTATGAGAAGCAATGTATACTAGACCGAAATGGATCAAGACATTGAAAATGAAGTAGAAGCTTGCAGAAGTTGTGCTCTGGCAACAAAATTATCTTTCACGAAAATACAACCTTGGCCCAAAACAGATACACTGTTGTCAAGACTACATATAGACTTTGCAGGTCTAATAAACTAGTCACATTATACTGTGGTAGTGGATAATTTTACTAACTGGCTTGAAATTTGTAGGTGCGAAAAAAAAATCTTCGGTGACAGTGAATTTTTTTGTACGAACTGTTTATAAGATATGGCATTCTAGATATCATAGTCTCGGATAACGGTACACAAGTCACTAATCACGAATTCAAAGATTTTTGTAAAATGTTCTCCATTAAATATATTCCTGACCCACATATTCACTTAAGATCAAACGGACAAGCTGAACGGTTTGTGGCTACTTTCATCAAGAAAGCTTTAAAAAAGCAAGCCAGGAAAAAGTGAAAGAAGAAACACTAGAAACTTCCTTAAGAGTTTACCTTATATTGCCAAATCCCAGTACACCGTCAGACATATCGCCAGCAAGTTGTTGCCAGGCCAAAAAAGAAAAATAACGGATAACAAAAAAAGATTGTCGAAAAAGTATTTTCAGAATGTATAAAGATGGAAAAGGAATGCGGGTAGACTGCCTAAAAATTTCCGAGTTTCGTCGATGAACTTTTTGTAATTGTTTAGTCCACTCTTCAGAAGTGCTTTTTTTTTAAGTGCTTTTTTTTTTTAATTTTTGTCTAAAATATTCTCGACTTGACCCACTTCCTAAATCAAAATGAAGGACCAAACGTCAGAATATTGTGGAAAAGCGCAACGTGGTCTAACTGATCTATTTATGACTATTAGAGTCAGCTTGTTTACGTTGATGCGACTGCATATCTACACGAACAAGAGATGTAGGGAATTTTAAATTTAAAAGCAATAATTAAAATAAAATAAATTTGTTTATATTTTGAGTATATAAGATAGCCAATTTAAATTAGATCTTTTCCCTTTTATCGCTAATTCATTCACACTAAATTTGCTGCCAACGTTTCACTATTCTTTGCATATATTTGGGATATTTAATAATAATGATGATGGAAACAAAAAGAAAGACAAAAGAAAATTCTAAATAAAATTGGCTAGATTATATACCCGAAACACATGTGAAAAAAGAATTCTAAATTTAAAATTCCCTGCGTCTGCAGTCAAGGCGCATGTGCAGTTGCATCAATGCAAACAAACTTATTCCAACGAAATCCTCAAACATGTTTTATCACACGAAAACTTTTACCACACTGTCATACAACTTACTTCTAAACTTGATCTTGATATATAAAAATTTATATGTCACTCTCCCATATATATATATATATATACAAAAACATACACAAATATGTATGCAAGATTCTGTTCAAATAGACATATAGAAGTACACAGACACACATGTATTTATAAGAAATAGCACGTGTACACACGCAAATACACATGTTTGAATATATATTTATACCTATGCATGAATATATCTTTGTATGTATATTATTCTCGGCAGCTTTTTCTCACTATATATATATATATATATATATATATATATATGTGTGTGTGTGTGTGTGTGTGTATATATATATATATAGATATATATATATATTCATGTGTGTGTGTGCGTACATGTGTGTGCGTTTTTCTCGCCTCTGTTTTTGTGCATCTGTGATGACAGTGTAAGGTAGCCTGGTATATGGGTAATAATAACGAGTCTCTGTCGTGCTGTCAGCCACTGATAGAAATCTGAAATGGCGGAAATATAATTACTCTAGTTTTCGCCTTCAGTGTTGTTCGCCTCACTCGGATACTCCTTGCCCACACACACTCTCTCGCCACCCTCATCACAGTCCGTCTGACGTCGCTTGTATATCAGCCTCTTACTGCCTCAACTTGTCTTTTCTCACCCACCAATCCACCCATTTTTCTTTCAATTCTCTTTTTTTTGTAAGAGTGGTGGTGGTGGAAGGTGGGAGGTGGTTTGCTTCAACACTACAACCTTTGCAGTTAGCTTTATTTCCTCTTTACTGTTCTATCGTCTTCGTCGTCATCATCATCATCAAAGACTGATTCCAAATACTTAGAAAATGCACATTCATTGTTAAGGTTTACAAAACGTTCAAGCCTCTTTGTGAACTTTGTCATGACTGATAATGGCTATAACATCGTTTGTTGCTCGGGATTCAGTAGTCAAACATGTATAGTAAAACAATTTTCCCATTTATCGACTTGTCTTTTTTTAAGCACCGTCAGTAATAAGACCTTAGAATAATTGTCGATGAAGCAGCGGCTTGGAAATACGGATACGTGTGGATACATGAGCATTAGTAGGAATCCAAACAGTCTTGGCCTTAATAATAGTTATGGCTGACACGTTTCGTATCTCAGCTATATATGAGACGAAATCAATAGGTCCATCATCTGACACATTTATTAACTAAATTTTGATATAAAATATTCATTGTAAAATGTTCCTTCGTCGGGACTGATATTTGATATTCATCTATGAATTAAGTGCATGCTAAGAATATGTTAGAATGTAAATACTTGCAAAAACATACGTAAATATGTGTATATGTAATTGTTTCTTTCTTGTAGAATTTTAATCATACGGATCACAGTACAACCTCCATACTCTCACTTTTTGTTATGGTGAAACACACCTATTCATCAGATAATTGACTCTCCCTCCTATATTAATAAGAGTTAACAGGAAGTTAACTCGAGAAGTTCTTGGGAAGTTCATAGGAGTCCTTAGAAGTTCTAGAGAGTTCTTTAGTGTTCTATTGGCGTTCTGTAGAGCTACTAGGCAGTTGATATTAGTCAGGACTCAGTTAAGTGCCATACGTGATACACGCTTGGGCGATCATGTCTCGAGAGAGACATGACTGACTGGGCAGAAGATTATCCCGCAGTAGGTTGCCATTGCTTTCTACGGTAGACTGGTTGCCGACCAAGGCTACAGAACCCAATCTGTTCTGTTATTTAACCCATAACTGGAGGGAAGAGACGGATTAATACCTTTCCCATGGGTATTTGCGCGTAAGTGAATGCAAGGAATACGAGTCGAATTCGAACTCGGCTTCCCGATTTCGAATTCCAGTCGTATTCCTTGCATTCACTTACGTGCAAATACCCTTGGGAAATGTATTAGTCGGCAGTTAGCCGAATACTAAGAAGTCAGCTTACAGTGGAAAATTACCAAGTTCCTAACATTTTGGGTGCGTTAAGTCAATTAGCAAAACGACATAGCACGATTATAACCTTTAGTGAGAAAACTACTCCACAACACTTTTAAAGATTATGAAATGACCCGGACAAGAAGACTAAAATATGTTATACTGTTTAAAAAGTAATTACGGCTACTCAAACATGTGTATCCACGAAATATTCACTACGCTGAAAATGTACAGAGATTTGAGCCAAGGTTCTTACAGCATTTCATCTTTCCTGGCAGATTTTCTATTATCACAGTGTCGGATATCTTCTAACAGTAGTGACCATAAGAAAAAAAAAATTAAAATTGCTATCCGCCTTCATTCGTGCGCATGCGTAGTTGTACCAACATAACAAATTTAGTCCGGTGAAGTGCTGATGAACAAAACGTGTCACAAAAAACATTTTCCACTTTTCCACACATTTGTATGGTTGGTTCTTGATATATAAGAATATATCTCGTTATCTCATATATACAGGGTGGCAATAAAGTCATACAGTTACTTATAATAAAAAAAAAGTCAAAACGGAATCAGGAAAAAAGCAAAGCAATATACACGACACAGAAACAAGCAATTTATATGAGATGCATTTAAAGACAAGCCGTCAAAATCATTTGTGTCGGGACATTTTTCGAAGAGCTCTCCCACGTTATCGGGAATGCATTAAAGTAGGTGGCTTGCAGTTAGCACACGAACGGTAATTAATTGTTCAGCATTAACCAGAACCATTTTAATAATAAATTTCTGGACCGTTGATTAATTGATTTGTCTTAATTGTTATATATATATATATATATATATATATATATGGAAAAATGCGAGAAGCCGTGAACGTTTTGTTTAAAGTCTATATTTTATAAATATTATTATTATTATTATTATTATTATTATTATTATTATTACTTGCATTTTGTGTAATACATTAAGTGACCATAATAGTATTTGTGTTACTACATGTGTTGACTCTCTTCAGATTTGTATCTTCACATATCAAAACCCGTTTGTCTTTCTGACGGCCGAAAATACTGTGTATATATAGATGAGTTTGTTGGCGAGCAGGCCAGAAAGTTCATATGCGTGCGTGTTCGTTTGTTGATTTTTCTTTACTCTGGCTCGTTAAATCTCTTCCATTATGGGAATCATTCACTTTTCATTGGGCAGAAATGTTTCTTTACAATGAATTGCAAAATTTGACTTTGTCTTTCTTTTCAAAATTATTTCCTGCAATATTGATTAAATTCTACGGGTCATCAAGTTCTGTTTGTTGTTTTTGGAATCCAGAATTACTATTTTTCACAATGGCTCACGAATTTTATTTTAGACCGCGTTTGAATTTAGTGTGTCTGTGAGTGTCTTAGTTCTTTATGTTGTTTTTGGAAGGGAAGGCTTATATTGTTTTTATAAATATTTCTTCATTCATCATGAGTGTGTCATAGTCTGCATTTTGGTAGATAGTCATTACTGTGAATTTACCTCAATTACATTGGTGTAAGTATTGGGAAGTGTACAATTTCCTGTTATTGGCTAGTTTAGCGCTTACACCAATGTAGTAGACGTGAATTAAGAGTAATACCTATCTACAAAGATGCAGAATAGGACACACTCATAATGCAGGAAGAAATATTTATAAAATAATACAAGCCATGTCGGTAAAATTCAAAAACAAATCCTATTAATACTAATGTTATTAAAATTAAAATTGATCCAAATAGAGAGGTTGATGCAAATAGTATTATTTATTTACAGAGCCAAATATATATCTTTTTTAAATAAAACTCCACAAATTACATTTGTCGTATGGCCATTTCAGCGAGGGAACCTCTCTTCTTCAGCGACAAATTCTTTATTACGTAAGTATAGGACAAAAATCATCTACTGGAAAGTCACTCAAAAAGAAACTCATACACCGGAAGTTAACATGAAAGAAGCAAAAAGAAAAGAAATCAGAAAGAACAATGGGAGAGGGAGTTAAAAGAGAGAGTAGTTTATGTTATAAGGTTGTCGTCTAGACATTGATACGGAGGATAAGGAAGAAAGGGGAAAAAGAGAGACGGCGAAATGGATTCAGGACTCGATCATTGAAAAGAACTTTTAGATTACATCTGTGTTAAGAAATCAAAAATTAAGCATGTTACATGAATGAGTGGAAGGAAGGAAAACAGGAAAGAAGGGGAAAGAAGAAAAAACGGGGTAAATAGGGGAAGAATTAATGAGAGATGGTGGGGAGAAAAAATTGCACGCTAGACAGAAGTCATAGGAAATGCCAGCTAAGGAGTCTGGTTCTGGAAGGCAATGGAAAGATACATGAAAATGAAAAAAGAAAAAGAAAAGGAAAAAGAAAAAAGAGGAAAAAAAGAAATAGAGAAAATAGATAACATGATATAATATTCGACTCTGCCACGAGTTTTTCTAAAAGTTTTCCGTTTCAAATAACATGATCTGACTATTGTTGTGATAAAGTAATTTAATTTAAATTATACTACTGGAAGAAAAGCAGAGGAGCGGAAAAAATATGGTAGTGAAGGGGTTAAAACAGTAAATTTTGATAAATTATATATATACATGTATATATATATATATATATATATATATATATATATGTATGTATATATATATATATATATATATATATATGAATATAAATTATAAAGAAAATATATGAATACAGAAAAAAGAACAGAAAATGCTCAAAATAGAAAGATTGTAAGAGGAAATTCTCAAGATATAGATAATTATAGAGTAGACCGTAGATTTCTTTCAAATATCTCATGATATCTATAAAGTAATTGAATGATAGATGAAAAAATAAAAAAATATATAAATATATATACATGCATACATACACATACATACATTCATCTACATATATATGTACATAAACACACCTGCACCTAAGATATAAACAAATGTATATACATATACCCTCATATAAACACATACTCACACTTATATAGTACTATGCAAAAGTATTAGGTCAAGAACTATTTTATCTTTTATGAGACATCAAAATAAAGTTTAAAATCACTCCAGTCCTAAAACCTTTGCACACTATCGGTAATGTGCAAAAGTATAAGGACAGGGGTGATTTACCTAAAAACCTCACTGAAATTCAAATACAGGGTGAAAAGCTAAGTAAATTGCTAATAAATATTGATTATTTAAAACTAGGTGTGACAGAAATGTATTAAAAAGAAGTTATATTTAATTTTTCCTATTTTAAACAAATTATATTGAAACTATTCATTATTCTATTATCCTTGGATATGACTTTTTTCTTATTCTCCACTTTCGAATTGATAAATCTAATGTTACTTCGCAAGACACACTCTGGGAACAAATACAAGCTGCTTAGCAGGAGATACCATTAGATATATTGAAGAAGCCTGTGATGTCAATGCCTGACAGAATTGAGGCTGTGATCAAAGCAAAAGGCTATTATACTAAATATTAAAGTTATTTTGCAACAAGTATTTTATCTTGTTAAAGCATTTGTTGAGTAAATTAAATAAAATTACTTAAATTAAATTGTTGATTAACTGTTAATATTGCTTATAAAAGATAAAATAATTCTTGGTCTAATACTTTTATATAGTACTATATATATATATATATATATATATATATATATATATATATATATATATAACATAGTACACTTGGTATGTAATCCAGGTAAATTCCAAAAGAGACGAACTCAAGAGAACCCAGTGTTAAGTTCATTTATTTAACTTAACAGAGTAATATATTTTATCAAAGATTTTTGATTATTACAATGGGTAATACATATTTCACCGTGTTTTGATGTTATTATCGCGGCTCGTCAGACCCAAATGTTACCATTTGGGTCTGACACGAGCCACTGTAATAATAACATCAAAACGCGAAATATGTATTACTCATTGTAATAATAAAAAATTTATATATATAAATATTATAAATGAAAACGTATAAATAAAATAATATGTATATGTATATATTTATATATATATTTATACAAATACATATTTTCTTTATATTTATATTTTTTATTTTATTTTATTTACCATAAATTTGGTTTATATATATATACACACACACACACACACACACACATATATATATATATATATATATATATATATATATATATGTGTGTGTGTGTGTGTGTGTGTGTGTGTGTTTAGTGTATCGAGGCAGCAAGTAATTTTCTAAACATATGCTGTTAAATAAAAAAACAATGAATGTCTATTATGTTTAATTATGAGCCGTTCTAAACGTAATATTTTTGCTTTAATTTCAGTTGAAAATAAAGACAAAAATTCTCCATCATTTGGATAATTATTTATTGATTTTCTTCTAAGATTTCGGCTCACATGAGCTATATTCAGAGACTGAAATATTATAACATCCACCATCACCGACGATTTTATTTTGTGTTGACATGAAACTCCGCTTGGCAACGACAATAGTTAGCAAAAATAATAAACGCAAATTTAAGAACTGCGTTTATTATTTTTGGTAACTCTTATATTTAACAGCGTATGTTTAGAAAAAAAAAATATATATGCACCCACACATAACCCATATACATACATTCCCGTTACCTTTATAGAAATAACCAAACATAAGAGATTACTGTAGGTAAAAGTGAAAGGATTTTAGAATAGATAGAATAAACAATAGGAAAAAAAAAGACAAAAATATTTTAAATGAAAATTTTAATTAAGGCAAATGTTCAGGGATTAGGAAAATAAATTTAGAATTTATGATTAGTTGCTATGTAAATTAATGGGCTTGGAAAATTTAAGAACGAAAAAGTTTGATCTATATGGTGGTTTTAATTAATACTATAGTAACTAGGAAGCGGGCAACAAAGCTTCTTTCATACATAGATTAATTTATATTAGTTGTAGGATAATTTTTTATATTATAATTTAAAATAAAAAAAACGATTCGTGGCGTCATTTGCTTATGAATTTCTTTCATAAATTTAAAAGTAGATTTTGTTTAGGATACTTCATTATTTTAATTTTTTCTTTTCTTTTTTTAATCATATCACCCCAAGCAAGGCATTCTACTGCCACTATAGCGCAGGGGCTTACATAGAGCGGTTGGATATAGGAAATGTCAGAAGGAGGGTGATAGACGAGTAAGGAGGTACATAGGAATAGTGTTTGAGAGAATGGGTGCGAGTGTGTTAGGATGTGTCTATTGACCTTACATTTAAACTCCTGAAGGTTGTAGCTGTCGGGGAAGCAAGTATGCGGAAGGGAATTCCACAGGCGGGAAGTGCGAGAAAAAAAGCTGTTGGAGTAGAAATTACGGTTACATTTCATCGGTTTCACTGTAAAATGGTGGGACCTAGTTGCTAATCTAGTATCTCGTGCAAATTTGTACCTAGGGGGAACCGGTGATCTAAGTTCATCAGAGCAGAAGCCGTGAAAGTATTTTTAGAAGAGGCACTGGGAAGCCACGTCACGCCGGTGAGAGAGTGACTGCAGGCGGTCAGCTAAGTCGGTATCGATCACATTACAGATTTTCCGAAGAGAATAGCAGGGGCACCCGACCAGATGTGGCAGCAGTATTCAATACACGGGCGGATGGTAGATTTATATATGTGCAGGATAGATTCAGACGGAAAGAACTTCCTTGCCCTGCACAGAGAGCCAACTTTCATAGCAGCGTATTTAGCAATGGATTCGACGTAGTCATTCCACTTGAGGTCCGCTGAGAGTGTCAAGCCAAGCAGACATAGTGTTTTACTCTCTAGGTGGCAAGCCTGTTCCATGCTAATGGGAGGGAGGTGCAGTTGTCTATGGTGGTTAATTGATAGCAGCTTCGTCTTGGAAGTATTGAAATTTACGAGTGATTTCTTACCCCAATCCACCAAGCTCGGCAGCGAGGTTCGCCTTATCGCCCACACCAGATTTTTGATCGAGGCGAGAGTAAACTGTGGTGTCATCGGCGTACATGCCTACTTGGGATATTATGGCATCGGGGAAATTATTGATGTAGATCCGAAAAAGCGTAGGGCCTAGGATAGAACGTTGAGGGACACCCGCGCTTGTAGGGTAGTTCTGGGAGGCATGTCAGTTTAATATCACCTTATGTGCGGTCAGAGAGGAAAGACTGGATTAGGTCCAACAAAAGTCCAGTTATGCCATAGCTTCGCAGTTTCCGTAGAAGGCTGGCATGCCAGA
Source organism: Ascarosepion bandense (assembly GCA_037127315.1). NCBI lineage: Eukaryota > Metazoa > Mollusca > Cephalopoda > Sepiida > Sepiidae > Ascarosepion > Ascarosepion bandense. Next base: position 6,334,663 of record JBBBDQ010001661.1, on the reverse strand, counting down.
CTCTGTCGAACGCTTTAGAGATATCCAAGGCAACAGTTCGAACTTCACCATTCTTGTCGAGAGCCTGGTATATATACTCGGTGATGGTCGTTTCTACTAACCATAGATTACATCAATCATAAAGGTTTTTGGAGGTGCGGGCTTAATCTATCAATTTTCAATTTACTGTAAGGTTTATTCCTTTTGTCTTTCATTTCTGAAAATCTTCGGGAAAGGTATGCTTGGAGTCTTTGATTGGAGTTAGAAAAGGAATGTTTTGAGTGTAGTAACGCTGTTTAAATTCACCTGGTGAAATAACAATGTTAAGTTGTTAGTTGGGTAGATTTGGGCTTGGTAAATTACCTGGGTAGATCTACATTTCCCTTCCACCATATAATTGTTCAGTGACCTGCAATTACAAGAATTTAAAATCCCTATTTTTGTGTTGGTATTATCTAAACTCTTTAAGATTTGATTGTTATGAGAATATTGTCCATATTATGAGTGCAGGAGTAGCAGATATTTTTCTTCCCTACCCTCCGTATCAATGTCTAGACGACAACATTCTTACATAATCTACTCTTTGTTTGAACTTTCCCTTCAATTTTTTATTTATTTATTTTTTTCTTCTTTCATGTAAACTTCCGGCGTATGAGTTTATTTTTGAGTGACCTTCCGGTATCTGAATTTTGCATAATAAAGAAATTATCGCTGAAATGGCCATACGGTATATGTAATTGTCAGAGTTTTATTCGAGTACACACACACACACACACACACACACACACACACACACACACACACACACACACATATATATATATATATATATATATTTTAATCATATCACCCCAAGCAAGGCGGTGACGCCACTGATGCGCATGGGGCTACTTAAGAGTAAAATGATTGGAAAAAGAGAAAGCCGGAAACCACATCATAAACAGGGAACAAGGGATGAGCCTCTTCACCTGTTCAAAAGACGTGGGTGGAGTGTGAACCGGGCGATAGTTTAGTCTATCTACTCCAATTGAGAAAAAAAAAGAGAAAAAATATATATTCAAATAAAAATTCGTGACTATTAGAGGGTAGTTGGATAATTTTCTTTTTTATGAATAGTAGGTACATCAATATATATATATATATTTTACCGTCATTTTTCACGGCACTGGCCCACTCGTATATAATATAGCATCTTACTCAATTATTGCTGACTGAAAGTTTAATGCAGGGGCTTAGTTTTTTGTATGTCGGTTTAACCAGCTGTAGGTGGTTGAAGGGACAAGATACTCAATTCTAGACAATAAAATGGAATATAAATAATATTGATTATCTTCTTCCTGAAATCGCCTGAAAATTGTGAGATAGATATGCAAGAAACTGAGCCTCGGCGTGAAACTTATGAGAAAACAACACTGATTGTGCATCATTTTGTAGAGGGTACGATGCGTAAATTTTATATTTTATTTTACACAAGCACGTTGTTTGCTTTTGATTTTGTCTACTGCACTGCATAGCAGGGCCAGTCGGGCACCGTCTAGGAGAAAAAAGCATCATGACGCGAGTCTTTCGGCTAGAAATTTGTAAATAAAATTCTGTAGCGCTGCAAACATTTCAGTATGTTAATTCGAGGACAGTGTAGAGAATTCGGAAAGAGTTGGATGAGTCTAATGATGATTATGAAGTTGTTCGGCGACATTAAGTCTCTATTCATTTTTCCATGGGGCGTCAGGCACAATACGGTGTTTTACATCAAGTGCCTTGAGGCGGTAATACTGTCCTGGGTCAAAAGGTGGCTGGTGGAATCCCTATGTCTAGTAACTGGACTCTGCACCATGCCAAACAAACATGAGAACCCAGTCATGGTTGTCAATTTCTGCAACCACAACCTCTTATATTTGTCCACCAAACTCCCCAGACTGCAACAACCTTGATTATTATGTGTTAGGCACAGCCGAGCAAGAGACCAACGAAATTCTAACACGAAATATAAATTGAACGCAAGGACTATGCCAACATTCACCAACTTAAACATGGAGACCCCCCCGCAGAAAATATGCAGGAGATTCGTGGTCGAAGCTAATAACAAGTTTTAAAAATAAATTTACACTTGTAAACGGGTAGTAAAGTTTATCTTCTTTTTCAAAGTATTTTTGTGTAATTTTGGTAAATATATCTGTTAAAATGAGATGTCAGTATTATTTTCTTTTTTGCGTAATTTAGGCAACAGTTCATCCATTGCACCCTGTACATATTTCTTTTAAAATCTACAGTAAATTAGCGGAATATGTCAAATTTATAAAAGTTTATTTGCTTCTTATTTAATCATTCTGTCGCATTTAAGACGTATTTTGTTAAATGATTTCACCCCAAGTAAAGCCATAAAGCCAATATGACGCAAAGGTCTACGGAGGAGAAATACAATATAGTAGGGAAAACTTTATTGTAAAGAAAGGATAATAAGAACAAGAAACAGAAAATGACGTTTGACGCAGTATTTATATTTTTGTAGAATGCAATTGGCAGGAAAGCAAGAAGCTAGAAGAGAATTACATAGGCAGGGGGTTCGAGAGAAGAATTAATTTGAATAGAACTTACGGTTTGGTTACATCTTACAATTTCTGGTGTAAAACAATGAGACCTAACTTCCAATCTTGTACTACGATTAAATTCATGAAGTAGAGGTACCAAAAAGTTACGATCATCATAATAATTGCGAAGAAAATATTCATACAAAGTCGCTGTAATTCTACGTTAGGGCAGTGGGTAAATGATTGGAATCGAGATGCCAGAATGGAACATAAAATATTGCAGATTATTCTTTGGATTTTGCCAAGAATACATATGATAAAATTTCTATGAATCCACCCCATTCCCTCTAGACATAGGTTAATTACTAAAACATGTATCACTAAATAATTATTTATCTAAAATTTCAATTCAGTCAGTTGCTGTGAAATATATAGTTTTTATATAAATACTAGTAAGCCCGTGCCGTAAAAAATGACAGAAACATATTCATATCGATATGCTGTCTAAAATGACGGCAACATATATGTTGATGTACCTACTACTGAGTATCATATATTAAGACATAAGAAAGAACAAAAATAATCTAAATACCTGCGCCTGACAGAACGGATATATATATATATATATATATATATATATATATATATATATATATATATAACGGTTTGTATTATATTAGAGAGAATATATATATATATACTAGTAGTATAGCCCGGCGTTGCTCGGCCGTAATGAAAGCCTTAAAACTAATCCATGGTCCTGGAGCTCAGACTCTTTGGACGTTGGTACGAAAGACTAAAAAGCAATAGTTGTTTCCAGTTAAAGCGAAATCGTAGACTGAAAAAAAAAATGAAAGGATGTAAGTCAAATTTTGATTTCCTGGTATCGATATCAAATAAGTTTTTTTCGTCGTAAACTGAATTTTGAAGGCTAAATAAGTCATCTGAGTAAATGGTATGATGGCTGAGACTAAGAACTACAATTAAACCTACTTAGAGTCAAACCCGAAGCAAAAACTAAAATAAAAGGGCTGAAGAAATACAGACATACAGGCAGATAAACAGACACACACACACAAACATATTGCCTTTTATATATATATATATATATATATATATATATATATTATCGATTTTCTGCACTATTGTAAGAACTGCAACCTCGAAACTTCTGAATATCTTTTCTTATGTCTTTGTCTATGAGTGTATCAAATTTGATTAAAATCGGACCACTCCTTCTATAACCCGATTTTTCGAATATCGATTTTCAATATTTATCGAGGGTACCTCGACACAAAACCGAGCTAAGAACACTCGCAGACGCTTATAGTACAACTATGTAAATTTTCAAGGAAATCGGTTCAGCCGTTTCTTAGTCTAAAGGTAACGGTGACACACACACACACACACACACACACACACACACACACACACACACACACACACACACACAGAGTTCCATTTATAAATAAGTTAAGATTTTTTACTACTGGACTACATAATTATTGCACACAAAGAAAATAATGAGGTACTATTAAAGAGCTAACATGCAGCAAGAGATTTCATATTTCATTACTGGTAGTAAAGTTTAGTAACTGGTAATAAAGAGAATGAACTGGGCTGACGCTGCTCGCTATTGTTTCTCTCTTTCAGAGAGTGTGGCAGAAGGTATATATATATATATATATATATATATATATATATATATATATAATCCCAGGTGAAGAGGACTCAATGTTTTTTTGTTTTTTTTTTTGAGTGCTCTGGCATTTATTTTATTATGAACAGTGCTCAATATAATTAGTATTATAGAGCTTAATATTGCTGTTGGTTGTGCAGAAATCATCTGCACAACCAACATTAATATTGCCTGATGATGAGTATCTATCTCGAAACATAGACATTTCCGTGTCGCAATGTATATACATACACAAATCAATGCACATTGGTTTTTATCATAATAGAGAAGTTATATTAACAAGAATAAAACTAAGAAAAACAGCACAGAACATGTGCGTATTGAAATTGTTTATTTTGCAACTTGTTCTTGTTAGAACTGACAACCCCGTTCTCTACCCTTGTATTTGTTTTTCTCCAATTGCATTGTTTTACATTCTGCAGAAATCATTAAAAAAACGAGGGTTTAAGAATATCTATGGGGATAGAATTACACTGTCGACTTTCTGCAGTAAGAAACTCATGATATTCTATTGCAAAATAAGAAAATGAAATAAATAAATAAATAAATAAATAAAATACTGACTTTCTCTGTATTAATAACAATGGGTGTCCATTTTGTAAGATTAAGGTCGGCTTAAAAACAGAATGGATTAGATTATACACTACTGTGATATCAAAATATAAAGAATGACATCTTGAAACTTTGTCGTAAAACCTTATTTGTTTTGATTAGCATATTGACGTCTGAATTTTTAACTAATTTTGACTAGTATTTTTTATCTTGCGTTTAGTTGCTTTTTATCACAACTACTCAGACCATCCTTCGATGGCCATTACAGTGTGGATCAGAAATGAAAGTTAAATTCTCAGTAAAACTCAAACGGACATGCATTATATTTTGGAAAGCCGGTTTTTCCATAATGGATTTTCTGGAGATTGATCTTCAAGATCACGATTGGAAGAAGATTAAATTTAATCTTTTAATGGTTAAAGAGTGGGGGTCTGAATAGACGTGATCAAAAGCCATCACAATTAATTTGAAATAAATAGACACAACTTTTTTGTTGAAAAAATACCACGAGAAAAGGAATAAAATAGACAATAATAAAGAGAAGCCATAATTAGCATGTAAGGACATTCTTTGTTTTATACATCCTATCTTTAACTTATCGTATTCATTCCAGTACCGTCCTTTCATATATCATATGAACGCCAAAAATCTTTCATTTAACATTATTGCCTTAGTCGAAAAATAAAAACTATCGCAGCATTATTTACATTATTTACATTATCCGATCTGTTGTCCAAATCTTCGTTGTCATATTGACGACGTTTCGGCCGTTGTACGCTCCGACTTTCTTCAGGGGATTGAAATTTTGAACTGAACCCTTTATTTCGATTATTGGGTTCAGTTCTAAATTCCAATGAGTTGAAGAAGATTGGAGCGTACAACGACTGAAACGTCGCGAATATGGCAAGCAAAATGAGGACAGCAGTTCGAATAACGTAAATAATTACAGTATCTCAATTTCTTACTCACCTTATATTACGATAAAATCTGAATTAATGATAGGTTTTTATTTACAATTTGCAGCTCTGAATATATACCGCATAAAGAAAAATATATTGAAAATATATTAAAATTCTCCACAAAGCTGAAAGCCAAGCATACATCGATATAACCAAGGAAATAATCCAAGTACGAATGATAACACAAGAATATAGCTACATTGTATTACCTACAAACTCCATAATGATTTAGCATGGAAAAAATGGAGAACAATTATTGCTTCAATAACAGTAAAAATTTAATCAGGCCACAATCAGAAGGCACGGTAAATTAATGGTTTGCGACTCGGATTGAGGAATCATCACATTCACTTACGCGCAAATACACTTGGGAAAAATATGAATCTAACTCTTCTTCTGCCATCTATGGATAAATAGTAATTGGCTGGCAGACCACCTAGGAGGAGAAAAATTGTATGTTGTTCTGGTGAAACACATTATGCAATCAAGGAAAGTATCTTTCGCATTGACTCGATGATTTCGACTACGGTCAACTCTGTTTTTTTTAATAGAATTTTTAAGTCAGAAGAAGCAGCTTTACAATTAGAATTTTATCAGTTCTCCGCACAAAACATAACAGCGAAACTTTCCGATTCTTAAAGAAAAGTATTTATAAACATTAATTTAGCAAGAGCTTTAATATAGCAAACACATTTACATGTCACTGACTACTTCGAGATAACAATTTCGAGTTGGAAAACGCCTTTTTAATAAAAAGTCATTGTCATTTACTCGAACGAAGATGAATAGAAAACACTTTAAATCGTGAGTCTACTCGGTTTAATATACGAAAATATATTTCAATTCATTCCAGTTGTGTTACTAAACTAACAATGAAGGATGTATAATCAATGGGAGAACAAACATCTGAGTTGAAATTAAATAAAATCTGATGACGTCGAATAATCAATGAAATATGACAAAGGAAAAAAGTGGAATTGTTTTATATATTATATTTATAATTTTCTCAATTTGTCCTCCAACATTACACATACAGGCTTACGAATATGTCACGTTGAAACACCGTTCTTTTAAAAGCATCAAAGTTAAGCAACGTTAAGTTTTGTCAGTACTTACATGCGTAAATGCTTAGGAATACCAGGTGCTGTAATCTTGCATGTACAGATGGCATAATGGGATTACGATCACTTCATGTTGAAAAATTGGTTCCCGTACAATCACAGATGTTAAACAACGTTGATATTGGTCAGTATCGAGATGGGTGACCGCTTGGGAATAGCAGGTGCTGTAAGCTTGCATGTACAGATGGCATAATGGAATTACGATCACTTCACGTTGAAACACTGGTTTCCGTACGATCACAGAAGTTAAGCAACGTTGATCTTGGTCAGTATCGAGATTGGTAACCGCTTGGGTGACAGGTGCTGTAAGCTTGCATGTACAGATGGTATAAAGTTCTTACGGCCTCTTCACATAAAAACACCGGTTCCCGAAGTCGAACCTGATCAGTACCTAGATGAGTCACCGCGTGTGAATACCAGGAGCTGTGAACTTTGATGTGCGGGTGGTGTAATGAATAATCGCTTAGTCGAACTCATTATATGCACTTACGCGCAAATACCCTTGATAAAGGTATGGATTCAAATATTCTCCCCACTAGATATGGTTTAATTAGTAGGATTTGTATCAGAAATCATTACTAACATCCACTAATACTTATAGTTTAAAATATTTGCTGGCATTAAATAACTTGATAAAGTTATATAGGTCATAAAAAGCTAATAGGTCAATCAATTTATTCATACACATTATTCTTATATTTGTTTTTTTTTTCTTGTAGGGGAGCAAGAGAACATTTTTCACTTATTCTGTGCAAAAATTGTCCAAATTATCGTTGATTCCGAGACCATTTGGTTAATCTAATAGCCATTGTCGGTGATTTTGGTTGTGTTGTTTCAAATGGTATATAAGTGCTATTAAAAATGTTGTGTAAGTTGCTGATGAGTAAAATATTTTTTTAATTCTAGAATACTGAGAGTACATTAAGGACAGGTTCTTAGTTGCTGTTGTTGGGTGTTGTTTCCTTTTTTTGTTCTTGTTTTGTTATTTTGCTAATGCATTTTGTTATGATCATTGCATTTCTCATGTTTAATGCACTTGTAACTAATTTAAAATGAGACACATACACGCAGACACTTGTATGTGATTTTAAAACTATATCGTGCTGAGAACTTTTCATAACAGTTTTGTATATATACAAGGTGCATCAAAAATACAGGGTGTTTATAAAGTTCGTGTGAAACTTAAAAATTTATAACTTTATTTGTATTTGCGATAGAAATAATCTGTAAAAAGAGTTATAAACTTTAATGTATCTAGTTTTAAGTATAGTTATTGAATAATTCTTTCTAACAAAATTTGTAACAATTTTTAGATAAGTAAAAAAAATATTTTATATTTTTCAGAATCAACTTGATAAATGGCTTCAACTGAGGAAAAATTAATCTGTGTCCATTATATTTTTTATGGGGACATGTGAAAACAATTGTGTATGCAACCAAACCTAGTTCATTAGAATATTTGAAAGCTAAAATGACGAATGGGATTTCAGGCATTACTGTAAATCAGTTGGTAAATGTTTTCCGTGACCTGCAAAAATCGTATTACCCTTTGTATTGCTAATGATGAAGAACATGAAGAAACGTAAATAAAAGTTCAATAAAATCTTAAAAATATAGATTTACTTCTTTCTAATCCAGTTTACAAATTATTTATATCAAATACAAATAAAGTTATAAAATTTTTAAAGTGCACACGAAGTATATGGATACCCTGTACTTTTACAAACTCCGGGGCGGGTTCTTCACGCCAAAACAAAGACATAAATTCATATAAATATATGTCCGCAAATTCTTCATTTATTAAGTTCAAAGTTTGCGACAGACGATATTAAATGTATAATCCAAGATTCAATCTAAAAGAATTTTAACAAATTTTGGAGGAAAGTTCCTGACACCAAAAAAAATTAAGGTGTCCATATAAGCATATATCCAGAAGTTATTCGTTGTACCTCAACGCAGCAACTCATCACAAATGTTCAAAATCTCTTCCGCTTGCTTTTATACATTCACATGCACCCGTCAGATAATCGACTGGCGAACCATTTCAAGTACTCCCACTGGAGTGGTTTCGCAGGCCTCCGTGACACGTGGATAACGCGTGTCATTGTTTTAAGTAATTCCACCGATAAAAACTCAAAATGATTGTGGTTGGGAGAACTTACAGGTTATGGTACCGGTCCTCCTCTACCTATCCGTCTTTGATGATAGATGTCAGCCAGTTCATCAATGAGATTAAATGTGCAGGAACTTCATCATGCCCGAACCATGTGCGTCTTTGTAGATCTTTCCTACTCTAGCAGGTCTGGAAGTGTATTCGAAGTATAGTCCCTGTAGACAGCTCCTATAAGATGTGATGGGAGAACATATGGTCCTACCAGACAGTCGCCTATGATTCCAGCCCACGCATTAATCGTAAACTGTTATTGGCAGTTAGACTGTATTGCATTATGTTGTTTCCAGTTAGTCCATAAATGTTGATTGTTATTCTATCTCTTCCAAATATTGCCTAATCCATAAACAAGACTGAAGACACAAAGGATCGTCAGTTTGTGCAATAAATCATTGGTAAAAGTTCACCCGTAGTAAGTGATTAGAGAGCGAAAGACCCAGTACACGTTACCGATTATACAAATACAAGAGCTACCCTTGAAGTACCCTCTATGAGGTACCATGAAATGTACGATATGCAAATGCCACTTGAAATGTTTTGATACCTGCATCGTCACCGACAATCTGTAGAATGTTCTTTGTGGTTAGGCATTCGAGCGGATCTCTCTTCTCCTCGCTTCATAGTTTGTAGTGCCACGGATCCTGTCTCAACAACGCGACGACAAAAAGCATAAAATGTTAGATAACTCGGGTCCACTCGGTCTCAAAACGCAGTTTGATACAGCCGTGCAACCTCGCTTCCATTAACATTCGCGCGGTCGTATATAAAAACATATCTGCTTGCCTACGATATGAATATCTGCCATTGTTAAACCGAACACTTCTCAATTAACCTAATATTACACATTAAACGTTGAATTAGCCAAAGATATATATGGATTAATGTGGGGAAGTTTGTAACTTAACTGAAAAGAGTAATCCTATTGCCGATATTGAGCACTTTACGACAAAAAATCTGTTTGCCAAAATATATTTCCATCAGTAAACCAATGAAGAAACAGCAATCTTGGCATTAAGCATCATCACTACTCAACACTACACACTACACACACACAGACACACACACATATTAGTTACTGTTGAAAGGAAAACTATAAATTATACTTAACACAAAAATATTAATCTTGATAATAATAGTAGCAATAATAATAATAACCTTAATAATACTTGAGTAATTGCAAAAAAATAAAAATAAGGAAAACGCCCACTTTAAAACAAGTTCTTAATTAGTAATGTAATATATAAACTTACAGTAAACAATTAAATTAATAGTGAAGAAAAATATATAGATAAGATTAAAAAGAAAGTTATTCAGAAAACTAACTACACATATTCTTCACACTTATCAAAATTTTCCTGAACTAAAAATTATTTATATTTCAACATTAGACAATATTCTAAACTCCGAAGACTTTAACCGAAATATCTGAAACTTACTTCTTGTGAGAAATTCTGCATGTGTTATCCGTTCGGTAAAAAATCGATGAGCCGGAAGGATCTGGCAAATGATTGAGGCTTATCTCAAAAGCTATCGTGTCTGCTTTGTGTTGACCTATGGCGTCGACACATGATTTAATGATTATTCTTCTAATACGCCTCACTTCACACGCTCTATATACCCTAGTGCATTTTGGCTATTTGAGAAGGCATTAAAGTAGTGTATAGTTTTACAGTGTGAACAGAAAAGTAAAAACCAAAATAGCAAAAACAATTCTTCATCCCATAAAATGATATTTCAAATTGTAAATAAAATTCGACACAATGCTAGTCCGAAAAAAACAAAAAAACAAAAAAAATATATATTAAATTCGGCTTAAACTTAAAAAAACCCCAAAATAACAAGAATTCATCAGTAACGTGTTTATACAACGATACTATTAATAATGTCATGGGTTCAGGCCTGACTGGATGGTTCTCATATTTAGCCTTGTGCAAATCAAAGTTTAATAAATAAAAACAGCATTAGACTGAACGTACTGTCGTCAGCGGTTAGAATAGTAGGTTATCAGGCAGTCAACACAGAAGTGAGAGTCCATTCTCACTAGGTGCTTTCATCATTTGGCCTTGTGTCATACTCAACTATAAATATACAAAAGCGTCACAATTATTAATTTTTTGTTGAATTGCAGTGCGTAGAACCGAATTAAAAATGAATGAAACGTATACCTCCGTGTACAAGGTATCTCGCAGAATAATGGGGAATTTGATAATGAATTAAAACGAAAAAGTAATTTAATGTTAGCGTTTAATTTTGACCCTCTCTTGATTTTTTGAGAGGTGATAGAAACTAGATATTGGAGTAAATAAGCACAATGGGTAGTGGCATTTGTCCATAGTACTAATTTTAGAGAATATCTATCTACCAATACCCTAAAAATATATCAGAAAAAACATCTATGCGCAGCTATATGAATAACGTGTTTCGTTTATATCTCCGATGATTTTTGGCATAAACCTATAAGATTTCAAAAAGTAATATTCATTAGCAAAATATTGACGAAGGTTTCAGGAGAAACGGAAAATCTTGAAATTTTTCAAAAACTGACCGCACATGTCAACTAAATAAATTAAACGTAATTGTGGATACATGTTTACTAAAAAAAACTATGTCCACATGTGTCAACTGAATAAAAATAAAACTTGCTGCAGACACATGTCAACTAAATAAAAAAAATACAAAAATATTTTTGAAATGTAGTGTATTTATTTTGGATGATTCGAAGTTATTTGGTAGTGAAACTTATTTGAGCTCTCTTAAACGACTTTGAGATTGTTTCCTTAACTCTTGTCTGAACTGACGTTTGGAATCTTATTTCTTTTTTTTATTTATTTATTTCCTCTTCTTTGTCCCTCTAACAAAAGAAACTAATTTTTTTACTACCAGTTATTAAACTTTACAACCAGTTAGGAAGGCTGTTGCTGTATCTATGCTCTTTAACAGTACCTTATTATTTTATTTTTTACAATAATTATGTCGTTCGGTAGTAAAAGAATATATATATATATATAGTTAAACAAATAAGATGTAACCGTAAATTCTACTCCAACAGCTTCTTTTCTCGCGCTTCCCGCCTGTGGAACTCCCTTCCACAAGTCTGCTTTCCCGACAGTTACAATCTCCAGGTGTTTAAATGTAGGGTCAATAGACACCTCCTATCACACTAACTCCCAACTATTCTCACAACACTCTCATCTACCCAACCCTCATTCTCGGTATCCTCACCCGCCTATCACCCACCCTCTGTTATTTCCTATATTTAATCAGCCTTTCTCCACTCTACGTAGCCCCCTGCACAGTAGTGGCAGTGACATGCCTTGCTTGGGGTGAAACGCTTAGAAAATATATATATATATATATATATATATATATATATATATATATATAGCATTTCACCCCAAGCAAGGCGGTACCGCTACTGGTGCGCAGAGGGGATATATAAGTGAAGAATGAAAGTTTACACAGAAGGAGAGCGAAGAGAAAGACGAACCGTTAACAGTGGGAATCGAAGAAAGGGCAAGAGAAGGATGGCAATAGCGGTTTGAAGACAGTTGTTAGGGTAGAGTGAGAAAGGAAAAGAACAAGATATACGGGGTAACGAGGAAACGACGAGAGAAGGACTAGAATCATGTGGATAAGAGATGGGAATTGGCATTGCATTTACATTCTTGGAATTCCTGTCAGGGAAGCAGGTATACGGAAAGGAGTTCCACAGCCGTGAAGTGCGAGAAAAGAAGGTGAGGACTAGAAGTGACGGCTGCATTTGGTTGATTTAACAGTAAAATAGTGGGACTTTGTTGCCATTCTGATTGCTCGAGTAAATTTGTGTGGAGGGGCATCAGTGAACTAAGCTCGTCTGGGCAGAAGCCATGAAAATATTTGTAGAATATACAGAGTGAAGCCACATCCCGCCGGTAAGAAAGTGGCTGGAGTCGAGCTGCCAGGTCGGGACATATTCTCTTTGGAGCGTGTCGAGAACACTGAGATAAACAGGAGGGGCGCCCGACCAGATATGACAACAGTATTCAATGCACGGTCAGATGGCTGATTTGTATATGTGCAAGATGGACTTAGGCGGGAAAAACTTCCTGGCCTGACACAGTGACCCAACCAGACTGTTTCCATAGAAAATTCCATTTTTCGCTTAAGCGGTCATATCTTGAATGAGACATGACTGACTGGGGAAAAGATTTTTGTACAGCAGGTTGTCATTTCTTTTTGTGGTAGACTGGTTGCTGACCAAAGCTATAGAAGCCAAACTGTTTTGCTATTTAACCCATAGTTGGAGATAAACAAGACAGATTAATATTTTCCCAAGGGTATTTGCGCGCATGTGAATGAAACGAATTCAACTTGAATTCAAACTCGACTCTCCGATTTTTGTCTCGAGCCGATATCCACTGCACCACAACGTACATTTAAGAAAATGTTTGTAAAAATTAGAACATGAGAAACAACAATATTTTTGGCCACGATAAGTATTACAAAATTTGATTTACCGGCTGGCTTATTGTTGTGAGTTAACCTGAAGTGGAATCCGTTTTTAGATCGATTGAAAATTATTTGATTTTTAAGTTGAGCTTTGTTCGGCTATCGGGAGTTGATTAATTTTCAGTTTGTTAAGAAACTTTATATGAGTAAAGAAATCAGCGTTTCTAATTGGTCATTGTTCGAATGGTCTCTATTAGAAATGGAACAGTGCTAATCGATAATTCGAAGGAATTACAAGCTATTTTCCTTCTTTTTGAGTTGATTTTATTATTGGTGTTCTGTTCGCCGTTTTAGCAAAGTTTAGTCGGTCGTTCAGTGGACCGATATTTTTGTTCAACGAAAGCTCAAATTCATGTTTATCAATCCCCTTTCACGACTACCTTGCAGCCATAAACAAGCATGTACAAGGCACGATAAGTAAATTTTCGCCATTTATATTTTTTGATTTCGCGCATGCGCGTTGTTTGTTTTTTATTTTGTTGACTGCACAATATGGTCGAATCAGTTGGGCACCGTCTGTGAGAAAAAGAGAACCATGACGCAATTCCCTCTGCCAGGATATTTTGGTGTCAATCTGAGAAAATTGCGTAGTATTTGGAAAGAGTTGGATGAATCTAATGATGATTACGAAGGTGTTTTGCGTGATCACTAGTGATGGTGACGTTATACCACTATTCATCTTCCCCCAGGGTCTCACACTCAACACGGCGGACTACATCAAGTATCCTTAGGGATATCCTTGAAGATATTATGTCTAACAACCCTATATCTATCAACTCTGCACCATGCCAAACAAGCAGGAAAACCAAGTCTTGGCTGTCAGACAATTTCTGCAAACGACATCACCCCGTACATCTGGCCACCTAACTGCCCAAACTGCAACCTTCTTGATTATTATGTATATATTTGTTAAAAAGAGATGTCATTATCATTTTCATTTTTGTATCAATTAGACGACTATTTATCTATCGCGACCTGCAGACAATAAGATGTTAATAATTTTCATTTTTGTGTTATTTAGACGACTATTTATCTATCGTGCCCTGCATACAATGAGATGTTAATTATTTTTATTTCTCCGTCATTTAGATAATTTATCCATCACACTAATTAAATAAAAGAAACGCAGGAAAAGATATAATGGCTTCCAGACGGAAAGAGTATTCTTTGAAGAATATAGAACAGGACCGTATGAAAACAATCGAAAGAACAAGTTTGAATCGCCCTGTCGGCTGAGGCTTCAGAATATGTCGACTGCACCTCTGCAGAGGTGTAAACTAACCCCCAATAAGGCGTCCTGGGTATGACGATAAACTGCAGGAAGGCCTCTAATTCGAAAGTTTTGAGGAGCATTGAACCAACTCTTAATTGCCGTTGTTTCCACGTCTACTGTGACCAGAGGTGGTAGCACCTGTTAGGGTCCCAGCTATGGGCAAATAGTTAACACCCCCTCCAAAAAAAAAACAAACAAACAAAAAAAACAAACAAAAAAAACAAGAACTGGGATCAAAACACTGAAATTACAAAAACAGCGTTTTATAGGAAAATTCCAGCAATACTTATTTGGAAAAGAAAATATTACCGCCAATATATTTATGAAGAAAAAAATATTATCACCAATACATTTTTGAAGGAAAAAATTTACAAGCAATATATTTATGAAGAAAAATATTACCAACAATATATTTTAGAAGAAAAAAATATTAACATCAATATATATATATATATATATAACAGTGATACCTCTGACTCTCGACAAAACTCTCTTTACAAAAATACGTCAAAGTAACCTGATCTACAAACTGATTTCTTGCAAAGAATAAATTTTCTATTTATACAAATCTAATGTAAAAATCATGTCGGAATTAAATAACCCATTGAGGTTGACATGCCGTAAAGCAAAACGAACTAGGTTTACCTAGAAAATGTCTGGAGGTTTCTAAAAAAAAAACAAATTTTGTCATCAAAATCTGACTAAATCATTTTTCTCACTATAACCGAATATTTTAACAAAAATAAAAAATAATACCATAAATCCCACTTTTTTGCATTCGATTACACACAGAGGGTGATAAGCCGTTAAACAAAACTCAAACTCAAACTCAAGTTTGAAATATTGTCCGTTTACCGAATTAATTACATTTGAGAAAGAAGCTTCACTTCAGTCAAAGCTGAAACGGAAGCAGAAGCAGGAAATATTGTTATAATAAAATTATTGCATGAAACTTCAAAGAAATTAAATTTTAAAATCTTATAAAGTTACGAATTTAAAAATATGTAAAAATTTTCTGATGTGCTCATTATATGAAATTTTTCATTAATCAAAATGAAACTAATACTAATTCCTAAAATTATATTTTTTTCTGAATATCTGGATTGATCAGTTATCATTATATTTATGTTTGCAATCGGTCAAATATTCTTAATCATTCTTATTGTTTTTATAACGTTCAATCTGTACAGCCCCCCCCCCCCCCATGACATTCTTCTGGTGTCTGCCGATCCTTGATTGCATTTAGCGAAAATCGAAATTAACACTTTATTTAATCTACGGGTGTAGATTTTTATTGTTTCACTTATTCCGTTCTTTTCTTTTCTTTTTCTTTCTTTCATTACTCTGAAAATTTATGATAAATAAATAATATAAGACTTATTAATTTCGGATGAAACGACTATTTTGAAATAAGTAGAAATATTTTGTTTTATCTAAATACCTAAATACCGGTATGCTTAAATCAGGATGAGTATCTAATTAGCAAAAGAATCCTGCAAAGCACACTTTTAATGCTAAAATTTCACTAATACAAAGCTCTAGAGCTACTCAAGGTAGATGGATACTGTTAAGATTGTTATAGATAATTAGATTTACAATATGAATACAAGAGGAAGTGTTAGGAAGTGAAGATTATGAGAATAAGGCTGATAGATAATTATTGATTCTTAACTAAAAGACAGGTGTTCAGAAAATCACCCTCGCGAGAGTCTATTATACAAAGTGAGAGTTTTTGGTTAAAAGCTGACTGGAACTCTCTTTTTACATTTGGAACGAGAGAGAAATGAGGATGATTACACTCCATGGAAGTCCTTTAGTATTTTTTAGTAGTAAATTTCTAAATTGATAGAATCAAAGAATGTAGCTCAGATGAACATTTGCCATGGCAATAGCAAAAAAATAGTGGCTGGCTTGTAGCGATGCGGAAAGAGAATGCAGTAGTGGGAAATGTCATCACCGCCAAGGCCGTGTAGACGCTTTTGAACTCAATCCAGGCTGGAGAATAATGATTGAGCAACTCTAGTTCAGATATGGCAGCAATGCTTCATTTCTCAGCTAATCTGGCTCTTGTAAGAATAAAGCATAGCAGAAGGCATCAGCTACTTTCTTGAGGGATGAAATAAGCCGATCATTTTTCCATTGTCTTTAGCAAAGTATTGTATACGAATTTTGGTTTCGACTGGGGTTGAATTTGAGACATTCAAAGCATTGTGTCTCATTGAGAGTGCAACTTTTTATTATGACTGCAGATAACCTAGGGGCTGAACAGTGATGATGAAAAAATAATAACAGACGCAAAAGTGTCTCATACATCAAATAAAATTTTATCTTAGTCGGTAACAGCATCACGAATATGGGGCATTCAGTGATGATCAAGATCGCTGTAATTGTTTGCTGGACTACACCAATAACCATTACAAACAGTGATGCACTCTATGTATTAATTCACTTTTGTACAGGGCAACAAATATGAACATCAAATTCAATGCACAATGGTAATTTTGCTATAATTTATTTTACAACAAATCGCTGAACTGTCGTAAATATTGGCAGATTTTTTTTCGGCAAAAGGTCACAAATATGGAGCATAGAGTGAAGCTGAAACTAACTAAGCTTCGAAGAATGATGCACTCTCTTTATAATTTCTTTCGCGATATTCGTTTTCTTCTTTTTCATATAAATGTTTCATTCACTCAGTTTGTCTCAGGATGAAACTTACTGCACAGAGGACTAACTTGTGTTGTGGTAAGCGTTGTGGTTTATATATTAACCCAGTTTAATCGTTTATTGAGTACGATCCTCAGAGTCTTGTGCCAGATTAAGCTACTCAGAGTGAATGACAGTGTTATTCAGAACAATTGAAAAAGTCAGTTAGTGCCATACGTGATACACGCTTTGGGCTATCATGTCTCAAAACAGACATGATTGACTGAGCATAAGATTATCTCGTATTAGGTTGCCATTGCTTTCTGCGGTAGACTGGTTGCCAACCAAAGCTATAGGACCCAGTCTGTCCTATTATTTAGCCCATAACTGGAAGGAAGAGACGGATTAATACCTTTCCCAAAGGTATTTGTGCGTAAGTGAATGCCAGGAATTTAACTGAAGTTCGAACTCGGCTCCCCGATTTGCCGTTCCGAGTCGATATCCACTGCACCATAACGCACATCCGCGCAATAATTGAGATAACGCGATGGTAAATAAAGCCGTGTCACGTTATTTGGCATGTGACACGATCCTAACTGGATATAATTTTATTAAAGAACTAATCTGGAAAAGAGTACTAATTTCTTTTACTATTTACTACTCAGTGTGGATGATAGTATTGTTCAGAGCTATTGAACTAACGCGATGACAGATAAGGTTGTTTTATGCAATTTAGCCTCACTAGCCTGTATGTTTGTTTCTTCTTTTTCTTCGTTGACAGCCTTTTAGATTTAGAATTTCTTTCTAGATACACAAAGCCAGAAAGACTAGTCTATCCAGCTTTTTAACCTACGCCGGGGCAGAGATAAATTCATGCCTCTCCAAAGGAGATTTTTGCAAACGTGAACACGTCATACCAGGCGGGAATTCCACCCGGATCATTGTTTCGACTTTCCGCATCGATAACTCCTACTTCACTAACACAACCATGTTCCTTATCGTTTCTTCTTCTTCTGTGTACTGTGTCTCTTTGTTTGTCCGCCAATACTAAATCCTGGTAGAATTCTATTTTTCTCAGGTTTGGCTCGCTGTCGAGTTTGAATAAGTCCGATTAGAAGGCACACCCTTGTCTTACACTGGCGATGAGGTATTGTAAATATTTACATTATTTACATTATTCGAGGATGTGCGTTGTGGTGCAATGGATATCTACCTGGAATGACAAATCGGAGAGCCGAGTTCGAATTCCAGTTGATTTCTCTTGCATTCACACTCTTCTGTCTTTTTTAGCTCTTAACAAATTTTTCTTTTTGTTATCTCTCCTAAACTGTTCTTTCCATCCATTTACTAAAGTGCGGTAAGTAGGTTATGCGTTGTTTTCTTCTATCTCTCTTGCGTTCAGTTTCTCCTCTGAGTGTTAAATTTATCAAGCTTTCTTTCTTCGTTACATTACGTAGAAATTTCAACAGCTTCATTTGAATGTTAAGTATATATGTTGTTTTGTTTACATTTTCTCTAAAGCTTCGTTGTTGTTCACATGTTCGATCCATGGTGTCCTCGGCATCTTTCTGTAGAAGAACATTTCTTTTGCTTCACGTCTTTTCTTAGTCTGTGCGAAGATTGTTCAGCGTTCTCTGCCAAATAACAGTATTGATATGACGTAAAAGATTAGTAGCTTTTTCTTTGCTTGTAGCGAAATCTTCCCGTTTCTTTGCTTAGTTTTTTGAACGCATTAATTTGCTATCGTAATGCGCCTTGGATGTGCGTTGTGGTACAGTGGATATCGGCTCGGAACGAGAAACCGGGGAGCCGAGTTCGAATTTCAGTTGAATCCATTGTATTCACTTACGCGCAAATACCCTTGGGAAAGGTATTAATCCGTCTCTTCCTTCCAGTTATGGGTTAAATAACAGGACAGATTGGGTTCTATAGTTCCTTCCAGTTATGGGTTAAATAACAGGACAGATTGGGTTCTATAGCCTTGGTCGGCAACCAGTCTACCGCAGAAAGAAATGGCATCCTACTGCGGGATAATCTTCTGCCCAGTCAGTCATGTCTCTTTCGAGACATGATCGCCCAAGCGTGCATCACGTATGACACTTAACTGACTGACTGATTGTGAAGAAACCAGTCGATTTTGGTTAATGTTTTCCATTTTTTTTAAATCGATAATTGTACCTCTGGAATAAACATGCGAATACTCTTTTGGTAGACAAAAAGAGGGCCAGCAGATTTGTAAATACGATAATGCTATGACAAGTATATAGATTTGGAAATACAATAAGGCGCGTTAATTTGTTCTTTTTTAGGCCTTTGTACACTGGTATGCAAGATGAAAGCTTCAAAAACAAAAATAGCCTATCTTGGCTAATTGTAGGAGCCTAGAAATAAAAATGATATCCAAAATTATTGACTAACTCTTGAATTCAAGATACTATACTAGTGTTATATAAATATTTCATCAAAATAGGTTAAATATTGTTCTCTTGATAATATTATTATGTGAAATTATTCTCATAATAAATTAATTATTATTCTCCTTTCCATTCACGTTTTCCAACATTTAACTGACCGGTGAAAAATGCCACGTGAATGTCTAAATAAAGTCGATAATGAATGCTATGCGCGTGGCGAAGTAACTTTTGAATCTGAATAGCGATATATAACACCTGATGTGAAATAAACTTACCAAGTATATTTTGGATGTAAAATTGGAGTCCAAGACAAAAAGTGGGCGACACAGATGCTGTAATATCTTTAAAAAAACATTCAGTAAATGGCGATTCAAAAAAAAAGTCTGTCTTGAAAAAAAAAATCCAACCAATGATGTCACTGATTGCTACTTCTGCATGGTCTCTCAATTTTTTAAGGGACTATCAAAGAGAAATTGACAGTGCAACATCCAAACATTTTGGAAACTTATCTTCGGAAGTATATTTCTCAGGACTTATTTTTAGTGGGTACATGTGTTTAAGTTGATATCTCTGATGCTTTAACAGCGAAATTAATTAATATCAGTCGACATAGATTGAGTATTGGATGTAATCTACACGCCATTGTGATACAGAGCTTAAATCTAGACAGGTTTACCATCTACATTCAAAATGATCTTCTCTACTATAATAAAGATCGTTGTGTATTTATTTGTTTAATATATATATATATATATATATATATATATATATATATATATATATATATATATATCCTGTCACATGGGGAGAGAGAGAGAGACAATAGTGAGGCAGCGTTGGCTCCGTTCATTCTCTCTACTAGCAGTCATTAAACTTTACTACCAGTTATCAAAAATCTTGCTGCGTGTTTACTCTAACAGTGCCTTATTATTTTATTTTTTGCAATAATTTTCATCGAGTAGTGAAATATATATATATATATATATATATATATATACTACTGCAACCAAATACATAATAATTACAAAGAAGATGAAAAAACTCTCAAAAACATAATATGTAGAAATGATAAACCAGTGGAT
Organism: Ascarosepion bandense; assembly: GCA_037127315.1. Taxonomy (NCBI): domain Eukaryota; kingdom Metazoa; phylum Mollusca; class Cephalopoda; order Sepiida; family Sepiidae; genus Ascarosepion; species Ascarosepion bandense. The sequence continues at coordinate 6,313,752 of JBBBDQ010001661.1, read as the reverse complement.
AGTAATAATCAAATTAAACTCATCATATATTATAAAAAATTCAAAACAATTGACCTCATTGTCTCCAATTACCTCACAAGCACTCAGCTAAATCCTCTACAAAAAATCAATATACTGTATCAATTTACATGCCTGTTCTGAGATTGTATCTCTGGTACTAATAATAAACCCACTACATATATTTGTTTTACTACAACCACGTTCGCCCGTAGACTTACCTGTCACCTTTCCGATCAGAGTGCAATTAAACAACATTTTTCAGAAAAACATAACCATGTAGGTAATATCAGAGAGATTTTAGTCAACAATAAAATAATCCTCACTCATACACACAGTAAAAATAACCTTCAGATATTGGAGGCCATCTACATTAAATCCAAACAACCCACACTTAATAAAATCACGTTTAAATCTGGTCATAACACATTACATTGCATTTGAATATATGGTTCTGTTGTCATTTTGAGCTAGCACGTGGTGTGACGTCATAGAACCACATTACAAATTTGCGAACTGCGTTTGCTATTTTTGGTAATTGTTGCCGTTGCTTAACGAATTTTTATATCAACACAAGATAAAATCGTCGCTGATGGTGGATGTTTTTGTGTTAACGTCCTTGTAACTCTTCTGAAGATGGCTCATGTGAGCCGAAAGCTTAAAACCAACTTAACAAAAAATTATCCAAATGTTGGAGAATTTTTGTCTTTATTTTCAACTGAAATTAAAGCCAAAATACGATGTTTAGAATGGCTCATGAATAAACATAATAGACATTCATTGTCCCTTATATTTAACAGTATATGTTTAGAAACATATTTTCATATATATATATATATATATATATATATATATATATATATGAAAATATGTTAAGTAATACAAACCTTAATTACCGCTATAAACAAACAAAAATATTTGTTACCACCCATACTGATAGTAGCTTCTTTAAAAATTAAAATTGAAGAACGGGCTGTTCAACCGGTTTCGTACCTCGCTCTACAGAGCCAAATCGAGCTAAGTAAAAGAATTTGAGTTTAAAAAAATATATATCCTCTCTATTACAATAAAGACCGTTGTATATAAATATATATATATATACATATGCACAAACACACATACATATGTATATATATATAGTTTTGTGAATAAATATGCATATGATGGTACACACAGGAATTATATTATTATTCAGGTGTTAATAAAACAGTGGTCAATATAGTATGAACATAGCTATTTTATATATATTAATGAATATACATAGTGTCTTACGTTGATAGCACATTAGTATGCTTCTTTGAATGTATCTGAAATGAAGATGCCACTGTTTTTAGTAAAAACTATGGTAGGCAGCGGTAATCTTCAAAAAAGGCAACTTTAATTGAAATCTGAACTTGTCAGAGAGAGAGAGAGAGAGAGAGAGAGAGAGAGAGAGAGATAGAGAGAGAGAGAAGGGAGGGAGAGTAATGACTGCAACTTAGTATTAAGCTTACGTCTTAGAAACTTTAGGCATTGTTGTAGATCACAAGCTATACTAGAAACATGCATATAGATCACATACTATCAGTAAGTTAATTGCCATACATGAAACACGCTTGGGCGACTGGACAAAAGATTTTTTAAGCAGTAGGTGGCCATTAGTTTCTGCGGTAAACTGATTGCCAACCATGGCTATACAACCCAATCTATCGTGTTATTTAACCCATAGCTGGTGGGAAGAGACTGATTATTACCTTTCTCAAAAGTATTTGCGCGTAATTGAATGCAACGATTTCGACTGAAATTTGAACTCGGCTTTCCGATTTCATGTTTCCAGCCGATATCTACTACACAGCAACTCAATCCTATACCAGGACCAAAATGTGTAGTCTGTAGGGAATGGAATCTGTATTTAGTTTTTCTATCAGTGATACGTTTGCATCCTTAAGTTGGTAATTGAGTTTTACTTTGTCACAGTCGTCTTTCGTGGCCTAATTGATAACGGCACGATTCGGCTGTAGAAGTTGTTTTCCTGATAAATACAGGATTCCTCTCAAGGTGGGAGGAGGCATATCTTTAGTTTCTAACCCGGTCCGCTGATATTAAATTCAATAAATTAATTAAAAATTAAAAATGTCAACCTAGATAAGTGTACCCACTAAAAATAACGTATATAGTTTCGATAGTATATCCCTGTAAATGTCAGTCTATCAATCTTCGTCTCTCCCTTTCTATTACTGTTTGAACTAATTTTTTAAGTTCAGTTTATCCTCATCTATCTTTGATCATCTGAATCTCTTTGTTTAAGCCAGTCAGTTGTAACTATATGTGTTTGAAACTCTTTACTTCAATCTGTTCATATAAATCATCGATTGTCTTAATCTTTTTAATTTCATTTTTCTTTTCAAATATACCTTTGATTGTCAGTCAGTTTGTCTGTTAGTGTTTTTCTCTTAACCTGTTTACCACGGACAGTCAGTGTCTATCTTTTGTCCTAATCAATATTTCCTCAGTCTGGTCTAATATGTCCTTGATTATTTTAACCTGTTTACCCCAGTATTTTCGAATCTAATATTGTCTTAATGTATCTAGATCTTTTCGTATCTATCCATGATTGTTTTCTCGATCAAAAATCTGCCGAGGCTGACAAAGCAAACCACGCTGCCGAGCTTAAAAAGGACCTTCAATCCGTGGTGGACTGGGGTAAGAAATGGCTCGTGAATTCTGTTTAGCCACGCCCAAATGCCATAACATCTTCTTTTGCCTAAATCTGTATGCAATTATGAACCTCAATTTGTTCACAGCTACACTTGATTTTCTCTCGATTAATAGCGAATGTAGTCACTACTGACAGTTACTGTTACCCTTAGATAAAACGCATGATTCACGATTACCGTAAAGATTTTAATGGTGGTAACAATAAACGAGAAGCTTTTTGGGTCTATCGATCGTCATTAAATGAACTCAACTTTTATTTTAACTGAGATTAATTCGTAACAGAACTTAGCATCAAGAGTGGCAAGAACAGTTTTTGACGATTCTATGTATAAAACTTCTATTTGAAATTACTTAAATATCTTGTAGTCTTCAGCAATAACGAACCTGTCACTCGTGTGTGTCCAATGACAATGATCAATTTGAAACATATGGTACTGTTTACAGGAAGCGATAGGAGATGTCCACGATAGAGAATAGAGTTCTCCCCCTTGAGATAACTGGGAACAGATACGCGTCAGCCGTGGAGGAATATTTGAAAGGTAAAAGGAAAATGATGCTTTGAGTGTTTGGAAATGTGTGAGACGCAAGAAAACGTGGACGACGTAGAGCGAAAAGTGATAACTTATTAATATTCCCACTTATATACACACGCAAACATACACACGCGTACAAGAAACGTAGATACACAGAAACACACACACAAACACGCGCGCACACACAAACACACACAGACACACACGCACGCACACACACACACACACACGCACATATATATATGCATGCACGAACACTGATGAATATATATGCATTTAAGTACATATATGAAATGAATATGTATACATAGTATACATGTATAAGCACATATATATTTAATACTAGCAGTATAACCCGACGTTACTCGGGTGTAATGAAAGCTTTAAAACTAATCCATGGTTCTGGAGCTCAGACTCTTTGGACGTTGGCACGAAAGACTTTTAAAAAGCAATAGTTGTTTCCAGTTAAAGCGAAACCGTAGACTGAAAGAAAAATAAATGAATGTAAGTCAAATTTTGATTTCCTGCTATCGATATCAAATAGGTATTTTTCGTCGTAAACTGAATTTTGAAGGTGAAATAAGATCTCTGAGTAAATGATATCATCGCTGAGACTAAGAACTACAATTATATCTACTTAGAGCCAAACCCGAAGCAAAAACTAAAATAAAAGGGCTGAAAAATACAGACATACAGGTAGATAAACAGACACACACAAACAGCTTGCCTTTTATATATATATATTACCGATTTTCTGCACTAGTGTAAGAACTGCAGCCCTGAAACTTCTGAATATCGTTTCTTATGTCTTTGTCTATGAGTGTATCAAATTTGATTAAAATCGGACCACTCCTTCTATAACACGATTTTTTCGATATTTATCGGTGGTACCTCGACACAAAACCTAGTTAAGAACACTCGCAGATGCTTATAGTACAACTGTGTAAATTTTCAAGAAAATCGGTTCAGTCTCGTTTCGGAGTCTAGCGGTAAAGGACACACACACACACACACACACACACACACACAAAGTTCCATTTTTAAATATGTTTAGATAAATAATTTAAAAATGTAAGTTCACACTCCTCTCTTTCTCTCTCTAAGTATATATATAGTGTGCGATGGATAAATTATCTACATTTTATTTTCTTTAATTTCGTGCATGGGTGTTGTTTCTATTTTCTCGGCATCATAATATAGAAGTGTCCGTTGTGCACCATCTGTGAGACGACCATGGCACAATTCACTTTGCCAGAAATTTGGAAACGGCATGCTCTACTACTTAGCATTCGAATCAGAAGCTCGAGTGCGAACATTTAACAGTGTTTGTGTGTAGGTCTGAGGAACGTGCAGAAGATTTAGAAAAATCTGGATGAGTCTAAGGATGATTACGAAGTGATGACGACATTATGCCTCTATTTATCGTCCTAAAGGGCCGCAGACTCAGCACGGAGGCCTAAGTTAAATGCTTTCCGGAGGCAGTGCTTCTCTGTGTCAAGAGGATGGTTGCAAAAAGACCCAATGTGTGGCAACAGGACTCTGCACTATGCCACACAAGCAGATACGAGATATCTAAAAAAATTCTTGAAACACCAAAAACGAACTGAAAACAAGGATTATGGCAGCATTCACCAAAGTAAACAAGAAAGCCGCCCAGAAGAGTTACAAGAGATTCCGAAGTCGTCTGAGGTCCGTAGTTAAAATCAATGTCGATTTCATTGAATAAATTTACTCTTTAGTATTTCCAGATAGTTTTGTGTAATTTTGGTAACTATATTTGTTAAAATAAAATGTCCATATTATTTTCATTTTTGCGTAATTTTGACGACAATTTATCCATCGTACCCTATAGAATGTAAATTACATAATTACATGCAAAGTTGCAACGTGCCTTTAAATTGTGCCTCTTTTTCTCTAATATAATAGCTAAATACCTATCCAGGCCAGCATTATCGATATTATTAAGCTTGTGTATGACATGAGGTTCCACAGAATGTGAGATAGGAAAAGGAAGAGGACTGTAATTCGCCAGTCATTCTAGCGCATAAGCGTTGATCACTAGTATAGTTGGCAGATACGTGAGTATTTGAACAACAAACAGGACATGGCGTGAAGTATTATAATGGTGGCTGTTCCCTTAAAACGAAAGAATGTTATTTATTTTCAGTGTTTGTAAAGAAAAGCGATAAGAAAGGACTAACTATAAATTGTAAAAGTACGGAATATATGGTCTTTCGACAAAAGAAACAGCTCATGATGCCAACTCCGAAACGGGAAAACCAAAATCAAGTAAGCGGAAAATTTTAAATATCTAGGAACTATCTTTTTTAATCATTTCACTCCAAGCAAGGTGGTACCGCCACTGATTTGCAGGGGGCTACATAAAATGTTAAAGTTTTAGACAGGGGGAGAGTGAAGACAAAAACGAACCAGCTACAGGGAGTGAAAGAGAAAGGACAACAGAATGATGTAAACACAGGAGTGAAGACATTTACGAAGGTAGAGAGAAAGGAAAAGAACAAGATACACAGGGTGATGTGGAAATGACCGGAGCTAAGTGGATAAGAGATGGGAAATGACATTGCATTTAAATTCTTGGAGGTTGTAGCCGTCAGGAAAGCAAGTATATGGAAGGGAGTTCCACAAGCGAGAAGCGCGAGAAAAGAAGCTGAGAAGTAGAATTGTCGCCTGCATTTGGTAGATACAACTGTAAAAGGGTGGGAACTTGTTGCCAGTCTGGTTTCCCGAGTAAATTTCTGTGGAGGGGGCACCTGTGACCTAAGTTCGTCAGATCAGAAGCCATGAAAATATTTATAGAAGAAACAGAGGAAAGCCACATCCCGCCGATGAGAAAGTGGCTGGAGTCGAGCTGCAAGGTCGGGACTAATCACATTACAGATTCTCCTTTGAAGCCTGTCGAGAACACTGAGATGAACAGTCGGGGCGCCTGACAACAGTATTCCATGCACTGTCGAATGGTTGATTTGTATATGTGATTCAGGTGGAAAAAAAAAACTTTCTGGCCCGACACAGTGACCCAAACTTCCTAGCAGTGGATTTAGCTATTGATTCAATGTAATGATTTCACTTGAGGTCGGAAGATAGGTAAGGCCGAGGAGGCGCAGTGTATTGCTTTCAGGGAGACTTGCTGATGGGTGGCAGGAGAAATTACGTATGATGGCTGACAGATAGGAGTTTCATTTTAGAGGCATTGAAATTTACAAGCCAATTCTTACTCCAATCATCAGTGAAGGTATTTCTCGAGATCAGCAGCGAGGTTATGTTTGTCCGCCTCGCCAAATTTCTTACTGATGCGGGAATAGATGGTGGTGTCATCTGCGTAGATACCTACTTGGTATTTGATCACGTCTGAGAGATCATTTATGAAGATTAGAAAAAGAACGTCGGGCCTAGGATAGATCGCTGGGGAGACCAGCGTTCGTGCGTTTGGATGTGAAGGCATGTCCATTCAAGGCGACATTCATTATGGAGTTAGGAAAGATTGGATCAGATCAAGCAAGCGTTGATTGCTACCATAGCTCTGTAGCTTGCGCAGGAGGCCAGCGTGCCAAACCCTATCAAAAGCCATGGAGATATCCAGGGCAACAGCAAGAGCCTCACCGGACTTATCGAGGGCCTGGTATATAACAGAGGACGGGAAATACGACACCAAAATCGGAAGAAAATCTAGTTTAAAAGAAAAAAGAAAAAAAAAGAAGTAGCCGTAATTCGAACTTTTCGCGAGGACTCGACTTTAGGCTTCGATAACTGTTACGACGTACAATGAAATCTGTGACACTTATTTATAACAGATGTGCAGTTAATCGAATCTCGCAGACTTCAATCCTCATCAGGCGATCTAGTATTGCAACCTTGCGTAAACTAAATTCTACACGTTTATAAATGTTGAGTAATGTTGCAACGTTTATCGGGATGAAAATTTAAGATCAGTGAGATTAACTCCCGATTTAAGTCCCGTATCAGACCAACTGACGGAATCGAACTCACTATCGCAAGATCTAAAGATTAAGATTTTTTTTAGCTCACTAAAAGCGGGTATCCTATTTGGCAGGTTATTTTAATGAAGCGATTATTTTTATTTCAATTAACACAATAAGCGGTGGACACTGTCATTGGAGGCGTATTTGTAATAAGAGGTGGAGCTGTCTCCAGTTGGTCTCTTCATTCGGCTTCATTGTTGACTGATCACATTACCGGCTAAAAAGAAAGAAGATTGCATAGCGCCCGCCAGAATGGCGGTCAGTTAATGGATTAAAAGAAGTAAATTAATAAGAAGGTAATAAAAATTACAAAAAAAAATGTTGAGCTAATTTGAAATATGGAGGAACGAAGAATTAAGGAAAGAGGCAAAAGTTTTCTTAAAATAATGAAGCAGCATGTAAAAATAAATCGGTTATATAATACAGCTTGATTTTATTTAAGAATTCATTAACGGACTAATCCAAAAAAAAGCAATGCTATTCATTCGTTGTAGATTCAGATATCATAAGATGACAGGGAAGACATTGGATTAAAATAAACCACACAGAAGACTAAAAAAGAAAATAAAAGAGAAATAGAAAACAGGATGAAACAAATGAAGGCCAAAGGTGAAATAGAAGAGAGGAAAAAAAAGAGTAAGGTTATAAATAAAAAGGAGTAAAAATGAGAATAAGAAAGAAAAATCTAAATCGTATAAAATGGAGGAAAGACAGACATTTTACTTGATTTTCGGACATGTTAACCCTTGTTGTGTCATTTAAGTTTTCATGTGGTTTCCAGTGTAGGAACGAAATTATTACTCATTAGTAATAGACAACTGGGTTAGCTACGCTATTATCCACGTCAAGATGCCTTAAAGAAATAAATAAAAGAATGTAAGAAAGCAAGCAGTGAAAGAGGAAAAGAAAAGAAGGAAGGAAGTGAGAAAGGAATGACGGAAAGAAAAATGCATTTTTGTTTTCAAAATTAGAAGAAAGTTAACCTTGATTAATTTTACGATATTTACAACACTTACTGTATTATTTTATATCGAATTTTGTAGGGAACATTCCGTAAGGGTTGAACTCACTACTCAATAGTAATAATTAACTATCCTCGTAAATCATTACTTCAGTCTAATATGCCTGAAAGGAAGGAAGGAAGGAAGGAAGGAAGGAAGGAAGGAAGGAAGGAAAGGAAGGAAGGAAGGAAGGAAGGAAAGGAAGGAAGGAAGGAAAGGAAGGAAGGAAGGAAGGAAAGGAAGGAAGGAAGGAAGGAAGGAAGGAAGGAAGGAAGGAAGGAAGGAAGGAAGGAAGGAAGGAAGGAAGGAAGGAAGGAAGGAAGGAAGGAAGGAAGGAAGGAAGGAAGGAAGGAAGGAAGGAAGGAAGGAAGGAAGGAAGGAAGGAAGGAAGGAAGGAAGGAAGGAAGGAAGGAAGGAAGGAAGGAAGGAAGGAAGGAAGGAAGGAAGGAAGGAAGGAAGGAAGGAAGGAAGGAAGGAAGGAAGGAAGGAAGGAAGGAAGGAAGGAAGGAAGGAAGGAAGGAAGGAAGGAAGGAAGGAAGGAAAGGAAGGAAGGAAGGAAGGAAGGAAGGAAGGAAGGAAGGAAGGAAGGAAGGAAGGAAGGAAGGAAGGAAGGAAAGGAAGGAAAGGAAAGGAAGGAAAGGAAGGAAGGAAAGGAAGGAAAGGAAAGAAAGGAAAGGAAGGAAGGAAGGAAGGAAAGGAAGGAAGGAAGGAAGGAAGGAAAGGAAGGAAGGAAGGAAGGAAGGAAGGAAGGAAGGAAGGAAGGAAGGAAGGAAGGAAGGAAGGAAGGAAGGAAGGAAGGAAGGAAGGAAGGAAGGAAGGAAGGAAGGAAGGAAGGAAGGAAGGAAGGAAGGAAGGAAGGAAGGAAGGAAGGAAGGAAGGAAAGGAAGGAAGGAAGGAAGGAAAGGAAGGAAGGAAGGAAGGAAGGAAAGGAAGGAAGGAAGGAAGGAAGGAAGGAAGGAAGGAAGGAAAGGAAGGAAGGATTACATTGAAAAAAATAGAGAAAATACAGACAAAAAGTATCAATGAAAGAGAAAGAAAGAAAAGGAAGCCAACATGAAAATATTGTAAAGGCAAAAGAAAAGAGAGAGCAAGAAAGAGAGGAATCGGATTGAGAAAAAATGCTAAGATAAAATACGTACAACTTCTGGAGAGGAAGTAACAAAATAAAAAGAGAAAAAGAAAGAAAGAAAGAGATAGAGAGAGATAGAAAATCAAGGAAAAATTTAAGAAGCATAGTAAAAAGACTATGAAGTAAAGAGGCATATAAGAGCAAAAAATAAATAAATAAATAATAGGTCTTCGAATGTCGAGACAAATTCCTGAGATGAAAAACAATAGCATTTGTTAGGTTTCAAAAACGAAATTAAAAACAGAAAAGAAAAGAAAAAAAGGAAAAATAGTCACAAAAAAAGGATCAAGTCGAGATTAAAAGACATTGACAGATTAAGACGTAAACGTAAACGGAAACTGATTTAGTTAACAAAGAAAATCAGTAGAAAATGGAAAAAACCAAAAATCTAATAAAATCATATAAATTCTATTCATTAAAGACGAAATATTATTTTTCTGTCAATAAAACTTGCCTTTATTTCATGGCTACTGATAATCCCACATTGTCTAATTTTCAGTTATTTCTATACTAGCAGTATAGCCCGGCGTTGCTCGAGTGTAATGAAAGCTTTAAAACTAATCCATGGTCCTGGAGCTCAGACTCAGCGTAAAGAATATTTATGTGAAGTTTGGTGAGAATCGGATAAAATTGTGGATTTGTATAAAGGACATACAGACAGATAAACAGACACACACACAAACAGCTTGCCTTTTATATATATATATATATATATATATATATATATATATATATATATATATTATCGATTTTCTGTACTATTGTAAGAACTGCAACCTTGAAACTTCTGAATATTGTTTCTTATGTCTTTGTCTATGAGTGTATCAAATTTGATTAAAATCGGACCACTCCTTCTATAACCCGATTTTTTCGATTATCGATTTTCGATATTTATCGGGGGTACCTTGACACAAAACCTAGCTAAGAACACTCGCAGACTCTTATAGTACAACTGTGTAAATTTTCAAGAAAATCGGTTCAGCCGTTTCAGAGTCTATAGGTAACGGACACAGACACACACACAGACACACACAGACACACACACAGAGACAAGGTTCCATTTATAAATAAGTTTAGATTAAAATAATTCATACATAATAATTACAATGCATTTTAACGGTAATAGCAATATATTCTTATACATATCGTAACCATGTCTTATTAGTAAAGCTTACATTAAATAGTGATAACCTCTTCCTAATTTACAATTCTATTCTATTTTTAATGTATTTCTATAGTACAATTATTTATATATTTCCCAATTCATTTCCGTCATACAACTAGACCACTTTCCAATCGGTAACAGTTACATTTAACTACTTAGCATAGAAAATACTTTTTCTTACTAATTTCTAACATTCTTCTTTTTCTATTTGCAGTATCACTTTTACCATGTACGCGATCATGGCTCTCCATGATCTTCTATCCTTTAGTAACGTTAGTTCCCATGTGAAGCGTCCTACACCACGTTCCGCAAGTTCTCATACTCAGTGCCTTCCTCTGTCTATTTTGCCTTTAGTATGTCATGCAATTGTCAAATTCTCTAAGCTCTTCTTATGTGTCTCATAAATTTCAACTCTTTCTTTCTGATTCTAAGTATAAGTGGCTTTTTGTTTTCATTTCCTTTAAGGTATTCGTTACTTACACGTTCAGTTCATGAAATTCTCAGCATGCTTCTGTAGAACTACATTTCAGTTGCTTCCAGTTTTATTTTTATATGTGAGGAGATTGCGCAGAATTCATTGCCATACAAGAGGATAGATGTTCCATAGCAGTACAATACTCTTTTCTTTTTTGTATCTAACGAAATTTTTCTGTCTCGATTCGCCATCGTATATCTTGTTCTTTGTTAAAACACTTTTCAGAGATTTTAATTGTTGTACTTGTTTGATTTCGATATCACCAAAAGACACTTTATTTCCAGTAAATGAAAATTTCCCATTTTCCCCTAAACCGGCAATATTGAAAGTAAAAATTTTAACAGAACTTAATATGAATTTTTTTATTACTAGAAACATTATTTTAGGGAATACACGTGCTACTATAAACATTTCAATTTTTATGAACAGTGAAATTAATATCCATCGAACTAGACATAGAAAGTCGTATTAAGCTATATGTAGATTTTTTTTATTAATCTTTTTATGTGTAGTCTGGGGAATATTAATTTCATTGCTTGAAAAAATAAAAAAAACAAAATAAAAATAAAAATAAAATAAACGGTGTCGTCTACTCAAACACATGTATCCATTAACTAACACTTCTAGTAATTGAAATATTGAATAAAATCTCGACTTTGTATATTTAAGCATAGTGAATGCTGGACAATCTCCTCAAAGATGGAGGAAAAAATTGAGATTGAGGCGAAAGAAATGTAGTTATACGGAACGATATTGAGAATACCATGGACTCGACATGTCCGAAACGACGATGTTTGAGAGTAACTGGAAATAAAAAAGAAAGATACGTAGCATCAGAAATAGACAGTTGAAATTTCTCAGGCATATAATTACGAAAGAAGGCTTGGAAACTTTGATGCCGACAGGACAGATTCCAGACAATAGCGAAGAAGAAAAATGCATAAACTACCATTTTTTGTTTATAATCATATCACCCAAGCAAGGCAATTTACTGCCACTGGTGCGCAGGGGGTTACATAGGAGGAATGTTATGAGAAAGAGTGACAGGTTATAGTGGTGTCAGGAAGTGGGTAAGAGAAGGATAATAATACTGATGAGAGTAGAGTGGATGGAGAAAGGAGTATGAGAGAGAGGATGCAAGTTAGTGAAATAAGAGATGACTTGATTTTACTTTAAATTCTTGGTGATTGTAGCTGACTGGAAAGCAACTAAACGGTAGGGAATTCCACAGGCGGGAAGTGCGAGAAAAGAAGCTTCTGGAGTAGAATTTGCGTTTACATTTTTTTGGCTTCACAATAAAATGGTGGGACCTAGTTGATAATCTTGTGGCTCGAGTAAAGTCTTATATAGGAGGCACCAGTGAGTTAAGTTCATTGGAGCAGAAGCCGTGAAAGTATTTGTAGAAGAGACACAGAGAAGACACAAAGTCACTGTATCTGAGCTGCCCGGTTCGGGATCGATCACATTACAGATTCTCCGTTAGATTTTGTCAAAGACCCCTAGGTGGATAGCAGGGGCACTCGACCAGATATGGCAGCAATATTCAATGCACGGGCGGATGGTAGATTAATATATGTGCAGGATGGTTTCAGACGGGAAAAACTTCCTGGTCCTACACAGAGAACTAACTTTAATACCAGCGAATTTAGCTATGGATTCTATATAGTCATTCCACTTTAGGTCTGTTGTGAGAGTTAGCCAGAGGAGGCGCAGTGCTTTCAGGGAGACTAGCCTGATCCATGCTAATGGGGGTTAGGAGCGATTGTCTCTGATGATTAATAGCTACCAGCTTCGTTTTGGAAGCGTTAAAATTCACGAGCCATTTCTTACCCCAATCCATCACGGATTGGAGGGTCTTTTCAAGCTTGGCAGCGAGATTTACTTTGTTCGCCTCGTCAGATTTCAACGTATATGCCTACTTAGGATTTTATTACATCGGGAAGATCGTTAATGTAGATCAGAAAAAGCGTAGGACTTAGAATAGAGCCTTGCGAAACACCCGCGTTCGTATTATAGTATTAGGAGGCATGTCCATGCAGTACTACTTTCATTTGGAGATATCTAGGGCAACGGTTTGGGCTTTGCCGTTCTTGTCGAGAGCCTGGTGTATATACTCATTGATGGTCGTGAGCATATCAGCAGTAGACCTGGTGAAGCGGAAACCATACTGTTTGTCAGAGTGGGCCGTAAGATGTTGAACCGCCGAGTCGTTGATGATGGCTTCGAACACTTTACCAAAAATCGATAGGAGGCTGATAGCGCAACAATTAGAGAGGTCAGAGGCTTCACCAGCATTTTTGCATAGGAACCACGGAGGAGGACTTCCAACAGGCAGGAAAGTAAGAAGCAGAGAGGCAGTAGTTATAAAGTTTGGAAAGAAAAGAGGAGAGTTCAGGAGAACATTTCTTCAGGACAATGATTTGGATTCCGTCACTGCCGCTCGCTTTATGGGGGTCAAGCTTTGAAGTTATGTTAGAGACCACCGAGAGAGTAATGTGGAAACCATTCAGTTTGGCCTCGGTTCGGGGAGGGAAGTCGGGTACAGATACTCCAGACGGTTTACTTTTGCTATGATGATAGAATGTGTTCATTGTTAGTTTTATTAGGAGAGAGGCCTAGAGTAGAATCAGTCGGTCGCTGTATGCAGCATGTGTGGGAGGGAAACTGGCGCAGACTGCAGCATGATGTGGCCTCATAGTTGCTCATCGGAGGTTCATGCAGGGACACCCAACCATGCGTGACATGGCACTACATAAGACCCCGATAATATTCAACTGTTGATCAGAGCAGCCTCTCATGACGCTACGCACAAGTTCGGGCTTCTAATTGCCAGTCAGAAGCATCAACTACGAACCTGCCAACCCGGTACCCTCAGAATGAAGAGACGTTGCTAACATTCACAAATAATTAAAAAAAGCTAGGACCAGAGGAAGGGAAAGAAATCTGGAACCTCTTCCTAAACAGGAAACAAGGCATGTACCGTTACTCCTGTCCAAAAGAAGAGGGGCGAGTGTGAACCGGGCGATTGAAGGGTCTATTTACTCCAATAAAAAATTAACTTAGTTTTAACTTAGTATAAGTCGGAAGAAGCCCTCCAATCCAATAGTTTTGCAGTACCTCCCCATACCCGTTTTAAAGAAAACAAAATAAACGTAATGCCTTTAAAAGTGCTGACTCATTTTTTAAACAAATATAAATACCGATATAAAAGAGATGACAAAATATAAAATGGGTTGTACAGTAAATAAACAAATAAAATAATTAAATTTCAAAAATTAAACTCGCCGCCAAAAGAAAAAAATAAAATTATTACATTTCAAAAATTAAACTAGCAACCAAAAGAAAAGACGAAAATTATCAGGCAAATTTACCAGTCTCCTAGAACTAAAAGTTAGTAAAATTTTAAGACAAACATTGCAGATCCATTTCTCTCGTCAATTTTAGCTACAAGACAAATCGGCGACTGACTGCTGACCATATCGTACGTTGTGGTAGTGGGTCACTGAGGACTACCCTTAACCAGGAGCTAAAAGCAGCATTTTAATATCTGGGAGAAGACTTCCCATCCAATAGTTTTGCAGTACTTAACAAGCTTGTGTAAATGGATGGTAGAACAAGGTTTAGGAGAGATAACAAAAAAAAAAAAAATAGAAAAAAAATTAAAAAGTTACAAAGGATAGAAAATTATGAAGAGCCTTGATCACAACCATCCTGAGGGGACATAAAAAAGAAAGAAGACTAGATTGTTAGCTATGTCTCATCATTTTACAATCGTATGTTCTATTCTAATAGTTTCTTCTCTAGCGCTTCTCACCCATCAAAGTCTCTTCGAGTTTCATATTTTTCGGTTATATATAATCTGTTTGTGGTTGAGTGGATATAGGCTCAGAACGAGAAATCGGAGTTCGAATTCTAGTTGAATTCATTGCATTCACTTACGCGCTAATACTCTTTGGAAAGGTATCAATCAAGCTCTTCTCTTTCAAGCTATGGATCAAATAGCAGAATAGATTGGGTTCTATAGCCTTAATTGTCAACTAGTCTACCACATAAAGTAATTACAACCTACTGCGGGAAAATTTTCTGTCCAGACAGTCATGTCTCTTTCGTGACATGATCGCCCAAGCGTGTTCCACGTATGGCACCTAACTAACTTAATCTTCATTCTTCTTGAATCCTTTTCTTTGTTTTGTTCTTGGTAACCCTTTGCATCTTAGTAGCTTTAACGACTTGATTGGGGTGAAATGATTAAAAATAAATCATCAAATTCAAGGAAATATTCGATTCTTTATACAAGTTGAGGTGTCCGCGTGCTTACAAGAACTGAAAATGCTAAATTTGTTTTGAAGAAATTTCATTACTAGTTAATATTTCTTTTGCGCACGTGTTTTCGAAATTCTCAACTGAAGGAGAGTTCTATAAAAAAATACTCAAAAGTGATGGGCGTCATGTCTTTTTATTCGTGCCAAGAGTCAGGAAAAATTGTGTTGCAGACGTGTGTAAAAGTTCAGAGCACAAAAGGCGAAAGTCGACCGTCTCGAGGACAATTGTCCTTGGGTGTCTTAGGCGGTCGCCCTATTCTCTGTTCTGCATGCACTCTCTTTGTCGTGCAGTTAGCGGCCTGTAACAGCGCCTGCGTAAACCTTGAAGTCATCCCCACGAGAAAAGCGAAGAAAAGGTCAGAAGAACTGTCAGCAGTCATTCATAGAAATGCTTTGTTGTTATTTTGCTGTGGTTTAATGACTCAGTGAACATTTTTGCGTTTCATGGCGACAGAAGAATGCTAGAGCTTGGAGACAGATGCAAGAAAAAAAAGGAAGAAATGAAAAAACTGAAAGGTGGAAAATGATACAAAAATGGCGGATAGGTGACTGGACAGATATCACGGTACGCAGATAACTGTCGGCGAAGGGAGTGCTAAATACTCCCCATAACCTATCTTACACATATATAAGTGCTCATTTGCCCATATTTAGAATATTGCTGACACATATTGGCTGGCGCTCCTGCTATATATTTAGTGATTTTTGATAAAATCCAAAGAATAATATATCAATATTATTGGTCATGAACTAGCGTCTCAGCTTCAGTTATTTTCCTGCACTCTGTTTTCTTATAAATACTTTCATGGTAATTGTTTGGATGAGCTTTTCGCTATGGCGGCTAGACATCATAAAATTTAAGCTCAGTAATGAATTGGCTACAAAGTCTCATCAATTTATAACTGAATTAGCTAGATGTAACCGTAAGTTCTGCGCTGTTTCTTTTATCGCACTTCTCGATTAAGGAAAAATCTGCCGGCTCTATTCCTTCCAGTTAAATTTGATCTTCAAAAATTTAAATTCAATGTCAATCGTTATCCAATGTTTTCCTGATCACTTTTTTCTAATGTACTCTTTATTATTTTGTTCCACGTGAACAGATTTTGATTTAGCAAAACGAAGCGTGATTCACGTTGAACGGCGGAATATATCTATATATATAGATCTTAATCATTTACACACACACACACACACACACACACACACACACACACACACACACATATATATATATATATATGAATAGAATGAGTAAAGAACCAGTAGGAAAAAAGTGTCTTTAATCTAAAATGTTTCACTTTAGCAAGCTTCTTCAGATATTTATTAAAGACGAATAATACAAAAATCGAACAGACAGTATGTTGATTGAGTTATCGTTTCATTGGTCAGATTCGTGTCACGTGTAGTAAAGCAATAGATGCATGTCACGTGTAATAAAGCAACGTAAGTGTAGAAGAAAAAACAACTTGTGTCTCGTTTAAGTGTGATGGCCAACGCGTAATGAAAACACTAGATGTTTATTATGAATGTAAGTATATGTATGAGCGTTGTAGGGCAGTGGGTACCGGCTCGGAACGAGAAATCGGGGAGCTGAGTTCGAATTCCAGTCGAATTCCAGTCCTTGCATTCACTTACGCGCAAATACCATTGGAAATGGTATTAACCCGTTTCTTCCCTTCTAGTTATGGGTTAAATAATAGGACAGATTGAGTTTTATAGCATTTGCTGGCAAAGTAATGGCAACCTACAGCGGGATAATCTTCTGCCCAGTCAGTCATGTCTCTTTCGAGACGTAATCGCCCAAGCGTGTATCACGTATGGTATATTAAACTCAATGGTATATATAAGTGAAAATAATGTGTGTTAAGCGTATTTAAACTATAGACAAATTAAGTGTGTGTATATGTCGGTAACGTTAGTATGTATGAAGGACAGTGATGAAATACATTTCTGTTCAAAATACGTAACGAGTATTGTGTGCAGATGTGTTTGTGTATGTGCTTGTGTGTGTTTGTGCGTGTTTTTGTTTTTGTTTATCTTTGATGTCTGGTAAGACCATTGCTTATTCGTCCCCACAAATTATACCTGATTGTTGATCTGATATTGGCTACGGGGTTACGGTCAAATCGCTATGGAAACACCGGTTCTTGTTGCGTCATCGAAGTTAAGCAGAGTGTATAAATGGGAAAGGGAATTGAGGACACCGGATACTGTAAACAGCCTCCTACAATCCGAAATATGTTTCGGTTTTAAACAACTCTCAAAGGGTTTTAAGCCTTTTAAAACAAAACAGGAAAGAATAGCAACAAAGAAACAAATACATCAATTAAGCCCAATTGGCGCTTGCACTCGATATTTCTACGTTATTCTTGTTTGGAATAATTAATAATAATTAATATTATTATTAATAATTAATAATTAAATATTAATAATAATAGAGTTGGCGATTTGTTGCTAGTTTTGCAAATTCTTCTTCTTCTTTATGCGCCTTGACCCTTCAGGACGTAAGCGATTATGGACTTCCACTTGGCTCTGTCTCTTGTCGCTATAAAAATTTTCTTCTCTGCATCTCTCACAAATTTCGCTCTGCCATCCATTTGTTCAGGCCTATTAATTATGGCCCGCGTTTCTTTCCCCAGTCTCTCTTTTATTCTATCCATCCTGCGAGTATTAAAT
The DNA here is from genome assembly GCA_037127315.1 of Ascarosepion bandense. Lineage (NCBI taxonomy): Eukaryota > Metazoa > Mollusca > Cephalopoda > Sepiida > Sepiidae > Ascarosepion > Ascarosepion bandense. The sequence goes on along the minus strand of JBBBDQ010001661.1, from coordinate 6,295,756 downwards.
CCTCCAGGCCCCCTTTCCTCATTACCTGTTCCAGGAACCTCATCTGTCTCTTCCTGATGTTAAGTATGATTTTTCTTCTCTTTTGCATCCTCTCCAGCACCTCATCATTGCTCACGTTCCAGGTTCATGGTATTCTCAGTATCTTTCTGTAAAAATACATTTCTGCTGCCTCAAACCTCTCCTTCATCTTTGATGTGATAGTCCAACATTCACTTCCATATAGAATAAACAGATATCACATAGCAATCAATCACTCGTTTTTCCAATGAGATTTTCCAGTCTTTCAGTATGGTGGTTAGTTTTTGAAATGCGTTCTTGGCCATCTCAGTCGCATCCTCTGTCAGAATATTTCCAGGTACTTAACTTTTTTGCTTGTTTTATTTTAGTTTCTCCGACCTATAGTTGGTATTTTTGAGTCTTCTTTTTATAGATGACCACACATTCAGTTTTCTTGAAGTTTATGCTCAGTCCTTTCTTCTCGCTTTCTTTTGCAACCTTCTGTAGTAGGTCTTGCAGATTACCCTTCATGCAAAACGATAATCTGCAAAACTGAAAATTGTTTCAATTCGTCCTCACGGCGGCATATAGGGTAGCGGCGGGTTGTTTGGCTGTTCATGCGGATCACATGACCTGTCTATCGAGGGTGCTTTTCGATAATGGTGGCTTTCATGCTGTTAGTTTCAGTTTTCTCAAAAATTGCGAAGTTGGAGGCATAATGCTATCAGTTAATGCGTATAATTGATCGCAGTTTCAGCTGGTTGAATCACTCAAGTTTCTTAATATATATATATATATATATATATATATATATATATATGTGCGTGTGTGTGTGTGTATGTGCGTGTGTGTGTGTGTGTGTGCGTGTGCGTGTGTGAGTGTGTATAAAACGTGAGAAAGAGAGAGGATGAAGCAAAGAAGAAAGAGGTACAAGAAGACGTGATTGGTCGATATTGTCGAAAGGAAAACGACAAGGAAATCTCATAAACATTCCTGTTGTGCTTATCAGCATTCACAGCGGGACAACCAATCCTTGCAAAGTATCGCAGCTTGTAAGGAATAAAGAATATTCATTAAAAAATCATAGCGGAAATGCTTTACCTTAACTATATATATATATATATATATATATATATATATATATATATATATATATGAAAAAAGAAAGGAGAAAGGTGGGAAGAAGAATAATAACATTATAAATAATAGAAGATATACAGACAGCAAAAAATCACAGCGTGATTTTATACATCGACAAAAATTAGCCTTTTTCATGTAGGCCTGTAAGTCTTGCCGATATTTGTCAAGCGTTTACTAAACTGGCACAAAGATACTATAGTTAAAAGTACCTTGTGAGATTCGAACTCCCTTTTAAAGGCTCGTGTGTCTGACATCGTTCTTCAGTCGATGTACGCATGCATGCCTCATTTTCGAAGTATTGTATTATTTTTTCTAAACTTAAGAATTTATTGCGCCAAATTTCATTGAAGATTACTATTTGGAATCTTGGAAGATTTAATGTATCATAATATTCCAAAACATTCCTCGCATCAGTCACTGGGATGGGACAGTTTGTGTCTTTGTCCACATGCATGTTTTTGTCCACGCTATGCTAAACTGGTCATGTCACACATGTTATCCCCGTGGAAAGAAAGTACAAAAATAAGTGTCGTATATATGGGCTAACCTTGCATCAAAACTGCTTGACATCAGTGTGATATCTGCCTACCTTAATTGCTGGTGGCGTTACACACTTGTCAATTGACTGCTTACCATCAAGCCGGATATTCGAACCAGGGAAGGGTTCATTTGTTCGCATGTTTGTTTAGCACGATAGAACTTTCGGTTACAAAGACATATACAGAAAATATACCAATTTGCCTTATTGTATAAGATTGTTTCATTTTGCATACGTGCTTATGTATAGATCTGTAGTTGTATGGATAATGTAAGATCACCGCATGAGTGCTGATGGTGTCATGTAATTCATTACTATCTGTTGGATAAACGGCTGAACAAGCATTTGCACCAGGCTTTTTTTGTGTGAAGAGTGACTCAACTCTCAACAGGATTTGAAAACAAGTCCTTCTTGCGAAGGGCCAAGGGCCATCTATCACAGTGGGATCTATCACAGTGGGATTGCCTACATAACCATGCATGCAGCCAGTGCAGTGATGACGACTTAGTATCGCTGGGTGGATAGCTTTCTAGTTAATTTTAGAAGACATCGGCCGTGGATTGACCTGGAGAGGCGTAAGCTTTTTCAGGTCTCAAATAGACATGAGAAAGCCAATCCCTCTCAAAGCACATTGTGCGTGAATGAATAATCCCGCTTTTAACCCAGATATTCGGTTTGGAGGGATACTAGTCAGGTACACACCGGTGGAGCGACATTGTGACTAAAGTAACCTTCTATAGTAGGTATTGCAGATTACCCTTCATGTAAAACGATAATCTGCAAAACTCAAGAGTGTTTAAGTTCGTCCTCACGGCGGCATATAGGGTAGCGGCGGGTTGTTTGGCTGTTCATGCGGATCACATGACCTGTCTATCGAGGGTGCTGTTCGATAATGGTGGCTTTCATGCTGTTAGTTTCAGTTTTCTCAAAAATTGCGAAGTTGGAGGCAAACAACTGAATGATGATAGCGATGATGATTGTATGATTTGTAAGAAGCATGGATATATATATGAACTGTGTGCATAAACTTCATCACTTGCCAAATCAAAAATTTAAGTTATTCAAAGCTTTATTTCGTGTGCAGTCAGGTGTGAAGTGCATATTTTCAGACGAATTTAATCGGTTCCCTAAATGGTTGCTGAATTCCAGCGTGGCTGATTAGACTATTACTTTTGTACAAGTAGGGTAACTGAAAAGACCGTAGATGATAGTAGAGAAAGGATTCTAAGTGTGATGTCTTCGACGGCGTTCGTCTGCCACTTGGATTTCAACTTTTCTATTGTTTTAAACAGCCTCTATCCAGACAAATCGTCAACTACCCCAATCATCAATCAACATTTTTAATTGCTCAGAGAATTGGTGTTCAAGATGGTATTCATATGAATCCGCTATTCTTTGTACTGACAACCAACAGTCCTTTCGCTCGATGACAATTAAATGAAGAAAGCAAGTCGGTTCATGGATAACATTGCTAACCCAATGTCGCTGTCGATGAACAAGCATTGCTTTCATGGTTGTCAACTCTGAATGACTCAAAATTTCCACATGAGGTACGTTATCCTGAAGATTCTCTGCAGGCAAGACACGCATAATATTTCAAGAATTCGAAAATGGTGACAAATGTGGGATCCATAATTCGTGACCAAATAAAAACCTTGAAAGTCATACTGCCTTGTAGATGGAGGTTTTGGTCTTAATGGTGCGATTTTCGTTTAGAGAGACACATTTGGAAACCCGTTCAAATGCTACAGAGGCAAATCTAAATCTCCTCTTTCAGATTATGAGAAGCACGGAACTAAAGTAAATGAATATGTTCACATTTCCGAGATTTACTCGCCAACCCGTACGGAAACTGCGTATACGGACTTTTCTCCAAAACCACTTTATTTTTTCTTGGTATTAATCTTGAAACCAGCGCAATTGAAGACATCATTTACAGCGTCCAGTTGATCCTAAACGCCTAGAGAGGAATGGTTGACGAGAGAAAGTATTATGAACATTCTGAAGTTCAGAGACACATTCACTGGGGATCGTGAACATCTCCTGGAGTCGGTGGAGTTTAAATCCATCACCGTTATAGCGTTTATAGCAATATCGCAGAGACACCGTCATTCAAGAAGTTGGAATTTCTTGAGGACAATGTTACTGATGCCACAAAAACCTTGAACAAACAGAGGCATGTTTCTTTAAAATCATAAGTTAATTGCATCTTGTGTCTTCTTTATCTTTAAGAAAATTGTGTAGCATTCAATTACCATAAAGATATGACGTAGCAGTACAACTTTCTTTTTTTGTTTCTTAATAAATTTTTCTGTCTTAATATATCGCGGATTTATTTAATCTATACAGCGTGGCAATTCTGATTGAAGTAGAAGTTCTACCAGGATTTATTATTGGCAGCTACGGTCTTACAACATAAGATATACAGAAGACACGGTGTTTATAAACGACCGAGAAAGGATGCTACAAGAGCTCTTACAGAAAATAGGGGGAGAATACGAGAAATGACTAGAGATTAATTGCAGTAAAACAGAATCCCTGGTTATTAGCAAAACGAAACAACCATAAAATGCAATTTACAAATTGGAGATGCCAAAATAAAACAAGTACAACAATTTCAAATATCTGCAAAGTGTTTTAACAGAGAACGGAATGTGCGACACTAAAATCCGAAGGTGCATTGGCATCATGAAAGATCCTTCCAAAAGCTAAGCAAAGTATTAAGATACAGCGAAATTTCACCAGAAACAAAGAAAGAGTATTGAGCTCTTACGCGATGCTTGTTTTCCTATGTAGCAGTGAATATTGGACAATCTCCTCAAAGATGAAGAGACTTGATGCAATTGAAATGTCGTTCTAGAGAATGGTGCAGAGATTACCATAGACTAAACACGTGAGTAACGACGAAGTTTTACAGACAATGGAAAAAATAGAACGCTTATACTTAATATCAAGAAGAGACAGTTGGAATTTCTTGACCATATAATAAGGAATGAAGGCATGGAAAATTTGATATTTACAAAACAAATGAAGTCAAAAGATACAAAGAAAAAGAACGTATGATTTGCCTAGAAGGCTGGAGTAAATGAATGTCAGAACATGGTTTAGGAGAGATAACAAAAAGACAAATTTATTAAGAGCTACAAAGGAAAGAAAATTGTGGGAAGCCATAGCCGCCAAAGTCCTGAAGGGAGACAATAAATAGAAGAAAAGTTATATAAAAAAATGTGATATTTTCTCATTTATTGGCTTTATGATATATTACGCAACTGTAGAGTGCGCAGCTTGTAAACAATTGTATAATATCGAGAAAACAAAAATGAGCACCTGCATATCAGCGTAATGCAAAAAAGAATAAAAATAAAAATATTAGAAAAACATGTGTATGAAACAATATATTTTTGTTGCTACTGCTGAAATCATAATTCTCTACCCCACACATATTTTCGGCAATATAACAAAACACCGAGAAATATAATTACGTTTTACGACTGAGTCGAAAAATGCGTTCAGCTTTTTTCTCCCCGAGATGTGCTGTCTCGGGTCTTGTCGTTCACATTAAAATGATATATTAGAATTTGAAGTTTAAGAATTGTCTATGTAATATATATTTCTCAGGCGAACAGACACTTACCAAATATTCTCTCGCTCTTTCTTCCTTCTCACACACACACACACACACACTCTCTCTCTCTCTCTCTCTCTCTCTCTCTCTATAAGGGAAAACTATCACGAAGACGCATCACAAAATAACACATGATGAATATAACGTTTATTATTATCAGTCGAATGACCAGATGGGGTCGTGCAACCGAGCACCTGACCATATATTTGAGTTGAAAACCAAAGAGCTATTCATTCATGCGTAGCATGTTTGAGGTAACAACAGGAGAAGCCCGTCTTTGTTCACAGTCGATGTGGTCCAATTTGAAGGTTCGCCTTGGTCATAGAGATGTGGACGCTGATTCCATCAGTGGGAAGGGGCTTCCGGCCTGGCCATCGACTTCAGTCATGGAAGCATTTTAGCCAGCGATACCGTGCCATTACAGTACTGGCTGCAATACTATGGAACCCAGTCTACCTCATAGTGAAATATAACCGCTGACCCTACAAGATAGTTCTTTCCCACTTTTACAAGTCTTTCTCTGCGTTTTTAGCCACACCATTCACCAAAAAGTCTGGTTAGAGAACCGGTTTAGTCGCAGATGATCTGGAAAATGCGGCAGGTTACATGTATGTGGATACTTGAATAAAGTGATGCCTCCTAATATGTATATTTTTCATAGCGTGAATATTGATTTTTGAAACGATTTACACGTACGATAAATTACAAATAAGGATTTCGAATCCAGAATACGTGTTCCGCTATTTCCGCGTGCATTAAGTCTCGAAATACCATGATATATCTTTTTTCAGCTTTTTATTCATTGGGATTTTTTAGGCAATTCACCCTCGCGATTTTTTTTTAATCGTGACAACACATCAAGATAGACTTCCAGTCAAGTCTATAGAATCTCTATCTGCCAGTCAAGAACATTTGAAGACTTCGTACTCGAATAACCATCGACAACTTCCAAACAGTCTCGTCTACCCAGTTTCGTTCTGAAGTGGTGGTATGTTTTTGGGGGTGTGGTTTAGCGGTGTTAAAATGGTATAGTTTTTAACTGTGCTGCATACCAAGGCGATGTTCTCAGGAAGTCGCCTTTTCAGCTTATTAACCCAGGTTCTGATACTTGAAAAGTTAACTCGCAACCACACGACCGCATGTCTAAGTCAAGAATATTAAAGCGAAATCTATGCAGAAAATAATCTTAGATTAAGTGTCAACGATATATAAAAACGCTTACAGAATCAGGCAGAGATTATACGCATCCAACGATGGATGCCCATTGAGTAGACGCTCTCCGTAGTCGAATTGTTATAGCAGATCGGCTCTAATGACATTTATTCCTGAAAAGGTGGGGGCACAAGATCCAATCCTACCAGAAAGCGCATTTTCTGTAATAAGATTACTCGATATTTGTTTACATTTCTGAGATGAGTTATCGTAATTATTTACACAATTTACATTGTTCGGAGTATTGTCTTCATCTTCATTGCCATATTCATGACAGAAATAGCATAGAAAATGAAACTAGAATAATCTATCCATGTGGACAAAATAAAGGATTCCGTTCGAAATTTCAATAAATTAAAAAATACCGGCCTACAATATGGCGACAAAGATGAGGGCAACAGTCAGAACAATGTAAACAGTATAAGATTTTTCAAATGTTCAGGTTAACAGATAAAATAAATTATTGTTTAAAATATGTGGAGAGTCTACTCAAATATGGCTATCGAATTAATAAATAAAAGTCATTATTTTTTGAGAAAATACCAAATGATGCAGTCACTTACTACACATGACCCATGTTAACAAAAATTTAAGAATGCTCGAATCCGCTAGATATAATTGTTAGCACAGTATCGCCATAATGTAACTTTGTGTGCGCAAAGTAGCGGTGAACAAATTAGCTTTAGGGATTAGAAAATAATCTCCTAGCTAATAGTCGGTCTCACGTGTTGCTGAAAATGAGATGTTTTACTGAAATCCAATATATAAAGACCCGATATCCAGGAGTTAAAAAAAAACTTGCCAACGTGCACATATCCTCATCGAAGAAATATAAAAGCAAATATATGATATAGAGTTAATGGTCGATCTCGCGTGACATCTTGCAAGAAAAGGAAGAGGAATGTGGAAGGATTGGGTAGCTTTTCATTCGAGAGGACATTAACGAATTATTATTATTTAGCAGTAGAGCGAAGGATTACAGATAAAATATTTTCTTATTTGGAGTAGATAGATCTATCTATCGCCCGGTTCACACTCCACCCACGTCTATTGAACAGGTTAAGAGGCTCATCCCTTGTTCCCTGTTTAGGATGTGGTTTCCGGCTTTCTCTTTTCCAATCTTCTCACTTTGATCTTTTTTTCAATTGGAGTAGATAGATCTATCTATCGCCCGGTTCACACTCCACGCACGTCTATTGAACAGGTTAAGAGGCTCATCCCTTGTTCCCTGTTTAGGATGTGGTTTCCGGCTTTCTCTTTTCCAATCTTCTCACTTTGATCTGTTTTTCAATTGGAGTAGATAGATCTATCTATCGCCCGGTTCACAGTCCACCCACGTCTATTGAACAGGTTAAGAGGCTCATCCCTTGTTCCTTGTTTAGGATGTGGTTTCCGGCTTTCTCTTTTCCAATCTTTTCACTATTACGTAGCCCTCTGCACATCAGTGGCGTTACCGCCTTGCTCGGGGTGATACGATTAAAACAAATTTTTTAAAAAAATATTACAGTAAAAATATTTGCCTCGTACCAAACATATGGGATTGAAACTGCTACGAATTAAAACTTTCTCTCTGAATTACTTTCACTCTCTTCTTCACTGAAGAGTAATCGGAAAAACAATAAAAAAATCAATCTGACCATATGCGTTGCGCTATTTAGCACTATTAAAATACCTTCTTTCTGGTTAAAAGATGCCTAACTTGATCATTAGTAAATGGAAGGGACAGCTCAACTTTGTTATATTGCTTTCAAAAAATCCGTTTAAATTAACGTGGCGTTTTAACTGACTCGGCCTACTACAATGACTAAATTTCCTTTTAAGCCACATGCCGAAGTAGACATTACGTTGTAACAATAATTCTTGGTGTATGTATGTGCTTACATGAAACTCAAATGAAATGGAAGTCGGAATTATAATACTCTTAATAGCTTCATTTCGCTAGGAGTCACATTCTGTTCACCAATGTTTATGTTGACACCTTGTTTTCCGTTGCACACAATATAATACGCACCTTCGAGACTAAATTCTTGTTTATGCTTTTAATTTAATTCCAATAATCACTTGGAGACGCAACGCAAATAATTGCGTTGTTTATTGGCAGTTTTTATTATGGTTGTCCTTGATAGCATTGTCTGTCAGCAGTCTCTTTAAGTCTGATAGTCAATTAGAGCGGCTCCCGTTACATATATAGACAGACCTTGTCGGTTGAATTTAATAGAACTTGTTTAAATACACACACACAATCACGATCTGACACACATAAAATACGTATGTACACACGTACATGAGGAGCAGTGATGCAACAGTATACACACACACGCACACACACACACACACATATATATATATGAAAACACAAGCGAGTGTTGGAAAGCTCTCGACTCGACCTACTTCTCAAAACCAGGATTTCAAACTATCAAACATCAGAATTTAGTTACCAGTAAAAGAAAGCTGAGACATAATATGTCAACTTTATTAAATTGTGGAGATGGAATAATGTATGTTTAATGCTATTCTTTTTGATCGAGATAATTCTTTTCAGCACCTCCTTGTATATATATCGAACTTTCTGGTTGCTTAGCAATTCGAGTAGCTACAGGGCTCGATCAAGATCTCCTGAAATGAGAGGGACATTAATTCAAACCCCACCGAGAGCATATCTTTTATTTCATATTTGAGCTGTCGACTCACTGTTGAACAGGTAAACTAAGTAATTTTACAAAATAAAAATTCTCAATTTATATGTATGTAAATAAACTCGATATATATATATATATATATATATATATATATATATATATATGTGTGTGTGTGTGTGTGTGTGTGTGTGTGTGTGTGCGTGTGTGTGTGTGTGTGTGTGTCTGAAAAGTGTATGTATATAATTATAAATATCAATATATATATGCAATTTGTTATATATATTATATTATTTATATATTATATATGCGTGGTCCTTTTTTGAAAGCGCTCAATATCAGTGATAGATCTGACATATTCATATAGATAGGTGTGAGTTTATAACTGTAATTCTTTTGCGATCGCCAGAAAAACTCTTTGTCAAAAGCGTGAAACCCAGTGTTACAAACTCACACCTATCTATATGAATATATATATATATATATATATATATATATATATAGAGAGAGAGAGAGAGAGAGAGACAGACAGACAGACAGAAAACCTAAGCAAGAGTCAACAACCTACTACGGTTTCGCCCTACGGCTCGTAGGGCGAAACCGTAGTAGGTTGTTGACTCTTGCTTAGGTTTTCTGTCTTTGTTTGCTCTACTTTCGTATTGAGCGCTTTAGTGTTAGGGTTTTCGTCTTGGGTTTTTTTTCTTTCTTACGAGTGCTTGACTTTTTGTTCATGTACTTCGTTTGTTTTTGTTTTTTTTTTACTTCCCCCGTCTTTTCCCTCCGAGTTCATTCTCGGTAGGTTGTACAAGACGAATTAAATTATAGCTTAATTAATACTAGTTTCGGCAGAGTTTGTTCTGTTACTATTGACATTGTTATTACTATAGTTAATATTATATATATATATATATATATATATATGTGTGTGTGTGTGTGTGTGTGTGTATAAACAAGCTGTATTAAATTTACTGGACCAGGTCTTTATGTGTGTTTTGGATCAGGATTGTTTCAATTTACTTTTTTTACAGTAGATTACAGTGTGTTTTCCATGTTCATCCTATTTCACTGCAGTTCTTTGTTTGCTTTGTTTAATTCTGTACTTTCAATTTTCTCTTTCTTGCTTGCAATGTTCATTTTCACCTATTTTTAATGAGTTCTACTTTCGAATTTGTACCTTTTCCTTTGTTATCCTGCTTAACCCTTACATTTCCCCAAGACTATTTTAATCATAGTTGCCAAATTACTAGTCGTATCTCCGATGCCACATCCGTAATCCGACAAAACCTGGAATCTGTTCTATATTCCGACTTGAAAATAGGCGTCCTTTTCTCTGACCTCAGGACATTTTGCTTCACCCAGTTTGAAATCAAATGTAACTCTGAAACTCTATGACGTTTCGACCGTTGTACGCTACGGCCTTCTTCTTTACGATATACCAGTGATCGTAACAAAGGGTTTGGTTCGAAATTCTTAGCACCTGAACAAGGCCAGAGCGTACAACGTCCTAAACATCGTAGAAATGGCAACCGAGATGAGGACAAGAGTTCGAATAATACAAATATTGTAAATACTATCTTATCACAAAAATATAGACAAAAAACTTTGTGAAGGTTACCTATTTAACAATATTGACCTTACCAGCAATTATAAATTAAATTTCCGTTTTACCCCATCTCTGTTTGTCCATCTGCGGTTTTTGTAAAATTGAATTCATAATTATTATTTCGTAGGGCTTTGAAAAATTAGTATTAAAACTCAAATTCTTTTTTTCAAATTCAGTTTTAGCTACACTGAATACTCCATCTTTTTCCTATTGACGTTGCATTAAGTTTTCCCATGAAAATAGTGAAATTGCTTTTACTTTAACACTAAAGAAGAATCTGTAATGTTATCGGTCTTGGCATATTAGCTGTAATCACTTCCTGTACCATTACTACAAATATTTTATGTACGTTGTGGTGCAGTGGATATCGACTCGGAACGAAAAATTGGGGAGCTGAGTTCGAATTCTAGTTGAATTCCTTGCATTCACTTACGCGCAAATACCCTTGGGAAACTATTAATCCGTCCCTTCCCTCCAGTTAGGGGTTAAATAATAGAAAGTAAGCGTGGTACCAAATTGGGAGATGGGTCTTATCATTTTAGAGTTGGAATTGTTAAATGTAACTGCAATTTGTATACTATCAGCTTCAACTATCGCTTGTGGAATTTGTTTCCGGCTTCTTGCTTTCCAGACAACTTCTATTTTCAAAAATTTAAGTGCAATGTCAATCGTGCAATGCTATACTTGTTGTTTCTTACTTTACAATGAAATATATGTTTACGTACGTCCAGGTGTAAGTGATTATCTATCTTTTCGTGTAGCTCATTCATATCTGCCACCAAATGATTTTAGGATTATGGTCATATATATTTATAGCTGGAAACACCAGTTATCTAAGATTACCGAAGTTAATCAACCTCAAACTGGTCACTACCTAGACTGGTGACTCCTTGGGAATACCAAGCTTGAAAGTAAGGGTAGAGTATTGGTTATCGGCTCATTAGAGAGCTGAGTTCGAATTCCGATCGACTGATTTGTTTTATACGGCTTATCAATCTTTGCAGGTTATTTGAAATCATAAAATATTTTTAGATTGTAAGACTTTTTTGCGGGGTGATATAATACTGGTTTAGTCATACAAATCTTACTAATTAACCCATAGCTGGGTATAGAAGAGGTGGATTCATACCTATTTCAAGGGTATTTGCGCGTAAGTGAATATAACGAACCCAACAGGAATTAGAACTCAGCTCTCTGATTAATAATTGCTTAACTTCGGTGATAATACGGGAAGGGGTGTTTCAATGTGATACGACTGTAAGCCGAATTCCATTCAAAATCGTTATATTCACTTACGTGAAAAATCCTAAAAAACATGAATCTACCACTTCTTCCCTTGTTATAGATTAATTTGTAGGACTTATTTCAGCAAATCATTATTATTTCCTCATAATATTCTTACTATCCAAAATTATTTTTCTTCTGTAAATAACATGAAAAAAAATGATAATCCATTAAAAAAATCAATAAAACCCAAATGGTTTTGTTTAGTTCCTTTATGTGTTGATCCAGTTTTTGATCTCCAGCGCTTGCATTGTATTTGCATATAGTATTTTGTTTTCGAGGCAGTCGAACTGGATCCACATCAAATTACCTGAAAATCACCACAATATATATATATATATATATATATATATATATATATATATATATATAAGCCGGGTCTTCACAATGTCTTATACTAACTGGAGAGACTCTGGTGTCCGAGGGGAAGATATGCTTCTTGGATTTTGCTTTCGGTCTACCTGTTGTAGAACTCTGTGCTTCAGCCTTTATGGGCGAAATTTCAAACCAAAATGACTTCTAGTTGATGATACAATTACAATTTTGTGTTAGTAGAAGAAATTGTGAAGACCCGGCTCATTGAAGAAAATCCCAGACTCGGAACCAACTACTCAAATTTAAATAATCACATGCTTATAAGCATATGTCTGTAGTACTAACAAAACTTCTCCCCGTGTCTTCTCACTCACTTAGCGACATTCACGTCTATTGAAAAGAACTGTTTTAACATTTTCTGTTCTTTATGTATTGTTTCACAATCGTATTACAATAAATATTTGTATTATTTGTTAATGGAGAGTTAGTTGATTCTTTAAGTTTCTGGCTCTTCTCGGAACTCTTACTGACTATCCTGACTGTATGAAATTCGGGCTGAATTGTGTCTTCTGTCTTCTTTTGTTTGTGGATCTTTCTAACACAGCGTAGGCGCCAAAGGAATAGACAGAATAACTAATCAGAAACGCATATGATAGTCACGGAACTAAAACCACAGCTAGTGTCGTGACTAGTAGAGGACCACGTTAAAGCGTGTGAGGGTGAACATTGCAGATGTTTATTGACATCAAACTGATCGACTAAGCGAAGCATTGCATCGAACGCGTTCTTACTGAACTCAAAAGGTGTTATATACTAACATAACAATGTAAAAATACATTCTGCAAAAGGAGTAAAGAAAAATATCAGATTGTTCTTCCTAGTCCTCCATATTCCCTAGATTTATCATCTACAGAGTACTATTTATTTCTAATGATAACAGTATTAATAGCCTTTTCCTTACAAGGAAACATTTGACATTCATTAACCGATCAGCTAGTATTACTTTCAATTAAAATCTATAAAATTTTTCTCTTAAAAGATTTATTTTAGGAAAACAGGTTTCTTAAGCCAAGTAGCTGTTATCGCTCTTTCCATTACCGATGGGAGTAATATTAGACATTTCTCTATAAGAAAAACATTTATTGACCGATCAGTCAGCCCTAACTTCGGTTTAAATATATAAAAAGTTTCTGTTAAATCATTTCTTTTATAAGGAAAACAGTTTTCTCAAGCCGTTATCGCTCTTTCCAGTATAGATTGGCCTTCGTTCCTGAACTTTTAATTAAAGTGGTATGGAATGTTAACATTTTGATCATCATTATTTTCTCTTTGAGTTACATGTGCTATCCATTTTAATTGTTGTTACTGTTGGTAGTCCTCAACTGATGAAGATTCTGTTATATGATAAAGTTCTTTCTTTGCGATTATGTAACACGAGTCCACAATATTCAAAGATGAATGATCTTTATCAAGACACTCAGACTTTACTAGCTGGAAGCCGTTTTCACAATTGATCTCAGGAAGCGTTTGCATATAACTGACAGTTTCGAACTTTCTAAAAGGATTTGGTGCTATGCATGAGATTTAAGAACATGACTCAAATTTTCAGCTTGATATTTTGGTTTCGTAGCAATTGGCGGTGTTGGGAGAAACCACATCTGATGCAGCTTATTCTATATTTAATTTATCTTTTTTCGCATACTTAATTTATTAAAGCTGTATCTGTAGTGTTTACTAATTTCACATCTTGAATTTTAACTATGGATTGAGGATAGGTACCCTCACAGATTTCATTCCAATTCTAGATTTTATAAGTTGGAATGATGTATCTTGAGTCATATTCCTTGGAACATCTGATAGGAAGGATGCTGAGTTTCTGTTCTGGATCATTCTTATCCCAAATATCAATGCCTATGTCATCAGCGTAGTTTCTTCTCATCATCATCTAGAACAATTCATATATGGAAGAATAATCAGAAACATGTCCAAAGCCAGTTCTTCTAACATTTTTTTCGTAATTGTTGTGGGATCTCCCCTTTTTGTTTATGATAATGGACTCGACTGAATATACATATACCCCTGTCATAGAGAGTTGAGACAGTTGAGAGTATTCGCAGAGATCTGTGCCAGTTATCGGAGAGTACTGGAACTTATACGTAAGTTACCGAGAGATACCGAAGTTACCCAAAGACTACCACATCAGAAGTCAGACTAACTGAGCTCCACTCAGCTAGAATAATATACACGGATATACAATTTCCAACGACTTCACTCCAAGACTTGTAAATATTTATTTCTTACTGATAGTATTCTTGGATTTACTAACCTGCGTTCAAGTTTGTATATTACGTTCAATATAACCTACTTTTCTATCTCCATATCTGTTTTGTTGTTCATTATTTTGTGCGGTTCCTCACCCGAATCCACAACAATAAGCCCAGGTTTCTTGGACTCAGAAATGAAGATGATTATTGTTGACAAATGCTGTTTGAATAGATTTAACATACATTTGTTTTGGTATCTTTTCTGCTTGCTTGATTTGTTTTTTTTACGGTGTATCAACCTATTTAAAGCAGAATCACTAACCCTATTATAACCGCAATGAAAAATAATTTATCTAAACTCAACAAAAATTCTGTCACAGCTGTGTCTAAAGCAATAAAAAACTTAATCAAT
The DNA here is from genome assembly GCA_037127315.1 of Ascarosepion bandense. Lineage (NCBI taxonomy): Eukaryota > Metazoa > Mollusca > Cephalopoda > Sepiida > Sepiidae > Ascarosepion > Ascarosepion bandense. The sequence goes on along the minus strand of JBBBDQ010001661.1, from coordinate 6,280,730 downwards.
ACAAATCATAGTAACAAGACAAAACTTGAGGGAGGAATTTACTCTATCACATGCAAGGATTGCCAGAAAGAATATATTGTAGAAAAACCCAAGAAGTTTAAATAAAACATTATCTGAACACAATATATATATATTTAAAAAAGTAACACAAAATATATTGGTTGTTCAACGTAATGAAACTGTCCACTCTTTTGACAAAAAAAAAAAAATGCTATTGTAATTAAAAGAGAAAAGAATTCACTGAGACGAAAATGTCTGGGAAATGTTTTAATCGCTTGTTTATCAAAAGTAAATTAACATCCAGGTTTCACAAGCATTTCACCATCCGTAGTAGATTTTTTCTTATTACAATGTGGGATATTTAATAACAATGATGATGGAAAGAAAATGAATGTAGATAAATTTGGACAAATTGTATAAAAACAAATAAAAAATATTTCTAAATTTTGAAACTCCAGCGTCTCTCCTCCGTGCGCAGGTGTAGTTACAAAAATGAAAACAAATCCAGTGCAATTAACCGCACCAAGAAAATAATTTCCAATATTTTATACATCTTTTCTTTCAGAACATTATTTTCGCTTACATATAGTTACATTCATAATACACATCTTATGTTTTTATTACGCCTTGGCACACACATTTAAATAGACACAAGTTTTTTCTTCTACATTTAATATTCATCCATTGCTTTATTACACGTGATACGTATCTGACCAATGAAATCATACCTCAACATATTGTCTCTTGGATTTTGAAAAAGATTTTTTAAATGATTCGACTTTCAAAAATATCTGAAGAAGCTTGTTAAAGTGAAACATGTTAGATTAAAGACACTTTTTTTCCTACTTGATCTTTACTTATTCTATTCGCACACACACACACACACACACACACACACACACACACACACACACACATATATATATATGTGTGTGTGTGTGTGAGTGTGTGTGTGTGTGTGTACGTTTGTGTGTGTGCTTACAATAAAAATATAAATATATCAATTTTTTAATTTGTTTTAAGCTTTCTCTCAGCCATTCCTCTGTTACTATCTATATTCTATACTTAACAAAGTTTCTGAATTTAAGTAAATACCAAAGACAGAAAGCCTCCTTCGGGAAAAGAAATTTGTGACCAATATTGCTGATATCAAAACTGGAGATCTTTTCAGTCTGCTGGCCTATGCTTTACCCCGTAGCTTGAATCGCAAGCACTACATATGTAATATAACGGTCTGGCCCACCCAAGAAAGGCTGATACAAGCCGTGTTGTTTCCGGTCGGTGAAAAGTAACGGATGTCACTTTGACCCTATTTCCGGCAGATGCGGAAATAACTCAGAGGCAAACAGACAGGTGACTCTGAGAATTACGTAGGCGTCGCGTGGGCGTCGCGTGATCAAGGCAAAGCCGGAAGAAACAAGTCCCGGTTTTGGAAGATATATAAAGACCGCGAAAACACGGATTCGTCAGTCAGAAGAAGTGAGAGCAGAAGTAGCAGCAGAACCACAGGACACGAAGGAAGGCAGTTCACAGCTGCCCCCAATAGCATGCTGCTATTGCGGGGTACGCATTCGTCAACCCGTCAATCCTTAGAGGCGCGCTCTCTCACTCTCTGTTCCCTAGGCTACACGGTTCATCGTCGTTAATAAATATATAATATATATTTTTATATATATGCGTGTTTGTTATTTGTCGCTATATAACAAACATCATTTGGTGCTTAAGTGACTTGCTGTTTTGAAAAAACAAAACAGATTGATACGAGGGTTACCACGGTGAGATTGAAAATTCAACGGAATTAAAACTACCGGATAGAAGACGAAAATAGTAAACAACCGGACGACAGCGAGGAAGGAAGAAAAAGAAAAAAAAGAAGACGAAAATATATAGCAGCTGCGCAACTAAGTGACTATGGACAGTCAGCCAAGGTAAGTGACTCATTGATTTAATAGTGTGTGTGTTCTCTGCTCGTGTTTATAATAAGTCCAGTTAGAAAAAAAAATGCATACTTTTGCCGATCTGAAACTAGAGTTGAAAAATGGATTGTTCAGTAGAACGGACGGGGTACAGGTTACATGTAGAGAGTAGCAGGGAACGCCGGTGAAGCAGAGAGAGTATTATGCCTAGCGCTTATGTTTGAAGTTGACGGGGGGAAGAAGTTGAGATATTTACCTATCTGTAAGTACAAAACATCTGAGTTAATGATTTATTTTTGTTGTTAATATTTACCATATATATGAAGTGAGTTTATTGGTATGTTGCTTAATTAATCGTACTTTTATTGAGTAAGTAAAGGAAGTTTCTTCTACTCTTTAAAGTGGATAATTGGATTAACTTGTTGATAACAATGTTTTCGTTGGGTTGTGCAGTGTTAGTTTTTTTTGGGGGGATTTCTTTTCAATGACTGTACACTACAAAATGATTTACATTTCTATGTTTGTGAATTATGCTTTTGTGCAGGTTCCCATAAATTCAACATCCTCTGTGAATTTTCATATATGTGACTTGGGAAATATCTTTTGAAGATATATTAATTTCTGAAAACAAGTAAATACCTTGGAACAGATAAATATGGAGAGATTTAGTGAAGGATATGACGAACTCCCGAAGAAGTTGACGATAGGAGTCATTGCTGGCGTGGTCGGCGTAATAATAATCCTGGGAATAATAGCCAGGAAGCGGATTTTTAAGTGTAAAAGAAGCAACAGTGCTTCGGAAAAGGAAATTGAGTTATCCGTTGTGAATAGTACTCCGGGGTCAACGGGTGTTCAACAATCAAATGTCTCTGCGTTAAACAGAGAGATATCAACAAATCAGATATGCTTGGTTTCGAATCCAGAGGAAGTAGTTCAGGGAATGGAAAGCATTGTACAAACTAAGGTACTACGAGTACGGGTCCATTTTTTTTAGACTAAATTAATATCCTCCACAAGTAAATTGCATGCGGATTAACGTTGGAATCAGGGTAATTTTCTTCATTTTCTATTGAACATTTCTCGGTCAGACTATGAATGTTATGTACGGCAGATAATGGCCATTTTTTCTGTGTTCAAACATAGTATGTTTGAAATTAAATTAAATTAAATGAGGTTACATGTGTAACAATAAACTCGAGCAGAAGCACGCATGGTGTTGGTCAAAGGTCATTTACTCGATGTTAGTTTGGAAACTGGGGCGCAATTACCGCCTATAATCATGTTGGTTATGCATCGAGGTGTCTACGCTTATGGACAGAGTCGAGAAAGAAAATGAACATTTTTGAGAACTTTGCTCAATTCTGTGAAAATGGATATTTAAAAAAAAAATAAGAGAGGAGAAAGAAAGAAAGAAAAAAAAAAAGAACAATGAAACATCGAGCTGGTAGAACAATTTTCAAGATGGATACGAACATTGTTGGGTTGCCGATGTAGGCTCCCCTATATTTTTTGTTTTGTTTTGTTGTTTTGTTTGTTTCGACACATGTTTTATACAATTGTCGGGCTTGTGTGGCATGGGGAGGAGTGTGAGGGTGTTGCGCTTAAAATGTTCTTAGGTGAACATTTTGGAAAATGGGAGGGCGAGGAATGTAATATAACGGTCTGGCCCACCCAAGAAAGGCTGATACAAGCCGTGTTGTTTCCGGTCGGTGAAAAGTAACGGATGTCACTTTGACCCTATTTCCGGCAGATGCGGAAATAACTCAGAGGCAAACAGACAGGTGACTCTGAGAATTACGTAGGCGTCGCGTGATCAAGGCAAAGCCGGAAGAAACAAGTCCCGGTTTTGGAAGACCGCGAAAACACGGATTCGTCAGTCAGAAGAAGTGAGAGCAGAAGTAGCAGCAGAACCACAGAACACGAAGGAAGGCAGTTCACAGCTGCCCCCAATAGCATGGTGCTATTGCGGGGTACGCATTCGTCAAACCCTGGAAGCGCGCTCTCACTCTCTGTTCCCTAGGCTACACGGTCCATCGTCATTAATAAAAATACAACTTATATTTTTTTATATATACACCCGTGTTTGTTGTTATTGATATACAACACATACAGCGCGCTGTAAATACCTCTTAAGCTTTTATTTTCCCATCGTCGCTATTTTACTATTATTTGACCATAATGATAAACGTTGTTCAATTTTTCTAAGACAAATCAGTATTTATGTTCGCTGCATCTATTGATTAAATGCTTGTCTCATGATATTGGCTACAAACCGACAGTTTGTTTACAAGTATCTCTGAATTCGGCAACTGAATATCTCCTTTTCAAGAAAAGAAGGTAATAAAATTCACAGGTGCATTGAAAAGTTGACATTTATATGCCAAAGATATCGCAGTTTTTATCTCTACGATAATAGTTGCGTGTTCTGGCCAGAGAAGAGTTGTGTGTCCTAACCAGAGAAGTGTTGTGTATGCTGTTTATAAATAAGTTGTATGTCCTGACGAAAGAAGATTTGTGTTTCCTGACCATAGAAAAATTTTGTGTCCTGAACAGAGGAGAGTTGTGTGTTCTGACCAGAGAAGAGTTGTTTGTCCTGACTAGAGCTGTGTGGTCTGACCAGAGAAGTGTTGTTTGTCCTGGCCATAGAAGAGTTGTGTGTCCTGACGAAAGAAGAGGTGTGTTCCATGAAAAGAGAAGAGGTCTGTGTCCTGACCAGAGAAGAGGTGTGTGTTCTGACCAGAGAAGTGTTGTGTGTCCTGGCTATAGAAGAGTTGTGTGTCCTGACCAAAGAAGAGGTGTGTGCCATGAAAAGAGGAGAGGTCTGTGTCCTGACTAGAGAAGAGATGTGTCTACTGGCCAGAGATGCGTTGTTTAACTTGGCCAGTGAAGGAGTGTGTATCCTGGATAGAGATGAGTCATGTGTTCTGGGCAGAGAATTATTTCAAATTTTATATTGCGTATCAGAAGCGATATCTTTTTTTTTTCAAAATCTTATCCTGGAATCAGTTTACACTATTCACGGCAAAGGTAACGTTTGGGATGTAAAAATCTTCCAACAATAAAGTCAGTGGCGACTTCTTTCTTCTATGTGTCTTTATCATTCAGGATGTAAACTATCACCATTCTCTACGATTTTCTATCATTTGTCTCTCTGAGCAACTTTTGATCCTTTGCCACTCCTTTTTGACATTGCCGTGACTATTCCCTCAAATTATTGGAAGTTGCTCTGATTCTTTTGTCTTCAATATGCCTTGTGAATGAAACTTTCTCCAAGCCGACTTTTCGTATTATATATTACCAAGATTTCAGCTGCTTATTTCTGATTAGAATTATGAATTAGTATCGTCGTCATTTCTTTAAAGCTTCCCTGTTGCGCGCATGCGTTCTGTCCAGCGTTCACCCATATGCATATACTTAGATATTACACAGAAGTTCAACACTCTTTTGTTTGTTTCTAGCAAAATTTCTCAGTCTTCGGATTTCTGTGTCATAAAACACTACACTTGTTCAATTTTGTAAATTTTAATGATGGCACATCTACTGTTTCTTTAACTGACTACACTCGTTCTGTTTTGCTTGTTTTCCTTCAATATCTTATCTCAGTGATCTTTTACTTTATCTGTAGATGTTAGGTGACGATTAATGTTTATTAAATGATTATTCGCTATCGTCAGAAGGTTGGAGATTGGAATGTATGGATTTGTGAACAAATAAAAGTATTAATAAAAGAATTATAAAAGAATTTATTAATAGAAAAGAATGATATGAATTGGTAGAAGTTAATGTTCAATGAGAAACAGTATTAAGAAATTAAGGGTATCAAGAGTTTGTAGTAGTCCTTGCAAGAATAAGTTTATGTGTACGTAGGCAGGAACGTCTATATATGTATGTATGAGCGTTTATTGTTGGGTAGGATTGTCTTTGAAGTTATCGCTCAGGATGAATGGTGAATAAGAAGAAGGTAGAGGTGAGAGAGAAAGATAGAGACAGCAATAGCGATCGCTTGACGTTTGTCGAGGGGACGCGTTAATTACGATCGTCATTTTATCTTTCTGGCAACAGTCGAGCTTGCTCCTTTGATTTCGTTTTCTGGGGCTCTGAACAAGTCATTTGGAGATTCACTTTCGCATATGATTCTGGCCTTTCTATTTTGTTTTTAGATGTTTCCTAGTTTTTTATTGACCGAAAGGTATGACATTTCGCGAGTTTTGTGTGTGCTAAGCAAAGTTTTCATGGCACACACCTCTTCTTTGGTCAGGACACACAACTCTTCATACTGTCTGAACTTTTCTGCTCGCTGCTTTACGCCTAGTAGTTAAGAGCCTAAAATCTTAGGTAGCGTCTAGAAAGATTACTGTAAAGAATTGTCACATAATATCGGGGTTCCTGCAGTGCCACGTCGTGCATGAAAGAGTGTCTGTGCAAGAACATCTACTTGGCAAAATATTACATTTGACGACTGACTACTGCTACTATCATAGGCCTTTTGCTTACCTGTATATTACACCATGACTATAAGCAACTAAAGATGTAAAACTAAACCAGGCAAAAAAATTTTCCTAAACATCTAAACATATCTTTCTCAAACATTCGTGGTATTCGTACTAATTTCTGTAGTGTGGAATTGTTCCTCTTCAAAAGGTCCCCCGGGCATCCCAGCTCTCTTTGAAACTAATCATAACTGTGAAATCCCCTACTCTGATTTCTCAAATCCTCGGTATCTATCTTGCTTTAGGAAAGGACTATATTGTCTAAATGACCTGAAAGTTTAAGTCCGCAATCATCTCCCACTTGCTAAAGAACTCTCTCGGGTTTCCAGAATATTCTTACATGTATCTCCGTCTCTCTCTACTAAGTTCAGTCAGCTATTTATTCTTTTTCTACTGTTCTCCTTCCTGTCATGTCTTTCCTTCTGCATGCTAGTGTTGGGTGAATTTAATACCCATCATACCAAGTGACTAAAACACTGTGTTACTGACCTCGCTTGTATTTAAACTCCGAACTTCTCAATCTCTCATGCAAGGGGTGTATTTCCCCAAGCGCTTCCCCAGCAACCCTGAAGAACACGGGTCTCTTCTAGATCTCTTCTATACCTCTATCTCTGACTCATGTCGAGCTATGCAGCTCTACTCTCTTGGCAATTCTGAACACTCGGTAGTGTCTGTAAACATCTCTTACCACACTTCTAGAAGCCAAGAACATCCTACCAACAGAATATCTTTGTGATCAACGTATGGATTGGGACTCGTTCCTTGATTTCTTTAGCGGCATCATTTGATATGAAAATTTTAATCTTCCTGTTCAAAAATGCTTCTCTGAGGTCTCCAACTGGGTAACATCTGACATCAACGCTTTCCTTCTAGCAAGGACATTCCAAGTTAAATATTGGTCATATCCTTTGTTCTCATTTGCATGCTCGGCCGCTATAGCCCCAAGGAATCACTTCTTCCGCTTGTACCGGAGCTACACGCCTGATTACAACAGACGACTCTTTGACTTTACTCTTAACGAGTGCAAACGTGTTCTAAATGAAACAAAGTTAATTTTTGCTGCTAGAATGAAACAGTGTATAACATTTCGCAAGTTCGGTTCTTGTAATTTTTATCAGTTTTGTAAGAGTGTGCTTGCGTCAATCCCTTCTATACCCAGTCTATTCTCTCACTTTCACTCTGTGTAAGCCCCTGTGTACAAATAGCGCTGACGCCTTGCTGGACGTGAAATGATTAAACAAAAAAGGTGAATATAAAAATAATGTGAAGTATAAACAGTCAGTTGCTGATATCTCTGACGAGTGGACTGAGTAATTCTTGGAGGGTTTGTCTACGAAACGTAAAAGACGGTATGCGAAAGTTAACATCAATCAACGAAGTGACACAGCTGATTGATGTTACCTTCAGCTAAGTAAAAAAAATACTTTCAAAAATATGTTCACAACGACTAAAAATTATGATGTAAAATTACTATCAGGGAATCAGCCGTTTAATTCACAGACAGATTGCATTTAAAACCAGCAAACATTACTTCTTCGACCAGGGTGTAGGGTGCCGCTGAGCTATAACAGAAATGGTCCCAAGCACTTTGGGATGGTAACTCGAACATGCTTTGCTGATTACTGTAAAACTCTGGCAAAAGTAATATAATTTCTTAATTGTTATGCATTCAGACAGCCGGAAAGATTAACAAACGCATATGCATTTTCCTACTTGTAATATTTTTGTATATTTATATATACCTTTAGAATTACCAATGTATAAATACATATCTCTCTCTCTTTTGAGAGAGTCAAAAAGAAAAATTATCTTAGCCGACGCGTTTCTTCTCAGAGAAACTTATTTGCATTGATAAAGTCCCTGAGAGGAGGAAACGCATTTGCTAAGATACATTTTCCTTTTTTATACATATCTATAGTCCAAAAAATATATAAAAACTCTCTTCAGGTAAGGAACTTGTCTTTTGTAGTTTTTATATTTTAATCAATTTGCGATAACGTAGTTCACTGTAGTAAGATATTTTCTAAACAGATGACATTATATTAACGAAATTGAAAATGCATGTGCAGCCATCCCACTATAGGCTTTGGGCAACATTGCCCAAGAAGTAGTTCGCCGTACTGATAAATATCTGGAAGCGACAGGCTACCATTGTAAACGCCTCTTGTGATTGTATGTCATGAGTAACTTGCATTAATTTTGTGTTGTCTGAATAAATTAAATATTACAATATCTACCCAAGATTTTTCTTTCCTGAACATTGCATACATACATTTGGCAAATTCTTTCTTTCTTTCTTTCTTTCTTTCTTTCTTTCTTTCTTTATATATATATATATATATATATATATATATATATATATATATGTGTGTGTTTGTAAATTTCGACCCCAGTAGGGATCATAGTGTCATTGGAAATTTAAGGATCATTTTGATGGGCGTATAATATATGCTTTGCAATATCTATAAACGGTCTTGAATTTAATTTTTCCCCTAGAATGGTTACCAGCCGCGGCTAGAGAATCCGGCCTGGCCTGCTATTTATACCATAGCTGGTCCTGAAGCTATAGATTCCTACCTTTCCCAACAGTAATCGTTCGAACGTCACATATACGATAGTAATTCTCTCTCCGATTTGCTAACCAGTACAGTACATGCATATTTAAATATATATATATATATATATATATATATATATATATATATATATATATGGAAAGCGCACGATTCTTCATGAAAGTATGAAACACAACCGTAAGTACAAAAATGATTTCTTGTAAATTTATCTTCCATTGAAAAGAGAAATTATTTTGATGTTTTTACGTTACCCTTTTTAGTTTGTTCTATTGCTGGTCATAAACAATATTTATTGTTCTTAGTTTTGACATTTCAGTAGAATTCAATACTGCTTTATTTTCGCTGGTTAAACAGGCACTTTGAATTCGAGTAGACATAAATCTACAAGGTACGCATGCGCAAAAAAGCATAGGCATGCGCATGGCTATTCTTTGGAGTGACAGTGGTAATGTATTATATTGTTTAGAAAGTGACGTCGCATTTATTGCGAGATTTTATTAAAAAAAACTGTTTAAAATCTAGTAATAGTTAAATATATTTGTCGAGCTGTAATCATCATTACTAGCAATGACGAAACATCACTGTTGAAAGTAGATGGCCTTCAGCGCATTGAGTTTAGATTTTCCTTCCTTCCTTCCTTCCTTCCTTCCTTCCTTCCTTCCTTCCTAGTCTATTCATATCTATCTATCTATCTATCTATCTATCTATCTATCTATCTATCTATCTATCTATCTATCTATTACATTAACAGAAGCCGTTTTGAGTCTTTTGCTATATAAGTGATAATCGTTTCCATACAGGAAGCATTAAACACTCATTGATCAAACAGAAAGCGCTATTCTCTATAAAAATTTATAAGCTACTTCTCTTAAAACATTTTTATAAGCAAATAATTTTCTCAAATTTACAAACTGTTATCGATCTTTTTTTAGTGATGAGAGTTTGTTCTTAACATTTTGCTTAAGACACTATGGAAAGACAATATCTTGATTACGTCACTATTTTTATTTGAGTTACATTGCTATCAATTTTAGTTGCTGCTGCTGTTAAAAGTTTTGAAGTAATATGTTTTCTGTCATTTGGCAATGTTCGTTGTTAGTGATTTTGTAGCTCTAGTCTATGGGATCTGATTCAGGATGGTCTTATTAATGCTTCGCTGATAGTCATTTTTAATCATTAAAATTATTTATTTGATTACGACTGTGACCGATATTCTTAGCCCACAACTCGAGTTTCCAATTTGTGGCTGACAATTACTACGTTACCCAGAGTTGTACAAAACGGAAACGAACAAAAGCATATTTAATATTACTATTATATTTAACTGTTTTAGTTTAAGTTTGTCTGTGTTTCTGTGATAATGTATTGTAATTATTTAAACTATTTACATTATTTAGACTGTTGTTCTCATCTTTGTTGTCATTTTCCCGACACTTTGGCCGTTGTACGCCCCAGTCTTCTTTAGGTGATTAGACTTTCGAACTAAACCTGTATTTAGTCTACTGCAGTAGATTGTTCTAGTTCTACAAGCCCTGTCACTTCTATATGTTTCAGTATCAGTTATATTTCCTTAATTCAACTTTTGAAGTTTTTTTCCATCTCTGCGGTAGCCCAGGAACTGAACTCACAACTCTTTGGGTCAAAGCACTGTATTTAACCAACATTTTGATCCACTGGGCCATATGTCCTTAAGGAACTAGAATAATCTATACCGGTTACAAAATAAAGGGTTCAGTTGGGAATTACAACCACCTGAATAAGGCCGAGTTGCACAACGGCCGAAATGTCGAAAATATGTCTACGAATAAGAAAACGATACTTAGAATAATGTAAATAGTTTAAATAAAAAAAATAAATAATATTAATAACACACATATTGCACAAAGAGTGCTTGTGTCATTTTTTATGGTTTCTAGATCCTTTTACTTTTATATATAAAAAATAGAAATTAATTGAAATAATAAGTCTCATAGCAATCCTCCTTTGTGCTTAATATAAAATAATAATTCTATCTTTAAATAAAAATTAATATTTTTTCATATAGTTTTAAGTTTGTCTATTTCAATATATTTTTTATTTATGTAAAATAGAATATTTACCGTTGTTTGTTCTAAGCGCCGCTTAGATGGGTTAGAAGGTCAATTCTATGCAACACACGCTGAGGCTTCAACTCGCTAATCAGTTGTAATAGGTTCGAGTAAGACGAGCTTGCTAAGAATTACGAACTGACCGTTTCTGGATTTATTTTTGGTTCTCGCGTGGTTCATGATAGTTATATGTCATAATACAGGGATGCTATTTTTTTTTGCATTAATTTCGTTTGCCTCGAAAATAAAAACAAGTAATTCCCCTTAACCAAGGGCTACAAAACGTATAACCTCTGCTCTAGAAATATCTTACCTGTTAATATTATTTTAACTTTTAAGATTTTACTTTCTGATCTCATGTTTAAGTTTTACTCCAAATCAAAATAAATTATACAATTAAACAGTAGAAAAAATACATCCTAGCATTATAATATACTAGCAGTATAGCCCGGCGTTGCTCGGGTATAATGAAAGCTTTAAAACTAATCCATGGTCCTGGAGCTCACACTCTTTGGACGTTGGCACGAAAGACTAAAAAGCAATAGTTGTTTCCAGTTAAAGCGAAACCGTAGACTGAAAGAAAAATGAATGGATATAAGTCAAATTTTGATTTCCTGATATCGATATCAAATAATTTTTTTCGTCGTAAACTGAAGTTTGAAGGCTAAATAAGTCCTCTGAGTAAATGATATCATGGCTGAGACTAAGAACTACAATTATACCTACTTAAATAAAAGGTTTGAAAAACTGATTTTGATCAGACCCGGTATCTTGCCTTTTATATATATATATATATTATTGATTTTCTGCACTATTGTAAGAACTGCAACCTTGAAACTTCTGAATATCGTTTCGTATGTCTTGGTCTATGAGTGTATCAAATTTGATTAAAATCGGACCACTCCTTCTATCACCCGATTTTTTCGATTATGGATTTTCGATATTTATCGGGGGTACCTCTACACAAAACCTAGCTAAGAACACTCGCAGACGCTTATAGTACAACAGTATAAATTTTCAAGAAAATCGGTTCAGCCATTTTGGAGTCTATAGGTAACGGATACACACAGACACAGACACAGACACACACACACACACACACACACACACACACACACACACACACACACACACAAAGTTCCATTTATAAATAAGTTTAGATAACTACTATGAACAACACAAGAACCACAAATCCAAATCCCGGAATAGTCAGTTCATAAGCATCTAATGATTGCATAGTGCATAAAAAATTCGAGACGTACTATAAACATAAAATATTATGTATATTTATTAATATAGACTTTATAGCACGGTTATATTACATTGTGTACTGTTTCTTAACACCAGAAATATATTACATATGTGCATGTACATTCACATGCATATCTATCTATCTATCTATCTATCTATCTATCTACCTGTCTATCTATCTATCTATCTATCTATCTATCTATCTGTGTGTGTGTGTGTGTGTGTGTGTGTGTGTGTGTGTGTGTGTGTGTGTGTGTGTAATAGAGAAAGAGAGAGTGAAAGCCTTCTTTAATCAGTTTTCTACAAATGCTTTCACGGCTTCTGCTCCGATGAACTTAGCTCACTGGTTCCCTCTATTTATCAATTTACTCGAGCCACAAGATAAGCAACTAGGTCCCACCCTTTTACTGTGAAACCAATAAAATGTAAATGCAAATTCTACTCCATTAGCTTCTTTTCTCGCACTTCCCGCCTGTGGAATTCCCTTCCGTTTACTTGCTTCCCCGACAGCTACAATCTCCAAATGTAACTGGTTGGTTTATATAGATAAGATAAATGTAAAGTCAATAGTCATTTCCTATCTCACTAACCTGCATCCTCTCTCTCATGCTTCTTTCTCCGTCCACTCCGCTCTCATCAGTATTCTCAGACCTCCCTTACCCACTTCCTGACAGCCCCTATAATCTGCCACTCTTTCTCATAACTTTCCTCCTATGTAACCTCCTGCAAAACAGTGGCAGTAAAATGCCTTGCTTGGGGCGATATGATTATAAAAAAAAATAATTCACCCCAAGCAAGACCACAATGCCACTAAGACGCTAACCCGAAGGAAAATGAAAAAAAAAAAAACGTTATAGACATAGGATTCAGGAAGATATAAGATTGACATTGAATTTACATTTTTAAGACCGTAGGTGGCGGAGAAGCAAGACACCGAAAGAATTTTCCTTAGGCGAGAAAATAAATTATAAGAATGAAATTTACGGCTACATCTGGCGGTTTCAACAATAAACTACTATGTGACCTGTATTGTATTTTTAGGTATTTTCAAAGAAATATAATGCGTATGGTTTAAAATGCATTTTACCAATGAAAAATATTTCTTGGAGTTTTATTTTAGGTAAATGTTCGTTTTAATTCCCTTCGCTTTCCCCCCTTCAAATTTATCCAAAATAGCATTATTTCTGTGCAAATGTATATGCTGAATTCAAATCAACAATTAGTTATTGAAGAAAGTTACCTTTTTTGCTTTGAAAGTCCATAAAAAAACGAACTATATCTTTCACTTTTTCTCTCCGTAACACTCACGAAGTCATGTAATTAACTGCAGAATGACGTTAAGCGTAGGCAGAAATTTTGTTTGGAATTTTGGTCGATTTTCTTCATTTACTGATACTTCCGGCGATGTTCTTCCGCTAATGAAAGTAATAAGCGTAGAAATACAATAGCGCATTGCTTTCATTCCCGGAAGTACATCGCCAGAAGTATCAGTAAATGAAGAAAAATCCCCCCAAATTTTGCGACAATTTATTTACATGCGCAGTATGTCATTCTGCAGTTAATTACATGAATTCGTAAGAGTTACGGGAGAGAAAAAATGCAAGATATAGTTGGTTTCTTCAATAAGTAACACTTGATTTGAGTTCAGCATATACATTTGCACAGAGATAAGGCTATTTTGGATAAATTTGAAAGGGAAAAGCGAAGGGAATTAAAACGAACATTTACCTTATTTTAATGCTAATTTGAAATTCATTGATTAAATGTAATATTTCGAAACGAATTTAAATTTATTGTAATGAGTCTTGTGTAAATCGTTAAAATGGCTAGTTTTTGCAATGTTTACATCTCCCTCAACACAATGTAATACTCTTTATTATAAATTGTTTCCAAAATAAAATGTACTTCACTAAAAATTTATTTGAGCAAGATTAGCTTATTTAAAGTTTAATTAATCTGATTTGAAGATATATATTACTTTGGGTTTAAAATATTACAGAAAAGCATTTATAACACGGAAGATGGTGGTTTTCTGAGGTTGTTGACAACTCTCTCGGTTAACTTATGTTTGAGAAACCGGAGAACACATCCATACATTTCTTTTAAAAATATCATTTTAAACCCGAGGTTTCTTTGGAGGCCCATATATATATATATATATATATATATATATATATATATATATATATATATATATATATATATGCTACCGGCCATAATTATTAGGCCACCCAAGTTTTTTAAAGAAACTATTTGTTTCATACACTTTTTGGTATTTCTTTTGTTATTATTACTTTTATTAAATTTTACAAGGCAAGAAAGCAAAGATGAACTCGTCCGAATCGCCCTAAGTTTTCTTCATTCTTTCATTGAGGAAACTGTAATATTGGTAATTACTAATATTAAGAAATTGTTTTGATACACATGTTATTGTGCATTATTAACAAAAGAACCATTCTTTTCCGTTTACAATTATTCACTAGACAGTAAATACTAAAATATAATATGAAATACATCTTTTTTTAAAACACTGGGGTGGCCTAATAATTATGGCCGGTAGTATATATATATATATATATATATATATATATATACGTAAAAATAAGAGACACGTTATTCCATTGTTAAGTGGAAGTATAGGCCTATTTCACGCGAACCATCTTCAACTTCCGTCTTTATTGTTCAGAAGATTTTACACGATCTACCATTTTATATACAGGATGCTCCTTTAGATTCTTCTATATCTACATCGCATATATATATATATATATATATATATATATATATATATATATATATATATTAAAAACAAAATAAAAATTTCAGCATTTTTCCAGAACCGATCTGTCTCAAACCAGACGCTGACATGAATTTTAATGTTTCGTTCGGGTCGACAAAAAAAAAAAAAAAAAAATCTTCAAAAAGACAGTGCAAGATTTTTGTCTTAGACTTGAACCCTCCCTTTCAGATGCACTAAGCAACACAGCATCAATGAAGACAACTCGTGCTGATGTCGTTGCGCAAACAGGTTTTAAGAACCATTTATATCAGTTTGCGCGGTGTTTACCATTTATTTTGTTATTATTTTTCGTAAAGGCAAGAAGAGAATCGACAACTCAGAGACATGTGGTTGGCGAGTGGCAAGGAATTCGCATAACTTCGATTAAGGTGAACGACAGAAAGAACGAACAAAATAAAAAGGAGAGATGAAATTCACACCGAACTTGCTACTCATTATCTCACCTACTTCTTCCCATCTCGCCTGCCCCGTGGAAACACCGGCCGTCATCAATTTCACATTTATCACTTGGGAATCACACAAGCTTGTCTATATAGGCGGTTAATTGCCTACTTAGAGGAATATATGTTTACCATGTATTCTATAATTAGGCTAAGTGTGATTGAGAGACAATCTCTGTATGTACGGGCGCGATGTATAAATTGTCGTGTAAATGACGCAAAAAATGAAAATAACACAGACCTCTCATATTAACAGATATATTTAGCAAAATTACACAAAAATAACTTGAAATAACTATTTTCAATAATTCATTCAAGTAAATTTATTCAATGAAATTACCACTGGCTTCAATCACGGCCTCTATGCAACTTCGGAATCGTCTGCAACTCTTCTGGGTGACCTCCTTGTTTAAGTTGATGAATGCCGCCATTATCCTTGTTTTCAGTTCATTTTGGTGTTACAAGTTGGTCTCTCGCTCAAACGCGCCCAACTCATAATAGTCCAGTCTGGGGATTTAGGTGGTCAGATTTAAGGGGCGATGTGGTCGCTGAAATTGTCTGACAGCCATAACTGGGTTTCCCTGCTTGTGAAGCATGGTGCAGAAACCTGTTGTCAGACACGAGGTCTTCCAGCATTCACCCTCTTGACCTAGCGCACCATTAGCTCCTCAAGACGCTTGATATAGGCATCTGTGTTCAGTTTGAGGCCCTCAAAAAAAAAAAAAAATAATAACAGGAGTTATCAGAACGATGAGAGTGAGTTTTCGGAGCTGCTTTATCTACGTAATCACTATTAGACTCAGCTCTCTCCATCCAAATGTTTTGCACTTTCCTTAGAGTGAAACACAGACGCTCTGAAACGTTCGTACTGGAGCTTCTAGTGCGAATGATAAACAGTGCAGGATGCTGTTTCTAAATTTCTAGCGGAATAAATTGCGTCATAGTTCTCTTTCTCATACAGACGGTGCCCATCTTCTGCAGACGACAAAATCAGAAACAAGGAACGCGCATGCACGAAATTATAAAATATAAAATTGCTAAAATTTACTCATCGCACTCTGTATATAGGTGTGTGTTTATTATATAGAAAAGAATTGTACGAACGTACAAGTGTCTATCTCTAAGTTGATAATTTTAACAATATATATTACTCTATGTAAATACAATTAAATTTGATTTTTTAATTAAAATAAATATATTTTACATTACGACATGGAAATTTCTGTTTCGAGATTTTTACCTCGTCATCAGGCAACTTTTTTTCAAATTTAAATTTTATTTTTATTCTGATTAATTACACACAAATTTTTCTGTCTTCCCATATCTATG
The DNA here is from genome assembly GCA_037127315.1 of Ascarosepion bandense. Classification (NCBI taxonomy): domain Eukaryota; kingdom Metazoa; phylum Mollusca; class Cephalopoda; order Sepiida; family Sepiidae; genus Ascarosepion; species Ascarosepion bandense. The sequence continues at coordinate 6,263,841 of JBBBDQ010001661.1, read as the reverse complement.
AATAAATATATATCCAAATGAAAATCATTTTCACAATAATGATCTAACATTGCCTGATGACCTTTAAAAATCTCGAAACATAGAAATTTCCGTGTCGCAATGTAAAATATATTAATTTTGTTTAAAAAACAAGTTTAATTATATTATGCTCTACAATATTTATTGTATTGGGCACTTTTATAAAAGAAAGTAAATGTCGGCGAACTCGGAATTGTAAAACTGTTGATTCTCTTCACCTGGATTTACTCTCTCTCTATCTCTCTCTCACTCTCTCTCTCTCTCTATTTATCTATCTATCTATCTATCTCTATAAACGATCACTGATATTATATAATATAAGTAACATGAACCATTTTCCTAGAAGGAAACATTCAGCATTCATTGATCGAACAGCCAGGAATGTTGACAGTTGAAATTTACAGAAGATTTCTCTGAAAATAATTTTTCAGGTAAATAGTTTCATGAAGTACAGTAGCTGTTATCGCTCTTTCCAGTTCTGATAGAAGTAATGTTAGTCGTTTTTCCAAGGAAACATTCGACATTTACTGGTCAAGCATCCAGTGCTACTCTTGGTCTAAAATTATAACATCTTTCTCATAAAAAATTTTGAGGAAAATTTGTTTCTTACGTACAGTGGCTGTTATTGCTCTTTCTAGATTGATTAAGTTTCCTGCCTAACGTTTTATTTGAAATACTGTTGAATGTTGACGACTAGATTATATAATTATTTTTTCTTCGAGTTGTACCTGCTATTCATTTGAATTGTTGCCTCTGTTGATATTTCTCAAGTGATGCGGTTTTTGTCATTTTGAGAAATTCTTTCTTTGTGAATCTGTAGTGCCAGTTCAGTGCTAAAAGAAGGATGAATTTTCTCAAGAGTCACAAGCTTCTCTCGTTCAAAAACAGTTTTAATCATTGATCTGAGAAAACGGTTGTATGCAGCTGACAAGTTTTTTTTCCGATGATTCGCTTTGGCCCCATATGTGACAACCACATGAACATTTTAATCTGACGAGGTTATTTAAGCCCATGGATCGTAGAAATTTGCGGATCCTGGGTGAAACTAATTTTATCGCAGATCATACTTTGTTAAATTTTCTCTTCTCCTATACGGTATTTGTCATAGGTCGAGATATTTGAACTATTTAATTATTGACAAATTCTACATCTTAAATGTTTATGACGGAGTCAGGCAGTGTACCATCACCGCTTTCATTCTATTTCCAGATCATAACTTCTGTTTTAGGAAAATCCTGAATGTGATTTCTTGGCATGCTTGATAGATAATGTTGATTTTCTGTTCAAGATCATTCTTATTCCAATTATGACTTCTTATGTCATCAGTATACCCACTTCCCCATCATCATCATCAATACATTGGTTTTGGGTAGGAAAGCAGTAATTTTTCACCCCAAGCAAGGCGGGACCTACTTACATTGCAGATACTTCTTTGGAATTTGTCAAGAACCTCGAGATGAGTAGTAGGAAGGAACATCCAACCATATATGGCAACAGTATTAAATGCACGGATGAATGGTAGATTTATACATTCGCAAGATGGCTTCTGACGACTAACACTTTCCGGTCCGACACAGTGACCCAAACTTCCTAGCAGTAAATGCAGCTACAGATTCGATGTACTAGTTCCACTTCAGGCCGGTTGAAAAAGTAAAGCCAAGGAGACGCAGGTATTGCTCTCTACAGGAGACATTCTGATGGCTGGCAGGAAAGTTTGTTTGGTGATTATAGTTTTTTCTTTTTATTGGTAGATTCGTTTGGAATGTAGTATTGAATTCTTAATAAATGTTCAATGACCAGCTCTTCACATCTGTGTTTGTTAACCCTCTTGGGCCATTCGTATCATATTTGATACAGTATGAAAACAAGCCTTGAAAGAAATATTTTCCTGAAAAATTTTTAAGAGAAATATTTTATAAATTTCAAATGAAAGCAGTACTGACTGCTCAGTCAATGAATACCAAATGTTTCCTTATAGGGAAATACCAAATGTTTCCTTATAGGGAAATACTGTATCAAATATGATACGAATGGCCCTAGAGGGTTAATGCACTAGGTTTAGCCTAGGAAAACATTAGATGTACTGGTGCACTCATTTCCTCCTTGTCGTACACCTAATGATGTTCGATATGTTTCCATATTAAAACCCTCACCAGATACATAAGATTTTGTTGCTTCTGTATTAAATTACTGGATTCAGAGTTTGGAAGGCGGTTTCCAATGTTTGAACGAGGAAGTTTCTATTTATGTATTCATACACTGTTGGCTCGGCATATGGGTATAAAATTTCCGAGAGAGGTAACGAATTTCCCGGAGTTGTCTGATGACGTACATGCTATCATTGCATCCCGTTCTGGTAAGAACGAAACCCAAACTGATTCGTGTGGAGTTGACTTTCATAAAACGATGTGAATTTAGTTAATATAATGCTTCTTAATACTTTCCCCATTATGGATCTAATTGAGATACCTCTGTATGTGTAAGGGTCTTGGAGCCTGCTTTTTTTTTTCCAAATTGCATTCTTCTTCTATGTTCCCTGTCCTTTCAGGACGTAGGCGATCATGGCTTTCTATGTCTCCCTATCCCTGGTGGCTCTTAGCACGTTTTCTCCTGTTACACCACACAACCCACGTTCTGTCATCCACCTGATCAAACCCTTCACATGTTATCCGCTGCTTTCCCCTGTTTCTTTTTCCCTCTATCTGGCTTGTTAGTATCAAGTTCTCCATGCCCTCCTTCCTCATTGCATGTCCAGGAATTTTAGCTGTCTCTTTCTGATGATCAATTTCCTTTTTGTTTCAATTCTTTCCAAAAACTCATCATTGCTGACATGCTCAATCCATGATATCCGCAGCATCTTTCTGTAGAACCATATTTAAATTGCTTCAGGTTTTTCCTTCATTTTGATGATATTGTCCAGCATTCACAGCCATATTGAAGAACTGACATCACATAGCAATCCAGTGCTATTTTCTTTGCTTCTAGCAAAGTTTTCCTGTCTCTTAATACTCTACTCAACTTCTGAAACGCGTCCTTCGCCATGCCAATTCACTTTCGGATCTCTGTGTCGCAATTTCCGTCTTTTGTTAGAAGAGTTCCCAGGTATTTAAATTTTCCTACCTGCTTGATTTTATTATTCACCACCTGTATTTGGCATTTTGGGCTGCTCTTTTTATTGATGACTATGCATTCGGTCTTCTTGCAGTTTATTTATAATATTTTCTCTTCATTCTCTTCAGCTACCTTCTGTATGAGTTCTTGTAATTTCCTTTCCGTGTTTGCTATCATCACTGTATCATCTTCGTACCTTATGTTGTTCAAATTGTGGCCTCTAATGACAAATCCTGGCATAACTTCTAGGGTCAGATTGTAGTCAGGTTTGAAATATGAATCAAAATGTTTTTTGAGACATGGCCTCGTGATCGTTTTTATTATTGTGATTTTTCGACTTTCTCAGGATTTTAACACATTATCTCTGCTGCTTGATTTCATTAACTTTGTTTACAATTTTTCGAAAATACTTATTTCTCAAAGAAGAAACTATTTTATTTTATTTGTGTATTGTTTAGTGTTTTCTCTTCTAAGTTTTCTTCTTCTGTTTGTTTCTTTCTTGGATCAATTTTTAAAACTAAGTGATTTTTAAGTGGGCTAAAGCAAGCCATTTTGTTTGTTGGTGTTGTCACTTTAGTTACAAGTAGACTGTTATCCGATTCAAAATAGGAGTTGCATGCTCTAACATGTTGCACAAACTACCTAATCCAAGAGTTTGATATGCTAAAGTTAATAAACGTTTTGTTACATTCTTTGGGCTGTGCTATGTCATGCGGTATTTCATGTGATGGTCAAACCATGTATTAAGAATGAAATATCTTTTCGAGTAACAAAAGCTGTAAAAAGTTTTCTCCATTTTTGTTTGAAGTTTCCGTTTGAAAGTAGCGTTTAAAAATTCATGGGGCAGGATTAAAATCCGTATTAATGCACGTCTTGTTTTCTTTTAATATACAAATGACGACTTACATTTAAAGAATTCAAACCTAAATGAAATCGAGCCCGCTGGACATGCGAGAAAAAGTGGCAATTTTAAGAGGTGGGGAGAAATAACTTTTTTTACTTTTATCAAAAATCGAATAGGGCTGAGGAACCATATCACTTAATACCCTCTACCCTATCTATATGAGTGACTCACTAGCGAAGACGGGTAAGGGTTTTTCATCGGGGTGATAAAAAAAAAAAAAAAAGGAATTAAAGTCCAAACTACCTGCAACAAAAATTTCTAACAAGTTAAAACGAGAAAAACGTTCAGTTGAGCAGAGCAAAATAAATATAGGCATAGAGAAATGCAAACATAAACGACGACTTGCATTTAAAGAATTCGAGCCTGAATGAAATCTAGCCCGCTGGACATGGGAGAAAAAGTGTCGATTTTAAGAGGTGGGGAGGAGTAGTAATATAATAGTATTCAACGCCCAGCCCACACAATTGGGACGGCTAGTTAGGTAAAAATGCTTTTGCGATTTTAGAGAAATTTTTAACTTTTTAGCAGATGCCAATAATCGGACAGGGCTGGGGAACCAGATCACTTACTACCCACTACCCTATCTATATGAGTGATCCACTAGCGGAGAGGGGTAGGGTTTTTTCGTCCGGGTGAAAAAGGTAATAAAAAAAGGAATTAAATCCAAACTACCTACAACAAAAATTTCTAACCAGTTAAATTAGAAAAACCAACGAGAAAAACGTTCAAATTAACAGAGCCAATTCTGAATAGAATATCTCCTTTTCTGAAAGAACATTTTTTCAATTAAGGTATGTCTTCTTCTTCTTCAATTGGAGTAGATAGTCTAAACTACCACCCGGTTCACACTCCACCAACGTCTGTTGAACAGGTGTAGAGGCTCATCCCTTGTTCCCTGTTTAGGATGTGGTTTCTGGCTTTCTCTCTTCTAATCTATATATTTTTCAAAATGAACGCGTTTTTGCATGATTAACCGAGCAGCAGATTTATAAATTCAGCATGCATACGCACATTCAAATCTTTATCTCAATACCTAAACTTTTAATTGTACTCATTCCGTCATATGCAAACACTCGTTTTACTAAACACATGACTGCAATTTTATAATGACATACTCAGAGAATTGAACTATGATTACACATCATTCATAATACGCATAAAACCAATACGCATTCATAATTTTGCAGGTAAAGGGTGATATATGCGCGCGCATATACTCACAATTTTAACGCATGCGCACCGAGTTGACGATATTAAAAAGAAAACTGTTGGGCAGCCATGTCAGTACGTCATGCTCAGATCCTGGTTTGATCAAGTAGTGCCGGTTATGAAGATTAATGAGCGATGCCATCATTAATTCATGCCTATTTCCTTGCGCTGAACAACGTACATCCTAAATAGATAGATCACTCCGCCGATGAAGAAAAAATAAAACAGAAATAACTAAGAAAGTAACAGTAGAATGCCGAAGAACAAGAAGAAAGAGAAATTGAAAATAAGCCTTTAAAAATAGCTAAAGTGATCAAAAGATGGAAACAATAACAGCAACAACAGTAATACTAATAATAATAATGAATAAAAAAGAACAGTAAAAAGAGGAATGGAAGAAAAGGAAATTTATCAAAAGAACAATCTAAGAATCGGGAGAAAACAATAAGAAGTAGATGTGGGTGAAAGGAGGAAAACTAACGAGGATAATTGAGAACAAACAAGATATAGAAGAAACGCATAAAAAAGGAAAGAAGATAAAATGAAAAGAAGACGATAAAGAAGAAACGAAAAATCGAAATAAAATAAACAGAAATAAGGTCAAATGAAGTGACAGAATGAAAAGAAAACAACCGAATGAGATAGTAATAATAGCAAAAGTAGTACTAGTATATCATTGTAGTAAACAAAACAAGATCTAGATTAAAAATTCAAATGCTAAGCACTGACTCATTGATTTTGTTAGAAATTTAAAAAAAATGAATTTACAAACTTTGTCTAGCACACACAAAACTCGTGAAATTTCACACCTTGATGTGAAATGTTTTTCGGCCAGTAGAAAACTAGGAAACATCTAGAAACAAAATTCAAATAATCTTCAATTCTCAGAAACAAATTCTTTTACGGACCTTTTCACGAGCCTACGCGAAGTTTGTTCGTCGTCTAATGAAAAGAATGGAATAACATAGGGAATGAATTCCCAGATGAGGTTTTCAAGCCCCACAAACAGAATAAAAGACGGGCAAGTTCGCCTGTCACAAGAGAGAAGAAGACGAGCGCATGAAAACGTCCCTTGACAAACGTCAAGCGATCGCTATTATTTCTATCCTTCTCCCTCACTTCTTTCCTTTTCACCATTCATCCGTCTGCTTTTTCTTATACTTGATAAACAAACGGAACACTTTAAGACTCAGTGATAACTTCAAAGGCATTCTTAACCAACGATAACACTCATGCATGCATACACACAAGTTACTACTACGAACTCTTGATACCATAACGCCTTACTACTATTTCTCATTTAACGTTAAACGTCTACCATTTCATGTTATTCTGTTCTATTAATAGCTTTCTATTTAAACATACAAAAGGTATACTTTTATTCTTCCACAAATCTACCTTCTGATAACCTTCTGATAATTCTAATAAAACTTTAAATTGTAGGGATTGTCGACTATATATGTGTAAAGTGGCCTTGTAGCTGACATGGCTGACCGTCCCCACTGCTAAATCATCATCATCATCATCAGTAGTAGTAATAGTAGAAGAAGAAGAATAGGAAAGAAAACAGTGGAATAGGAGAAAGAAGGAAGCAGAAAAGTAAATAAGAAAAGGGAAATCAAAATTAATAGAAGAGAAAGAAGAAAAATATAATAAAAATCAAGAAAGAAAAATGAAGGAAAGAACAAAAGATAATGGAAACAAACGTGAAAGAAGAAAAGAATAAATAAGACTATAAACAAAAATAAGAAAGAAGAGAATTGAGAAATAAGGATAATTAAGGGAAGGAAACTGAAGAGAAAGAAAAAGAAATAAGATGAAAGCTAAAGAAGAATTGTAACAATTGATTATTGACATCAGAGATTAAAAAATAAAACGAGCCGACAGAAGAGAGAAAAAAAGAAAGTCAATTGAATTCTTACAGCTAAAAAAGATGCTAAAAATGCTACATTCTGAAAGTTACAATCTCCAAGAATTTAAATGTAAAGTCAATAGTCATCTCCTGTCAAACTAACTTACACCCTCTCTCTCATGCTTTTCTACATCCACCCCACTCTCATCAGTAATCTCTTCCCTCTCCTACTCTCTTCCTTACGCCCCCTGCAACCTCTCACTCCTCATAACATTCCTCCGCGTCCACCCCACTCTCATCAGTAATCTCTTCCCTCTCCTACTCTCTTCCTGACACCCCCTGCAACCTCTCACTCCTCATAACATTCCTCTTCGTCTACCCCACTCTCGTCAGTAATCTCTTCCCTCTCCTACTCTCTTCCTGACACCCCCTGCAACCTCTCACTCCTCATAACATTCCTCCGCGTCCACCCCACTCTCATCAGTAATCTCTTCCCTCTCCTACTCTCTTCCTAATACCCCCTGCAACCTCTCACTCCTCATAACATTTCTCCTCGTCCACCCCACTCTCATCAGTAATCTCTTTCCTCTCCCACTCTCTTCCTGACACCCTCTGCAACCTCTCACTCCTGATAATATTCTTCCTCGTCCACCCCACTCTCATCAGTAATCTATTCACTCTCGTAGTCTCTTCCTGACACCCTCTGCAACCTCTCACTCCTCATAACATTTCTCCTCGTCCACCCCACTCTAATCAGTGATCTCTTCACTCACGTAGTCTCTTCCTGACACCCTCTGCAACCTCTCACTCTTCATAACATTCTTCCTATGTAACCCCTGCACAACAGTGGCATTAAAATGCCTTGCTTGGGGCGACACGATAAAAAAAAAACAAGAAAAAATGAATAAAATAAAAGGTATATGATTGATGACATTTCTGATTTCAGTTTTTTCCTAGGCCTTACTTTGAAAAGAGGAGAACCATTTCACTTTTTATCTGTTCAGTCCTTTGAAATTATTTAATTAAAATTATTTAATTAAAAAATGATGCAGAAAAAAGTGAAATGATTACCCTGTGAAAAATAAAAGAATATGATACTAAACCTCACGTAAAAAATGTAAAACGATTTCCCTTCTTTCAAGGTAAGGAACTGGAAAATTATAAAACCGGAACTTGAAAATGTCACCTATCTTCTACAACTTATCGAAACTGCTTAACAGAGATGAACAACTTGAAATACGCAAGCGTAAGTTTTGTACCGAAAATATTCATTGGCCTAGAAAATAGCATAAACAACAAACCGTTTTGGGAAATAAAACTAGAAAACGATATCTCCAAAACACAATAAGACGGCTGATTAATTTACAGGCACTATTTGCAACTACGGACGACGTAGGTTATGGGAAATATGAAAAATAAAACCGAAAGAAATACTATGAGTATTATTGAAAACAAACCAAATAAGAATGGCTAAAGAAACAAGAGTGTATATAAAGAGAAATAATTGCAACATATACTCATAGTTGTCAGCTCAACAACAAAGAATGAACATTTTACAGAGAAATAAAAAAGAAAAGATACAAATTAAAAAAGCAGGCGTTAATAACTAGTGGAAAAAAATTCTGAAATATTAGTATATTCCGAAATTAATTGCATTTTACCAGAAAGATACAAAAACAAATACAAATTAAATTAAATTTATTTAAATATTGTTTATAAAAAAATTAAACATCTTTATTCATAACAACTGCATCCCAACAAGAAGACAAATTTTATATTTCACGTTTAAGAAAATAACAGGAAAAATTCTTGAAATAATTTTTTCGTTTCTATATGTTCTGTTATTGATAAAATGTTCGAGTTATCTAAAGTGAAGAATTGACTTGAAGCAACAGAAATGTGGTTCTACAGAAAAATTTTGAGAATACCATTAACTGAACATGTGAACAACGACGAAGTCTTATTGAAAATGGAAACAACAATAACACTTATGAAGAAACAGTTGAAGTTTCTAGAGCGCATGAGGGAAGAGGGATTGGAGAATTCGATACTCACAGGAGAGATTGAAGGCCAGAGGAAAACAGTGACTAAACTACAGAACTGTTACGCAATATTTACTTTCGTATATGATAATGAAAGCTGGACAATCTTCCTACTGATGAAGAAGAGACCTAAAACAATAGCGGTATGGTTTTACCGAAGGATGTTGAGTATACCAGGAACCTGATGTTTTAGCAACGACTACGCTTTAAGGGAAATAGAAAGGGAAGGGACATTTATATTTAACATCAGAAAGGGATCGTTTGAAATATAGGGCTTATAATGTGGAAAGAAGGCTTGAAGAATTTGATACTCACAGGAAAGATTGAAGACAAGAGAAACAGAGGAAAACGACACATAACCTAATTAGCAAGCTTGAATGGCGGAGCAATGTTTAGGAGAAATAAACAAAAGGCAAATTTATTAAGAGCTACAAAGGTCAGGAAATTGTGGAGAATCATGATCGCCAGCGTAAAACAAGGATGTACATTCTCACCGGACCTATTCAACCTCGACAGCGAGTCAATCCCGAGAAAATTAGAAGTTCTACCAGGATTTATTGGCGGACAAAATTTTCACACAAGGTAAACAGATGACACACTGTTGATAGCAGACAAAGAAAGAGACATGGCACACAGAGGATAAAGAAACGATAGGAGACATGGATGTGCTGGCGACGTAACAGTTATCGATGAGGAAAATCGAAACAGCGATCCGAGTTCGAATTCCCATCTGGTATGTCGTCTTCACTTTAGCAAACATCCTTTTTGGAGAGGCATGAATTTATCTTTTCTCCGAGCTAATATAGGTTAAAAAGTTGAATAGACGGATCTTTCTAGCTTTGTGTGTTTAGAATTCAAAATTCTGAATTTAAAAGGGTGCCAAAGAAAAAGAAGAAGAAGAAGAAGAAGAAGAAGAAGAAGAAAAGGAAGAAACACCTTACACCTAGTGTGGATTGTGTCACAGGCTAAATAGAATGACAAAACCTTATTTATCATGACAGCCGACGTCCTGAAGTGACACAGAACATGGAAGGAGAATCTCATGAAAACCAATAACTTAACGATTGATATAGATAGTACAATAAAAAAAGCTTGATCAGGTGAAAGCCTACAAATATTGTAGAATCTAACAGGCAGATGACAAAAAGCATCTAAATAACAAAACAATGTCTGCAAAGTAATCTTTTCTTTTTCTATGTATCGTTTCCCTTCAGTGCATTGGCGATCATAGCTCTTCACAATTATTTGTTTTTTTTGTAGCTGTTAATAAATGTTGTCTTTTTTCTATCTCTCCTAAATATTGTTCTGACAGTCATTTACCGAATCAAATTGGGTGGGTCATACTTTGTTTTCCTCTTGCACTCAATAAGGTCCCGTATGCTAAATTTTATAAGCTCCTTTCTTCAATTATTTCTCCAAGATATTTCAACTGTCTCATTCTGATGTTAAGTATAAGTGTTCTTTTTGTTTCTATTTTTTCCAAAATTTCTTCGTTGCTTGCATTTTCCGCCCGTGGTATCCTCAGCATTTTTTTGTAGAACCACATTTCCTTTGCTTCAAGTCTATAACAAAAGTTTCCTGTAATAAAAGAAAATTAGAACAGAATTTAATATTAGAAAGGTATTCTACAAAAGAATAAGAATTATTCTGCGTATTCGGAATTGAATTGGCGGCAAATTCTCTGCAAAACCCAGTTATGAGCTTTACTGGACTCTAGCTGAAATAAACATAAATGAATTCCAAATTAAGAAAATTCAAGACTTGCTATAGCATGCAGCATTCCAATCTGGATAATGATTGTCATTATATTTCTAGAATTAATAGTTACGAACACGAGTTTCTTAAACTCTGAAGATCATAGGAACACTACATGTACTGCAGTTGTAGCAGCAAGGGTGTGTCTGTGGCAAGATAATCTGACAGATCCCAGTATTCTCTAGGCTGGCTTAAATTTGGAGTCTCTCTTGCATTTAGCCATTGCTGGTGGGGAGAATAGATATATTTATATTTCTCTCAGTGTAAGGAACTCGACTGGAACTCGAATTCTAACGATTTCTCATTCCTTGTCACAATTACACCAACCGCACATCCACTGAATTAATGGGAGTAATAGCTTAATTTAACTTGAGTTGATCTACAAAAACAATAGCTATTAGTTTTAACATATTTATTTTTTGTTTTGTTTTGTTTGTTAGTTTAATTTTCTAGGGGATATCAATAATTTCTTTTACAAAATATATTGCTAGTAATATATATCTTTGCATTTTATGACGTCAAGGTTGGTCAACCAGATACTAAGAGATCAATAGACTCAACATGTTCAAATAATTTCCTAATATTTGTTCTTCACAATTTTCTATTATGTTTGCTTGGTAGTTCTAGTTAATTAGACTTTGAAACAGTGCAGCCATTATAAATGCCTCTGTTTCCGCTTTTAGCCAATAATTTGGTTTTGTTTATCTAAATCCGCATCGTTACTGCTGTACGCATATTAGTTATGTTAGGATTTTATTCCCAGATGATTTTTATATTATTTAATCTTTATATCTTAACACTATTTTATCGGCATTTGCTCGTTAAGTATTTTTATTTATTTATTTCATAGTGGAGTTATGTCCCATAATTTTTCCCATGACCACTTAGAATTGGTCGCTAAATATTTCAACGTCCTAGGTATGACGATAAACTATATACGGCAGTAAGGAATGTGGTCGGGAGATTTTGAGGAGCGTGGAACCATCTTTTAATTGTTGTTGTTCCCAGGTCTACCATAAAACCACTGTGGCAGCACCTGTCAGGGTCTCAGCTATGTGCGTATAGTTAACCTTCAAACTGAGGTGAAAACACAATGAATTTATGAATAAATTTATAATAAAACTACCAGTAATATATATTAATTTGATTGAATTCCTATTGAAAGTTTTGTTTAATACTGAGATTTTAGGAAATGTTTATCGAATAATTTAAAAAAAATATTTGTCCTATCTTGGGTTTTACTTCTAAGTTAAACGGTGGGTTGAACCAAATAACCTTTTGATTTTTATTATTGATTTTTGTTTGTTTGTTTTGCTTTGGTTTGTATTCTAAATTGTTCTAATTTGTTCTTATGGCCAGATTCTTTAAGGCATCTTCATAATCTTTTTTCTTTTCATCAGAGATTGCTTTGTTTGACGAATATTTTGATAGCCTGTGCTCTATTCTTTTATGGATGTGCTCTTAATAATAATAATAATAATAATAATAATAATAATAAAAAAAGAAGAAGAAAAAGAAGAAATAATAATAATATTAATAATAAGAAAAATAACAATAATAATTGTAATAATAAAGAAGAATAAGAAGAAAGAAAAAATAAGCCAATAATGGATTGCACTAAACATAAATCAAAAGAATATTATAATATGAAGGAAAGAAGAAAAAGAAGGATACTACTACTACTACTACTACCACTACCACTATACTACTACTACTACTACTACTAATAATAATAATAATAATAATAATAAGAAGAAGAATGACCCAATTAGAATGCGCGTTTGTGGTGCAGTGGATATCGGCTCGGAACGATAAATCGAAGAAGCTAGTTCAAATTCCAGTTGAATTTGGTGCATTTACTTACGGACAAATACCCTTATGAAATGTATTAATTTATTTCTTCTCCCCCCAGCTATGGGTTAAATGGCAGGACAGATTGGGTCCTGTAGACTTGGTTGGCAACCAGTCTACTGCAGAAAGTAATGGCAACCTACTACGGGAGAGAAAATCTTCTGCCAAGTCAGTCATATCTCGAAAGAATCAAGATCACCCAAGCGTGTATCTCGTATGGCACTTAACAAGTGATGTACAAGGTGAGACAGGGAGAAATGGCTGTTACTCGACACCAACGTGAGTGACATGTCAGACAGGTACTATTCGCTCTGTGGTGTCTTAGCATTTTGAAACAATGGCGCTTTGAACGATAAAGCACCGCGTGTCCGCCTACGACAATTTGCTGACACTTCTTGTCCCCACCTCGACCTACTGATTTGTCCATGTGTGACTACTTTTTGTGGGTAAACCACAAGGCACGTATGGATGAGAATAAGCCCCATACACTGGACGATTTGAAAGAAACTATTCGCGTGGAAGTCACCCATATCGACAGAGCAGTCCTGGAAAGAGTTGAGGCCAACTTTCAAGAACGCCGTCAGAAATGCGTCAATGAAAACAAACATGGTGGATTTTGTTTTTTGCACTTGATTTTGTCAAATGCTAATCCAACACTAACACAATAATGTCAAAAAAATTTAATGATTTTGTGTATTTTTAACAAACGTCCGTCCTCCCTGCCCCCCTAACTAATAATAATAATAATAATAATAATAATAATAATATGGCTTGTCTAGCGGATTGTAATATAGCAACCAAGAATTTCGAAAAACTGTCAAAATAAAAAAAAACCTGGAAATTGAAATAGAAAAAATGTGGAAATTGAAAACAAGAGTCGTGCCAGTGATAGTAGGTGCACTTGGAATGATAAAAAATGAACAAAGCAACACATTGAAAGAATTCCTGGAAATCCAAGCTTAAGAGATATACAAAAAATTGTCTTGTTAAGTACAGCCCACACACTAAGAAGAACTTTGTCTACGTAACGCTATGGATGATAGGGGAGATAGAAAAAACATGAAATAGAGCCATAATGACACACCAGGACCTGCCTTAGGTCTTCCCGCAGACTTGGTAGGTAGCGCGACCATAGCAGAAATCAAAATATGTTGAAAAATGACATAATAATAATAAGAAGAAGAAATAAGAAGATGTAATGAGAAAATAAATGTTAGAAATATGTCTAAGATCAAGATAGTAGTAATTTATTCAAACAAAAAAATTAAAGCAGCAGTAGCACCAGCAACAACAACAACAACAACAACAACAATAATAATAATAATAATAATATGAAGAAGAAGAAGAAGAAGAAGCTGTAATGAGAAAATAAATGTTAACATTATATTTAAGAACCAGATACTGGTAATTTATTTAAGCAAAAAAAAAAATAAATAAATAAATAAATAAATAAAGACAGTAGTAACAACAACAACAGCAATAACAAGATAATGATGATAATGACATTTGTTGTTGCATTAAAAGTGAATTTAAAACATTTTATTATTATTATTCGAATAAACAAACGGATCAAAATAGGTTGGATAAAAACAAATAGTTCCATTAATATTACTAATTATATTAATGACATTGATGGTGGAGTCGGCTACGGAAGGGAGGAAAGAAGACGACGATGACAGCGATAATGGCGGCGATGTTGCGAGGAAGTTATAAAACAAAGTGATATCTTTCATACACGTCCTCACAATATCCTAAACGGAAGCACGTCCACAAATTCTTTTCTTTCACACTGAGCACGCGCACTCGACGAGCTAAATCTGCTTCCGTTTTCTTCATTACTTTTGTTCGGTTTGATGGGATTGCAAACCACAATTATTGGAAATGTTTGGCGGAAATTTGTTAGCTGTTGAAACCAGGGGCGCTTAACAGGAGAAAGATGGCCGATAAAAAAAAATAAGAAAAAGGGAACGTAGAAGAGGAGCTAATAAAGAGCGGTGAAACTGGAAGGTAAGGCGCTGGGTGAAAGAGATACGAAGAAATAAGGAAAGGAAGCATAATGTATACAGATAAGTGCACTAGGGGGGGAAAAACCCGAAGAAAAAAGCGAGAAAGAGAAAGAATAGGATTATGGAGAACACAAAATGGAATTAATGCAAAGACAGATTATTAGATTGAAAAATGAATGAGCGAAGAGAAACGTGAGAATGAAAGAAAAAGAAGGAAAACGTGAGAATGAAAAAAAAAGAAGGAAAATCAGTCATAGAAATGAAAGAAAAATGAACGAAAAAATCTAGTTATCGGGGACAAAAAAATGAAACGTACATATAGAGAGAAATTGAACGAAACCAAACGTTACAGTGAAATAAAAAAATAAAAAAGAAAGAAAATCAGTCAAAGGAAAAAGCAAAACGAAAGAAAAGAGAAAAAATATAATAGAATTTCAAAAGTGTTTATAAAACAAAGATAACAGGAAAAAATAATCAAAAGAAAAAAAGAGAAAAATGAAGAACTGAAAAAGAAATAACAGTAAAAATTAAAAAAACATATAAGAAAATTAGAAAGCGAATGAACGATTGAAGTAAGGCAAGAGAGTGTTTAAAAATCTCTTTTGACTAGAGAGAAGCAAAAGGAGACAAGGAAAACATGAATAATATTGAAGGATAATCTGAAAGAAATAAAAAAGAAGTCAGAGAAACAGAGAGACAGATGAAATTTGGAAACGAAAAAAAAAAAAAAAAGAGAACAAGAGAAAAGAAAAGAAGGAAATCACGGAAAATGATAGAAAAAAAACGACCCCCCCCCGACAAAACGAAAGACAGAAACATAAGTAAAGGTAAAATAAAAGATGAAAAAAAGTAAAAAGTGAATGTTAGAAATAAAGAAGCATCCTAGAAAGAAAGAAAGAATTATAAGATAAAAGAAAACTAAAGAAAATAGAAAAAAGCATAATTTAAAGTAAGAGAAAGAAAGAAATAAGGAAATAATACAAATGAAAGAAAATAGAAATTAAAAGCAAAGAAATAAAGATTAAAACTCAAAATTTCATTTTAAAAAAAATTGTGAAAGGAACGACACATGATAGAGGGAGAATGAAAGACAAAGAAAAACGAATATGAAAGCAACAAAGAGAAAAGAAATAACAGACGAAAGAAAGAATAGGATACAAAAATGATCATAAAAAAGCAAAAGGGATAGGGAAGAAAAACGAAGAGAAATAAAATGCATGCCGAAAAGAAAACAAGGGAAAAATTTATAGAAATAAAAAAGATATAAAGATAGCAAAGAAAGAAAAGGGAAGAAAAAACAAAGATAAAAATGCTAGGAAGTCACTTGTCGGTAATGGTGGGCTGCTGGTGTTTTTTCGCACTACTTTCAATTGAATCCTGGCGCACTAATTATTGCCGTGGATGAAATGTTGGGTGTCAATAATGGAGTAAATCATGATTTACTAGGAACGCATTTCCTGCCCAATTGGATTGCTGTGCGAAGCTGGTAGGACGCCGACATCGTTCTTCTTGTCTTTTACATCTTACTTCATTCTCACGTCTCCGTTTCTCTTGATTGCCTCTACCATTTCACACAACATCTCCATGACCCTTTTATGGCGTATTTTTTTTAATCCGTCAGCCTCTACCGCATGCACAGCGGCTGCAAAATAGTTCTCCTTCTGAAAACAAATGTAGAATGCATGGCGCATGCGTACACATGTGCCACACTCTGTATAGACGCATTGTTGCCTTTGTTTGCATTGTGATATATACATCTGATATGGATATAGAACATGAAATTGGAAAAAAGGCGCCGATGACCGATAAAGAGAAAAGTAGATTTAACTAACAGAGAATCTATTATGATACCATATCCCGTAATCCTAAAATGAGAGATGCCATTAAACCTTTTTACTGTAGGCAAAAAGTCATAAGTAATGTTTCAATCATTTAAAAGAAAAAAATAATATGATATTTTTAAAGTTTAAGTATAACCTATTCAAATATAATTAACAAAAAAAGAGCTTGTACTTTTTTCTTAATTTGGATAAAATTATAAACAATCATATGAATTTCATACGATTACCTTTCTAATTTACCAGGTGGTAAAAGTTGTTGTGTCTAGTGTGAGTTTGTTTTGGAATAAATAATACATCATTGGTGATACTAATGAACTAGTCTAGACGCTATGATAATGAAATCCAATCGTCAAAAATACATGTTAGCGTCAGTATTGTTCTCTTTCGGTAACAAGCGGTTGACTATATAGGAGTTTGTTTGGACTATTTCTGATAAGTTTAGTTTTTATTTCTAAAGTTTGTTTCAGTAATTTTTTTTGTTGAATACAGTTTTTCATTTTCAGTTTTATTTCATCTGCGGTCGTATTTGTTTTAATTTTTTTCTTTACACAGCAGATTGTTATAATTTCCGTTATTTTTTTTGTTGTTCATTGCGTCTGACTTTTGTGAATTTTGTGACTTTTGTGAATGTTGAACTTGTTATTGTCTTTATAGACTATTTTTTTTATAGCATTTTATTTTTTACACCTACTTTGAAATCATTTTTGGCTTTCAACAATATCAACAACAAAAAAAAAACAAAAGAACAAAAAAAACACACACACAACAAAACACAAAACTCATTAAAAAAAAAACTTTACAAGGTAGCCGACCAAAGTCGGTCCATCAAAAGTAATTATTTGGGTGTGCCATTAAATCAAATCCACCAGATAAGAATAGTGAGGCTGTTTATCTCAAAACAACCACGAGAAAACGAATAGATCCTTCAACGTTAGGTTCTATGAGGGAAAAATAATTCTTTCACTCCCGCTGTAGATTAAGGTAAACACACACACACACACACACACACACACACACACACACACACACACACACACACACGCACGCGCGCGCTGGAGAATCACTCTCTATTTGCAGTTCCTCACTGAAAAGCATAGTCAATGTGGTGGAGTTTGTCGGGCGGACCAACAAGCAAGCTCATCTGGTTACCGATGGCGGGCTTTTGGTAAAATTCGAAAGAACGTATTGCAAAAAGAAGTTTTTGTGCTTGACAAGTCAACGTAAAAGAAAGAATTGTCGAAGCATCAAAAGCACAGTGATAAAAAAGCTTGGAGAACAAAGATCAACAGATTAATAAAGGTTCAGATTATTTCATGTAGGACATGTTGTTGCCCAAACCAGAGTACTGTGCGTATATGAAATTCCATAATTTAATCACAAAAGATCATATTATGCGCACAGAATACCAAGGATGGCGTCATACTAAAGTGACAGGTGACGAGATCCTTGACTATATTCGCGGAGAGCGCATAGGGACATATCATATGCAGTATGGCCAGTTAGTGAATGTTATTCTTGAATATGAGGTGGGTGAATAGGGATTCACATTAATGTTAGATCGTGAAACTTTTGCCTCCATTTCCAACGGTTTAGAGAGAGGCAAGAAAATAACTCGACGGGGAGGAGACCAACTTGTTGGAAGTGTAGCCATATTGGTCCCCTCACCTCTTGCTGTCCAGATACGAAGGCCTCTGCAGGCCTGTCTACGTCTGACTCAAATCCCTCTTAGAGCTGTAACTACTTGTTCAGCGGTCCCTGTAATAGGCCTGCCTGCTGCTGACACCGGTAGTCAAAAATCCAGTTCAGTCTTTTTCAGAACCTATATTGCCTGTGATAAGCCAAACGATGCACAAGAATGGCAAGTCGTGGGTTGAGTTAGAGGGAAACCCCAAGCTGAGTGATGTAAGTCCCCTGAAGTCCTAAAGAGGAAAAATACTAACAGTTTCTAAGATGAGGTTACTACTAGCTACGCCGAAAAATTGAATAAAATGTGCAGGCTACGAGAAGTTTGAAAAAAGCATTTTAATTCAGACAGCTTACATTAAAAAACGTGGGTGGGAAGGACGTTAAAAACTCTTCAAAATTTCCTTATAGTTTGGAGGTGTACTATGCGGCGAAATCGAGAAGCCTAACGATGTCATCTCAACGTTCCCCCCCCCCCCCGCCACTGGCCTGTTGTGATGATGACAAGTTCAAGAGACTACCACAAGTTTGTTCTGGGAGGCTCCTACTTTTTGTTCACCCCTCCCTGTACAGAGCTCTTAAATAAACGTTTTCTTTAGACATTGGTGGTCTGTCTGCTGATGGCACCATAAAAAGTGATGTCAGAGTCTTGCAGTCTTCAGCGTCTCGGGGCGAACGTATGTTGTGTGCAGGAGACATAGTTTTCAACTCACAATCATGAGGGCATTATTTAAAGGATTTATTATCCCTTATTCAGCATGTTTTGATGGGCACTCGCGAGGAGATTCTTGGCTAGTAAGCTCGTCTTTAGATGCGGTCTGTGCACATGTATCCACAGATTCGTTTTGTGTGCTGGATGTTACCATAAAGGATTAGACTCTTCGTCTCAATGGGGTTTATGCCCGCATTCTGAGCGGCTTGATTTTCTTTGACGGATCGAGCCGTTTTGGACAACAGGTAGTTTTAGTAAAAGAGTGGACTATAATAGGGAAAAATCAGTTACTAATAACGCTGATGTGAAGCCATTTTGGGACTTTATCAACGAGTTTAATATTGTAGATTAGTATCGTAATGAGCACCCTCTGGAGATAGTGTGCACATAGAATAATAGGGGTAGCTGGGCATTGGTGGTGCGTTTTAGTTACCTAAACCGAGTCTTGATTAAGACAGTCGATGTAGGGCTCTTAAGTTGTCCTAGTTGTCATTTTATAGTTTACACGGATCATAGGCTCATCCAGGTTTCCGTAAACTTAGATAAGCATGAAGTTAGGATGAATGGCGACTGGAAATTGAACGTATCGGTATTTGGTGAGTGAGATTTCCAGGTCTAGCTAATAGTAATGCTACAGCAGGGGCTGTGGTTGGGAATATGTGGTGGAATAAATTCAAATCGAAAATTAGGTTGTATTTTGCTGATTATAGTCATCAGCTCAGTCTAGCTAAATTAAGAAGCGGCAGCTGGTGAAAAAGTTGATCGGGCCATTAAATCCCGTGTTAGTGGCAACGTAGCCTTAGCTAGGGCCTAGCTGACCTCCTTGCTTATCAAGAAAGATCAAGCTCTGGTAGTTAGGGCCAAGTTGAAAAGAATGTCTTTCGAGAAGACAAATATAGTCGCTGAATTGCGTACGGAGGAAGCTTGGGATGCATCTCGACTACATGTTGCGTGCGTCAAATTGCCGGATAACCGGACCGTTAATACAAATGCGGGCGTATGTGAGGCTTTTCGTGACTACTTTCAGGGGTTGTTAACTGGAGGCTCAGTTCTTCCATAGACAAAAATTGTATATATGAGGATTAGTTAAGACGTCATTGAGATTCTGAGATGTTATGGTGGATGTAGTAAGAACGATATGTAAGTATGTGTTGTTTTGTTATAAAGAACATTGTGGTATATTTAGATCAGTGATTGTGATTAGCTAATTTCAGTTACAAAATGGAAGAAGACCAGTTTTTCTCCTTTCCTCATTTTGGCCTTGCGCCACGTTTTTATATCTTTATAAAAAATAAACATCGTTGGAGTCAGTCTAGTGTGTATGTTTACTACAGACCATTTCAAGTCTCACAGTGCCTGGTAAGATTTTGTTGCTCGCCTATTGAAAATTTAGATTATGTGTTTGAAGAATGTTTAATTTTTCTTACGTTTTTACAGATTGATTTTTGTGAAAAGTTTGAACGTTCTTTTTCAGTTTTCACACTCTCCCGGCTCTAATTTTATTTCTTACACCTTTTTTTTTTTTACTAAATTTCTTTTTTTTTTACTTCTAATCCTCACTCGGCATTAAGTTTATTTTAATTAATTTTTCTCCTCATATTAGTTTTCTTAATCAGTGTAGTTTAATTTTTTACGTTCATTGTTTTTTATTGTTCTAAGTGAATAATTCATTAATTAACTTCAACCCGCTCAAAAGACTTTTTGTTTTAGTTAAATTTTCAGTTTCCATTATTGCTTAATCTGTTTAAAACCAGTAACAACAACACCAACATCTGAAACCAGCATCAAAAATACCAACAATGTAGAGGCTGAGAAATCGCCCACACGCTGGAAGTCTCCATCAAAGTGTCATCAACATGAGGGATTTCCTCGAGAAAGCCAAGAGCTACGCGGATGTTATCAAAGAAGATGGACGCTAAGTAAATCCAGTGGGGTTAAACAAGGTTGATAAAAGAATTGTGTCAGTCTTTGTGATCGACAAGCGTTTACTCACAGTTTGTCATGCCACAAAAGACACTGTTATTAACCGTTTGTTGCATATTGGTTACAATTGTAAACAATATGCAACAAAGGGTTAAAACTTTGGCGTTTCTGGGCGTCAAACCTCAAAGAATCCTTAAAGGAATGTGTTATTTTATGTGAGACGTACAGTTGCCCACACCTACCGAGTGTGGGGACGCTTCCAGTCGTGAGTGAATGAATGAATATCATTTTAAGGACTGATTAGGAATGCAAAAGTCAGACCAACGTCTCAGTATTTCAAGTCCATTCTCAAGTCTTACACGAGTACTTGGCCATCTATCTAGTAAATTTGGTCAGATACTCAGTACTTCCTTTGACGGCCTGAACAGTGAATGAAGCTTCATAGGCTTGTCTGGGTTTGCATAAACGTAGATAAGCGTAAGGTTATGTTGGCCGGTGACTGGAACTTGAATTTGGTGGCTATTAATGTTAAATCGGGAATCGATGGGAGCTGTGGTTGGGAATAAGTGGTGGGGCTTATTAAAATTTAAACTTATGTCGTTTGCTGTTGATTATAGTCGCCGACTCATTTGAGCTAGATGATCAGCGCAAACGGCATGTGAAGAGAAACTTGACCGGGCGATTAAATCGCATGATAGTGGGAAAGGAGTCTTGGTTAGGGCGGATAATAGTTAGGGCTAGGTTAAAAATAATTTCTTCTGGGACAGAGAACATAGCCACTGAATTACGTGCACATGAGGTTTGGAATACATTCAAGCAACATATTGTAAACATCACATTGCTGGAATGTAAAGATCAGACCAACGTCTCAGTATTTCAAGTCCATTCTCAAGTCTTACACGAGTACTTGGCCATCTATCTAGTAAATTTGGTCAGATACTCAGTACTTCCTCTGACGACCTGAACAGTGAATGAAGCTTCATAGACTTAACTACAAGCGTAGGCATATATGAGGCTTTTTTCATATGAGGCTTTTTGAGATTACTCAGGTTCTGTTTACCAGGGAACCTGGCCAGAGCTATCAGGGTCTCAGCATAGAGTCTGAGATCTTAGAAGCGCTGAAGCTTGTTGGTAAGAGTAAAACAAAAAGATGGTCTTCCTTACGAATAGTACTTGAGGCACTAACCGTCTTTGTCTCTTTGCTAGTATTGATTTACAACAACAGGATGAAGGAGGTGTCTATACCTCAACGCTTCATCAGTAGTGCGATCAAGATTCTTTACAAGAACAAAAACGCTGTGGATGGGATAGATAATTATAGATCTTTGACGTTGAAGATTTTAGTGAAAATATTTCCAGGCTGTCCTCTCTAGTCTGACTGAACCCAAAAAGACTTGTACTGTAAAAGGCAGGACTATTCAGGAAACCTTTATTTGGTACGCTAAATCATCGAGCAAGTAACGAGTGAAGTTGCGCTGGTCAATGTAGATCAGTCTAAAGCATTTGATACGGTTGACCATAGTTTTTGATTTCGAGCCGTATTTTCGCAACGGGATTTGACTTCTGTATGCGTCCTCCGAGTGCTGTCAGAAGTTTAACAGAGTAAGATTTGAACCTTTTGTCGTGGTTATAAGCTTTCGTCCTTGCTGTACATTCTTGCGTTGAAACTTTTCTTTCGCAAGTTAAAGTCGAATTCGGCCCTACGTAGAATTTAATACCTGGTGCATTACCTCGGCCAGGTGCTCTGCTTATGTTGACGACGTTTCGGTTCTTGTGTCGAACAAAGTCTAAATTAAGGAAGCCGGCAAAGAATTCAGTGAGAGTGACAGATGGTAAGGTCAACTGCCACAAGTCTCTTGGTTTGCAGTCTGTCATACTAATGTCATTACTAAAAGTTTTGTTTTCCTTATTGTGGGAAGAGATTTACCCTTCTGAAGGTAGTCTGCATATAACTAGCACTGAAATGTTTGCACTTGGATGAGAATTCCGGATATAAAACACTCGTAAGTACTTCCCATCCCTGAGAAGTGTGCACTCGTGCAAAGAAGAGGCGAGTTCTTCTGTCGTGACTATCGGATTGCATTCAAATCTCTCTTGCGGGCGACGGATGGCCTTTCTGACGTTCAGGCTCCTGTAACGCGTTATATTACGTGTTAGTTTAGTCTAAGGAAGCAGGAGGCTCGCTCTATATAACATCGGACGCCCAGGTTGAAATGTCTCACTAACAATATGGTATCACCTAGATGGTACTTAGAAGGTCCTTCTGGGTCGACAAAAAACTTTGTTCGGCGAGGTTTGAAAAAATTTCCAAACTGTGTTCTCTGGGGAGAGTCTGTGGAAAACCTTGATTACACTTTCTGTAATTGCAGGGTCGTAGGGCCGTTATGAAGGTTTATTGAAGACTTCATGTGTCGCGTTCTCTGCGTAAAGTTTTGTTTGTTGAAATTT
The DNA here is from genome assembly GCA_037127315.1 of Ascarosepion bandense. Taxonomy (NCBI): domain Eukaryota; kingdom Metazoa; phylum Mollusca; class Cephalopoda; order Sepiida; family Sepiidae; genus Ascarosepion; species Ascarosepion bandense. The sequence goes on along the minus strand of JBBBDQ010001661.1, from coordinate 6,240,486 downwards.
TATTTTTATATATTTCTATTTCTTTTCTACCTCCTCTTCTTCTTCCCTCTCCATGTATTGTTCGACTTCTTTGACTGCTATGTCATGTGATCGGATTCTACTTTCTGATTTTTCCGCCTTTTTGTAAGAAATTTGAAGTAAAGAAAGCAATTGGTGAAAAGACTCGACAAAGAACATACGTGAGGAACAAGCCGGCGTCTAAGTTACCTGATGCCATGTTCAAGACTGAAGAAGAAAAGGTCTTGTGGATTGACCAACTCTGTCCTGACAGGACATTAAACAATCACAAGAACTCGAGTCTCAGGAAGAAATGTTGACTAAATTTTTAGTCATCTCTTAATTCTCCTCCGTCGATATTAGACGTAAATCAAGGAAAGAAAATTCGTCTATAATAGAGCCGTGTTCTTATTTAGAAGAGAATGCTGAAACAGAATAATTATTCCAGCACAGTCTTAACTAGACTTTAAAACAGTTGAAAAATGATTATCCAAGGTTTGGATAAATGAAAGACGTTTATACGAGCGGCTCTAGAGAGGAACAAATCATTTTTGTGATGAGATTCAACATTCTGCAATATTGAAAGAAAAAGGACTGAAATTCTCCCAGAGATAAGAAAAGAAAAGGAAAATGAATGGACTTTGAAGTTGCTATAAAAGGGAGAGAACTTTTGTGTTTTTATTGAATTCGACTAAATATATAAAAAAATAATTAAAATGTGAATGTCGAATTAAACTAATGATCAACCTAACTGTAAGTGAACAATATCTTCTCTTCTATCTTTCTATCTTCTCTCTTGTCTATGCTTTTCGTGTTGTTACCATCACAAGATTAATTTCTTGTGAGCTTAAAGGACATTTTAAGCAGCAACAGTTGTGAGCATTATCTTTACTTCTTTTTTGATACAGACTCTACTTAATATTTTCCTAATCTGCTTGAAAATAAACACTCTGCTTTATTGTTTTTTTTCCTTTAATAAAATTGATTTCATATCATAAGTCTTTTTCTCTCTTGAATTATGTAATGGTAACGTCTAAGTGAAAAGCCCTTCGTTGGAAGCGACGAACAAAGTTTTCACATGTTTTCTTGTTCGGTTCCTTTTGTATTAATATCGTGCCACCAGTGACTAATGTTGGGAACTATGTGTGTTTTTGCTTACTAGGCGTTATGCGACTCGTGATATGGAAGAGGTTTTATAAAGAAAAGTTTACCTCTTACTAAATAATCCTATTTTTAAGGCATCAGTTTAAAGTCAAAATTAGATCGGAAAGGAAGCGACTCTCACCATCAGAATTTGCCAAAGGGTGGGTGAATCTTGCAGTGAAACAGAAATTAAATAATATATTTATAAATTATCAGTTGCTCTGGAAGAAATAATAGAAAAACAGAACAAGACAGGCTTATTGAAGAAATAAAAACCACTAAAAGAATGTAAGAAAAACGCGATCCAAACTTGAAACGCTTACTGGAAGTATTAATGTTCGTGCAAAGAATGTGAACATATTACAAAAGCGAATATTAAATAAATTTCATCGTAGACATCCAGGAATTTCAAGGATAAAGTCTTTTATGAAAAGCTATATATACTAGACCAAAGTAGATCAAGTCATTGAAAATGTAGAAAAACCCTGTATAGGTTGTTCTCGGGCAGCATAATTACAAGCTTGTATGCAAGATATGTCATTGTCAAGGCTGCGCATAAATTTAGCTGGTTCAATAAACATATAACATTATTTTTTGTTAGTGCATAGCTTTATTTAGTTGCCTGAAAATTGTACGTGCAAAAAAAAACAAAAAAAAAAAACAAACTATTGTACACATTTTACTACTTATGAATTCGAAGATTTAAAAAAATGTTCTCGATTGAACATATTACTACCAAACCGTATCACTCAATGTCAAACTGACAAGGTTTGTGGGTATGTTTAAGAGAGCTTTGAAAAGAGCTAGTCATGAAAAAATTAATGAAAAGGCATTAACATTTTTAACATATAACTGATAACACCAAATCCCAATAAACATGTTGGCGGCAAAATTAATATTCCCAAGAAAAATTAAATTGGTGTTCGACAAGTTGTTACTAATTCCAAAAAGAATAAGAACGGATAATAAAAAGGACACTAAAATTTTCATGATTTACAAAAAAGTGATTTTTTTTAGAGAGTAAGAGGATAGAAAGATGGTGTAATAATATCACGTATTGGAAAGATGCTATATATGATAAAAAGAAAAAAATGGAGACATAAGACATTGCAATTAGCCAAAAAAAATGTTTTCCGAAGAAAAGCCCAAAATTATGGCAGAACTTATATAATTCGTATAAAAACCATCTACATAATCGTATTAAAATAAAGTGCTTATAACTGTTTTTAAACAAACGCACGCACGCGCGCGCACACACACACACGCACATACACACACGCGGAAAAACTATGACAAAACGTCAAAAGTTTCGTGCGACGTGTGATTTAAACAGTCTAAATTTATGTTTATGTTAATGCTGCAAGAGATACGCACAACAGAAAGGAGACACTGATCAATTTAAAATTTATATTTAAATTTTTTGAAAATCTAGTACTTGAGATATCCTTATATGTGTGTGCATGTGTGTGCGTGTTTTTCATTAATATGTAATGTGTAAAGAAAATTTAAATTGTCTTTCAATCAGTTTTTCTCATATTCGTATAGTTTTATTTTAAACTGACTGTGTATATAAAAGAAAATCTGTTAGACGTTAGAAAAATTAAATGTAATTCAATGAAGCATGTATAAAAGAAAGATTGCTGCCGACATAATACATAGATTTGTGTGTGTGTGTATATACACTACTTGGTCGCCCTATTAATTCAATAGATCTGTGTGTGTGTGTATGTATACACTAGTTGGTCGCCCTATTAAGTCAATAGATTTGTGTGCATATGTATACATTAGTCGCCCAAATAAGTCAATAGATTTGTGTGTGTGTGTACGTATACATTAGTTGGTCGCCCTATTAAGTCAATAGATTTGTGTGTGTATGTATACATTAGTCGCCCTATCAAGTCAATAGATTTGTGTGTGTGTATATGTATACACTAGTTGGTCGCCCTATTAATTGAATAGATTTGTGTGTATGTATCCATTAGTCGACCTATCAAGTCAATAGATTTGTGTGTATTTGTATGGATACACTAGTTGGTCGCCCTATTTAGTTAATTACAACGTTAAAACATGATCACTAACAATGCCTATCTTTCTGATTTTCAGTGAATTTTTTATAGTAAATTTATTTCAAATATATTTTTCTAAAATTATTTGAAACTAATACTTTTAGTAAATGAGAAATACCTTCATATTAGACATATAATAAACTCATCCTGTCGATAATACGTGTTTTAATTCTTACTCTTTGATAATCCCTTTCTCCCTAATTTTCAGTTTATTTCTATAGTAAATCATTAATTTCTATAGTAAATCATTAACAATTCATTTACATTGGACGGATAATAACTCTAATCAGTCAGTAAGAAATGTCTTTATTACCAAACGCTAACAATCTTATACTTCCTTGTGTTAAATGCAGTATGAAAATTATTAGTAATGCATTTGCATTCTATATATAAGAGCCACATTTTGTGTGTAACACTTGCGTTATTTTTTTAAAATTTCTTCCTCGTTAGACTGAGTAGGCAAAGTCTAGACACTCTACACATCTTGTAATGTATAGTCACAGCATCACCACACATTCTTGTGCTTTCATAACAAGTGGATTTTTACGCAGTTGTGTTAGTGCCTCTAATTTTGAATCCTTCTCCTGGAACAAAATCTAAAAGCTACGTATTCTCTCCTATTTAAACATTAGTTTAGTGAAAAGAATCGATTTCTTACCAACAAAATTCGTGTAAAAGTAAACGCAATGACCTTGGCTGGAGTTAACAAAATTCTGACTGGAGTTAACAAAATTGCCTTTTGCAATGACCTCAGCTGAAATTAACCAAGTTTTGAAATATTTTGCCCATTCCTTAAAAAAATGAACAGTAGATTAAGTTACGATGCAATGTATTTTATGTCAAATATTTCAATATTAAGTCAGCATTTCCTGCAACTACAAATATTCACTTTAATGCACCGGATAAATATATTAAAGCAACAAAATCTACCAGGAGATTTTTAAGGTAGCCGCAAATAGATGTTCATAATGTCTATGAAAATGAAAATGTTCGAATATGCGAATGATGGTTTGGCCAGTTTAGAAAGAGAAAGTTTCCTTTAGAATATTCCCTTCGACATAGACGACCGAACTCTCTCAATATTGACCTTCTACAAAGTGTAGTTGAAAAAAGAATATGAAGCAAACTGCACGAAAATTAACAAAACAGTTCAGTACAAGTCACACTTCACTGAAACTCATTTATAGATCCCAGAAAGTGTTTAAACTTAGTCGATGTATCCCTGATCATCTGATTACTTCTTAGCTTAGTCAAAATGCTGACTCTCTGCTTATCATTGAAGAGTAGATTGGCTACTGAATCATTTCTGTGTATAATCACTACTTAATCTACTTTGGTCTAGTATATATAGCTTTTCATAAGAGACTTTATCCATGAAATTCCTGGATGTCTACGATGAAATTTAGTTAATATTCGCTTTTGTAATATGTTCACATTCTTTACACGAACATTAATACTTCGAGTAAGCGTTTCAAGTTTGGATCGCGTTTTTCTTACATTCTTTTAGTTGTTTTTATTTCTTCAATAAGCCTGTCTTGTTCTTTTTTTTCTATTATTTCTTCCAGAGCAACTGATAATTTATAAATATATTATTTAATTCTGTTTCACTTTTTTTAATACTGCAATAACAATCTCCTCGAAAGATTCAGTACTTTTCACCAATCAGCAAAGAGAGATCATTTGCAATCATATATGACAAACACAAAAAAATGGTTATTGCCCCCTTAAAAATACAAAACAGTTAATGCAGAGAAGTACTGTCAGCAACTGGAATCATTGCACAAGCATTTGCAGGAAAAGAGCGCATAATTGTTTCCAGTACACGATGATGCAAGAACATATTTCCTGAATCACACTGAAAAATATTATGGAAGTTTTGCCTCATCCTCCCTATTCACCTGTCATTGGTCCATCTGACTCTCATCTTTGCAGACTAACGCAGCATTTCTTGGAGAAAAAAACGGTTTATTTAACGGGAAGAAGACAAAATTGATTTTATTTTTTATTTGCACCGATCTCTATATATTTTATATCTGTAGGACTAACAATAGATGTAATTACCCTGCTACTTATTCGTTGGAAGATATTTTTGAGCAACATGGAATTTTTGGCGATGAAGTGTTTTCGCGCTTGGTGACATATATTTTTAAATTTCAGTGAATTTTTGTTGAAAAACGTATGCCAGGTGCGCGAAAGGGAAAGCATTTTCGGATTGGGATTTTTATTTTTTCTACGGGAGTCAAAAGTTTAAGCCATAGATTCAAGTTTGTACCAGAAGACAGCTGTCTATGGTGCGAAAGTGACGTCAGGCTGACAGAAAAATTTTAGTAGTAATTGCAGTTTTGATTTTACAAGAGTCAGATCAGTAGCATCGAAATGTACGGTTGAGTAAAATCGGGCCTCCCCGATATGGTGGTGCTGAAAACTCTGACCAAACAAACTTCTAACCCATAGCATGTCATTGAATATGTCTTTGTATGAAAAATAAAAATAAAATATATTTAATATTTTAAGTAATGGTCATCAGCAAAAGATACAACCCAAAATGCCAAATACAGGTGGGGGATAACAGAATCAAACAAGTCCAAGAATTTAAGTACCTAGGAAGTGTTCTAACAGGAGATGGAAAATGCGACACGGAGATCCGAAGGCGAATTGGCATGGCAAAGGACGCGTTCCAGAAGATGAGCAAAATACTAACACACAGGAAGATCTCAATAGAAACGAAGAAAAGAGTGCTAGACTGCTATGTGATGTCAGTTCTTCAATACGGCTGTGAATGCTGGATAATATCATCGAAAATGAGGACAAAACTAGAAGCGGCCGTAATGTGGTTCTACAGAAGGATGCTACGGATATCGTGGACTGAGCATACAAGCAACGACGAAGTGTTAGAAAGAATGGCAACAAAAAGTAAATCTCAGGAAGAGACAACTGAAGTTCCTGGGACATGCAATGAGGAAGGAGAGCCTGGAGAGCCTGATACTGACTGGACAGATAGAAGGAAGGAGAGACAGAGGAAGGCAGCGGATAACATATTTGCAGGGTCTGATCAGGTGGATGACGGAACCGGGGTTGCCAGGAGCAACAGGAGCAAACATACTAAGAGCCACAAGGGATAGGGAGACGTGGAGATCCATGATCGCCTAGGTCCTGAAGGGACAGGGCACATAGAAGAAGAAGAAGAATTCATCGAGTTTTTATTATTATTTGATATTTTATTTACATTTGGGTCTGGTTTTATTCTTTTCGACAGAAGAGTTTGTTGCAGATTGTATTTGTTGCTGACGATGATGACGAAAGAGACAAAACAGATAAAGAATAAAATTATGATATGTTTGTGAAACTGATTTTTGTGATGAAGTCGGGTTGAGTGGTCCCCGTTAAAAGGATTTATGATTAGAGAGGTTGATCGTCCTCTAAAGGTTTTGAGTTTCAGAAGATTGAATAGTATCGTTGTCCTAGCGTGAGATCCGCAGAAATTATGCAGTTTAATTTTCGTCACCGAGTTTGTGCCAGAAATTTTGTCGTTCTCGTGGTAGCGACATTCATCTAGTCGTCATGGATTGATCTAGACAACGTGGAGTCCCAAAAAAACAGAGGTGTTTACCAGAATAATTATATATATGAGACACTGGTATATAACAATCTTATCAATAATGAGGAGAAATATTATCTTGTTTAAATATATCAATGAAGAACATATAAGCATTTGCTTCTTTTTCATTTCAAAAGCAACTGGGCTTTTTTCCACACACACACACACACACACACACACACACACACACACACACACACACACGTGTGTGTATTTCTGTATATAGTTATACTAGCAGTATAGCCCGGCGTTGCTTGGGTGAAATGAAAGCTTTAAAACTAATCCATGGTTCTAGAGCTCAGACCCAGCCTAAAGAATATTTGTGTGAAGTTTGGTGAGAATCGTATAAAAATTGTGCATTTGTATAAAGGATATACAGACAGATAAACAGACACATGCACAAACATCTTGCCTCATATATATATATATATATATATATATATATTATCGATTTTATGCACCACAGTAAGAACTGCAACCTTGAAACTTCTGAATATCGTTTCTTATGTTTTTGTCTATCAGTGTATCAAATTTGATTAAAATCGGACCACTCCTTCTATAACCCGATTTTTTCGATTATCGATTTTCGATATTTATCGGGGGTACCTCGATACAAAACTTAGCGAAGAACACTCGCAGACGCTTATAGTACAACTGTGTAAACTTTCAAGAAAATCGGTTCAGCCGTTTCGGAGTCTATAGGTAACGGACACACACATACACACACACACGCACACACACACACACGCACATACACACATACACATACACATACACACAGACTAAAGTTTCATTTATAAATAAGTTTAGATATATATATAATATGTATGGGAAGGGCATTTTGGCTTCTATCATTCTGATATATATATATATATATATATGTGTGTGTGTGTGTGTGTATGTGTGTGTGTGTGTGTTTTGGTGTGTGTACAATACTTTTTTATGATGTTACTTATAGTATCCAGGTATATTTCAATTTGTAATGTGACGTTCCAAAAATGCTAAGATGTAGCGTATAAAAGTTTTGTTTAAGATACCGAGAGCATTTCAACTCTGATAATGACCGAAACAGCAAAAAGTACTCGAACAAAAACAGAACAAAACTACGAACATCGGATACTGTATTAAAATTTTTGATTTGGACGCGTAACAGCTTATCTGAAAGGTGAAAAGTTTTCAATAAGATTTAAAAAGCTAGACCTTATGTGCAGAAATTTTGTTTATAATTGTTTCACACCAAGTAAGGTAGGACCACCAATGGTGCGCAGATTGTTATAGTGAAAGAAAAGAAAAAAAAATCCCCTTCAAAAAATAAAAAAGACAAAGTACAGGGGATGTCGAAGAAAGGATATAAGAAAGATGGAAATCAACTAGATAGAAAATGGTAGTTGACGTTGCATTTAAACTTTTGCAGCCATCAGGCTTGCAAGAATACGGAAGGCAGAAGGTGCGAGAAAAAGAAGCTTATGGAGTAGACTGTTTTGACAGTAAGAGGGTAATACCTAAAAGCCAATCTAGTAGACGGGACAACAAAGAAAAGACAGAGAGAAACCGCATCCCGACGGAGAGAAAGTGAATGAGGTCGAGCTGCTAAATCTGGATCAATTACGTTTCAGACCCTCCTTTGAATTTTGCCGAGAACCCTGGAATGAATAGCGGTATCGGTTATGGCAACAGTACTCAATGCCCAGTAATCAATGGTTGAGTTTAGTAGAAAGAGACAGAGAAACATGTAAGAATGGACTAGGGATTCAAGAGAGAGTTCTCTAGTCAGTAAGATATTTATACAGACATTAACTCCCAGGCTATGTATGTTTCCTTTTTAACCTGGAATCGAGAAATCAAACGAGTGGATTGCGGGTTTAAAGTTGGTTTCGTAGAGAGCTAGGACGTCTAGGAACGATTTCACCCTACAAAAGTTGTTACCTATAACAGGGATGTTGAAGAAAGAAATGTTTAAGGGTTTAGGTGTTTTTACTTTAGCTGATTTACTTTTATATCTTTGGTTATGAATTGCCATGATTTGGTTTGATAAAATTAGTTTAAAGTATTTCAACCCAGGTCGTTGTATTTGCCTGCACACGTTTAAAATTTGAAAATAATTAAACCACCTTATCTCCTCATAGCTAGAGGTCGATAGAATGCTTGGTAGCCAGTCGATGAGAAATAAAACTCTGGATTCAAAAATCGGTTGTGCGTTAGATGTGCAACATAACTCTCTATTTAATGTAAGTTTAATGAAAGACAAAGAATGCTTTTTAAAAAGATTTTTTGCCAAGTTTTCCTGATTTCGCAGAGATAATGCTTGTCTATATTTAATGTAAATATCGTCAAAAGGTTTATTATCGAACGTTTCTGAGCACATTTCTGGTCATTATCAAGATCAGGGAAAACTGTGAATGTTATTCATTTTATTTTTTTTATAAACTCGGTACTTGCAGTTTATTCGTTATGATGACGTCACTCACAAAGAATCTGAAATATATCTATCAGATTTTAAATACATGTAAAACCTAAGATACGAAACTGAACAAATTACTTAATTTAAGCTTTCGTGATTTTTTTTTATAATGGATCCAAAGATAACACTAATTGGAGATGTAAATAAATAAAATAAATGCAAAAAATAAAAATAAACGTTTCAAATTCTTAGTCTTTGTCACCAAAAGCATTTCTGTATTTTAAATCAGCAACCGCGAGTCTCGGCTCAAATATAGATTGAACTCACCAACGCTAAGCATTCATTTTATTTACCTTAGCCAGTAGATAGACGATATATATATAGCGCCATATAGTCTATAGACAACATATTTCAGCTCGTAATGTGGCCCCTCAGAAATATATTAATTTATATTTGGAACAAGTATTCTACTTCAGGAAACAGCACACGAATTCCCGTTCCAAGAAATCTTTTTATATTCCAGGTCCTATTCCTCATTTAAAAGCAGTCAGCAAATTCCTCATTCGGAACGCATTCGGAATCAACGTTAATTGCTTCATAGCTCTTCTTCCAACTCAACAACGATTTTCGTCAGAAGTCGCAAAGAACCAAATTTGAGTGTTTGGCATGGGGTAATGTAGCCTGACAAATCTAGATGATGCAATAATTTGCCCCACTTCCGCCGCAAGAATGTCAGTTAAATGCCATACGTGATACACGCTTTGGGCGATCATGTCACGAAAGAGACATGATTAATTGGGCAGAAGATTATCCCGAAGTAGGTTACCATGGCTTTCTGCGGTAGATTGGTTGCCAGCCAAGGCTATAGAACCCAATCTGTCCTGTTATCTAACCCATAATTGGAGGGAAGAGACAGATTAATACCTTTCCTAATAGTATTTGCGCGTAAGTGAATGCAAGGAATTCAACTGGAATTCAAACTCGGGTTCCCGATTTGTCCTTCCGAGGCGATATCCACTGCACCACAAGGCACATCCTGTAAGAAAACCCTGCACAAATTTTGATGTATGGATAGTTGAGATATTTAAAATCGTTGGATACATTTTAGACAGTCCGTCGAAATTACAGATCGAATTTTTGCACTGTCGGTCGTTGATCTTTTTTAATTGCAGTCCGCACGCCTTCAACATTTTTGGATGCCATGTGTGTTGATAGTCATCCACAGGAGATTTTCGCCCTAGTTTGAAACACCGGTACAAACATTTAATCTTGTATTGCTTCAGTGATTAATAGCCAAAACACTTGCTCACTCAAAAAGTTTCTGTTCCTAGATTTCAGGTTTCAGGTTTCATGCAGGACACAATGTCACTCTATGGTTTCTTACTGAGGACTAAATAACTCCATAGGAGAGCTTCTGTTTACGCATGCGTGGTAATGTATCCTCTTATTGATTGTAAAATTAGATGAAACCCGCGCAACCGGTTGGATACTTTCCAGACAAAATGTATCCTTTTAGGCAGAAAAAAGAATAAATAAATAAATAAATAAATAAAGGAAATCAGCGTTAAAAAATATCTGAATTTTTATAGTGAGAAATTATCATGAATTACATTTAAGCAAACGTCATCATCTTTGTGATTATTATCAAAATGTTTTGTCTGTTGAGCTGCCTGACTCTCTTCAGGAGTTTATCGATCCAAGTAACATTTAGGAAACTTTGAAATGAATGAGTTCGAATTTCAGTTCAATTCATTGCATTCACTTACGCACAAATACCCTTGGGAAAGGTATTAATCCTTCTCTTCCCTCTAGCTATGGGTTAAATAACAGGACAGATTGGGTTCTATAGCTTTAGTCGGCAACCAGTCTACCGCAGAAAACAATGGCAACCTACTGCGGGATAATCGTTTGCCCGGTCAGTCATGTCTCTTTGGAGATATGATCGCCCGAAGCATGTATCACTTATGGCACTTAACTAACTGAAATGAACCCTTTGTCTGATATACATGAGTACATTGTTCTCGTTATACTGACTACGTGCAATGATAAATCGTCTTGTTCTTTATAATATTGCATAGTTTCTGCATACCTTGTTTCCAATCACTTGATACCAGTAGTGTGACGTCTTCGATAGTGTTCCTATGCCTGTTGAACCAACTTTGCTTCTGTTGTTTTGAACAGTGCATATGCAGACAAATCGTCAACTGACCCGATCATCAATCATCAATCCAGTTAGTTAATTACCATTCGTGATGCAAGCCTGTGCGATCATGTCTCTTTCGATTTCTAATTGACTAGACAGAAGATTTTTCTACTGTAAGTTATTTCCATATTAAATAGTGATTTCGATCATCACTGTGTGCCTTCTGCTACATCTAAGTTGCATTTTGAAAATCATTTATCATGTTCGTTGACTGCGAATGTTTCCAAATTTCGACATCGCAGCACGTTAACTCATTTGTGTAGCCAAAGAAATCGTTCAAGAATTCGCAAATTCTGACTGTATGGGAGCCAAGATTCGCAGATATATAACAGCGTTGAAATACATACGGCCCTGTAGACGGCGACTGTGGTCATACTGGTGAGATTCCTGCTCAGAAAGACAAGTTTGAAAAGCCAGTGAAATGAGGCAGAAGTGAACATGATCACATATTTTGTCCCTGCGCTGAATAATAGTCATGACATGATAGGAGATTCGGCGTCGTGTTCCATTTATGTTGTAAACGATAAAAAAATGGCGTAATCAGAACGACAACAGATCAATTAAATGTATAAAATTTTCAACGTAAAACATTATGATGAAAAAACAAAGTATAACTTTTTCTTTCTCGAAATTCAGAACCTTAACATCAGAATTCGTTATATTGTATAAATGCAAGAGAAAAACTTACTGTAAAAACAAACTTTATCTGTGAACTGAAATAAAAGTGATATATATATATATATATATATATATAATTTAAAAACTTAATCATAATACAACTTAAAAACTTAAACATCATACCATCGTTATTTTTAATGAAACCTGCACACACACACACACACACACACACACACACACACACACACACACATATATATATATATATATATATGCAGGTTTCATTAAAAATATTAATATATATATATATATATATATATATATATATATATATATATATATATATATATATTCAGGTTCCATTAAAAAATGACATACAAGATGTGATGATTAAGTTTTTATGTAATTTTTCATGTAATTTTATAATTTCTTTTTTTGAGGATATAAATTATATAAAAACTTGTCCTAATATTTTGTTATCCGAGCGCTTTCGGCTATATGTTTAGCCATTTTTGAGGATAAATGTAACAGAATGTAAGTGATGTTATCCATAATATGGAGTAGTGTTATGTGTTATGTACTGAACACGGTAAGCCTTTTGTTAGCGTGTTCGTGGTTGATGTTATTGAGTGTTGGGCTTTCCATTCTTATTAATAAGTCCTCCATTAGTTTTACTAATTTTTTGCATGTGTATGATGCTATGATATTTATGTTGTCGACAAGTATGTTTCGTATAGAGCTTGGTAGGTCTCTGTGCGTTTTTAAATGAGATCGAATTGAGCTCCGTTGAGAAAGATGCAACGAGAGTCAGTTTCGTAGTGGTATAGCCAATATAATTAATTTTGAAATTAGGATCAAGAACACAATTCAAGGGACATGTGAATCGTAAATAAGGTTGGTTCATTGCAGTTTGAATCTTGCAGGTGAATTATTGTTTTAGATGATGAGGTTAGCCGTTTTAAATTTATTATAATAAATGACTAATTTAATTCTTTTTGTGTAATATATATATATATATATATATATATATATATATATATATGTGTGTGTGTGTGTGTGTGTGTGTGAGTGTGTGTGTGTGTGTGGCTAAAGAACAATAAAAGATTATCTATCTGTTTCGTTATCTATCTATTTATCTCTATTTTTCTCACCCTGTCTTTTTCTGTCTCTCGATTTATCTATCTAAAAATGGGTTTCAGTTTTTTCCTTATCTATCTATCTATCTATCTATCTATCTATCTATCTATCTATCTATCTATCTATCTTACTGCACTCACACAACTAGCTGTAGGTGTGTGGCTTGCGTGTCTATTGCTTTTGTGTCCTTTGTGCAGTCCATTACTTTATGGGACAATTAATTCGGTTCATTTCTCTGACATTTTTTGCAGACGTCTGTACTGCGGTGGGAAGGCGTTAAGGTGGTAGGGAAATCGGGGTCAGAGGGTGGGATGCGGACGATCACCTCCGCCATATTGGTGATACCCACCCTCATTACTTCCGACTTTATTCCATTTCCCACACGCCAGCTCATCAGTCACCCAGGCGATGGCTCCCTGGTTAACGTTTTTGGCTGGGGACAAGTAAATCCTTAGTTTAATTATTTGTTATCAATTAGGACTTGCAAATGGCCTCAGATTAATGCACGATTAACGTACTTTTTATTCCATCAAATGTAAATTGTTATTTTATTTATTATTTTGGCAAAATACGATACACTTTTCACTGTCAATGTTGCAGAAGATTGACAAATAAAGACATCGTTAATAAGAAATATTATCTTTGGCGCGTAGTATGTGTTTCATTTGCATATATTTTCATTATTGGCAACATTTTAGTCGGTTTCATACCATGTAAGGCAGTAAAGCTACTAAGACACAAGGGGTTACAGGGTGTGAAAGCATTAGGAAGAGAAATATTAATAATTAGTGGAAAGGGAAACGAATAAGAGGACAGTAGCTAGCGATTAATATTGCCTTTAGATTTTGAAAGTTGGCTGAAAAGATTGGAGCAGGAAGGGAGTTCCACAAGAGGGAAATGCAAAAAAAAAGAATCTGTTAGCATAGAATTTACGGCTATATTTAGTAAATTCTACTGAAAATTGATGAAAATTCGATACAAGTCTAGTCAGTCAGTCAGTCAGTAAGTACCATACGTGAAACACTAGGGAGATCTCGGCTGACTGGGCAGAATATTATTCCGTAGTAGGTTGCCAGTACTTTATGCGGTGATGGGTCGTCAGCCAAGGCTAGAGAACCCAATCAGTTCTGTTATTTAACCCATAACTGGAGGGAAAGGACGGATTAATACCTTTCCTAAGGTATTAATTCCTTTGCGCGTAAGTGGATGCAAAGGATTCAAGTGTAATTCGAACTCGGTATCCCGATTTCTCGTTCCGAGCCGATATCCACTTCACCACAACACACATCCAGTCTAGTACTGAACTTAAATTCAAAACGTCTAGGTACCGCAACGAAGATTTAATCCGAACAATACCATGAAAATATTTATAGAAAAGACACAGAGAAGAAACCTTACGTCGGTGCGAAAATGGATGAAAATGACGCCAGATCAGGACCAATAATATTGCTGAATCTTTGTATGTTATCAAGCAGCTCAAAGTAAATAGCAGGGGCACCGGACCATATGTGGCTGTTATATTCTATTGGACTAATAATGGTAGATTTATAGATATGTAAGGTAGATGTTACCTTTATATGTCAGCGCGATAACTTTATGCAGTTATATTCAATGTGTCAATGATCAGTTTAATATCTGTTATTTATTTAAAAATTGCAATAAAAATCTGGTATTAATTATGTTGTAATGTTAATAGCAATGATGAGATTAGCAGCTTTCCTACAAGGGAATATTGAGCATTCATTGATTAAACTGTGTTAGTTTCAGTTGAAATTCATAAAATCTTTCTTCTCTTTCTAGTATTGATAGGAGTTTCCTTCCTAACATTTTCTTTGCACTCGTCTCGCGTGGAAAGTCAAAACCTTTATTATATAACTATTTTCTCTTGTAGTTATATACGCTATTTATTTATATTCTAATGGTTTACTTTCTCGTATTCATCCCTTGTGGATCTATCTTCTGTTCTCTCGTTTCCCTGTCACCTACAATCTTAAAAAATCAAGAAGCATAAGAGCTACAGTAATGTTATCAATCTATCTAAGAAGCTCTCCTCCTTGTTACCTCAACCGCGTGAATTTAAGTGTATTGCTAGATAGGAAACTAGGTCTCATCATTTTACTGCCGAAATAGACAGATATAATCGCAAGTTTTATTACAAAATCTTTTTTTCTCGCATTTCTTTTCTGTTCTCTTGCCATCTTCTGTCTTCCGGAAATCGGTTCTTTTATTGTTTTCTTATTGTTTTCTTATTCTCTTCCACTGCAAATAATCCCTTGCGTCATCGTGGTATTAACTTTTCTATAAATACTTTCACGGCTTCTGCTCCGATGAACGTAGATCACTAGTGCCCCCTAAATACGTATTTGAACGAGATACTAGATTAGCAATTAGATCCCACCCTTTTACAGTGAAACCGATAAAATGCAGCCGTAACTTCTACTCCAACAGTTTCTTTCCTCGCACTTCCCGACTGTGGAATTCTCTTCCAAACGATTGCTTCCCCGACGGCTACAATCTCCAGGAGTTTAAATGTAAGGTTAATAGACACCTCCTAACACACTAACCTGCTCCCATTCTATCAAACACTCTTCCCATCTGCCCAACTCTCATCCTCGGTATCCTTACTCATCTGTCACCTTCCTCCTGACATTCCCTATGTCTAACCACTCCTTCTCTTTACCTTCCCCTATGTAGCCCCATGCGCAATAGTGGCAGTGGAATGTCTTGCTTGGGGTGAGATGATTAAAAAAAAATAACTTCTTGTTTAGAGTGGAATGATTAAAATAAAATTAAAAACAGAAAAAGGGAAACAGATTATCATGGATGTATAGTGGAAAATCACTCAATCTGTGCCGCTCGTTCAACTCAATGATAGATCATGTTGTTCAGGCTCTGAAAGCAAAAGGTGCTCTTTATTAAAGTTATAAATTTTAGCAAAATGGTAATGGTGAAATAAGCTGTTTCCTTAGAAGGAAATATTCGGCATTCATAGATCGAACAGCTATATCGGGTGAAACTTATAGAATCTTATACTCCATATTATATTTCTGATTTGGAAAGGCTTAATGTAAGTTCTACTTCGTGGAACGCTTGGTAAAATGTGTAATAAAGGTTAGTATTAGCCGTTTCTCAACAAGGAAATATTTGCCATTCTTTGACCGAGTAGAAAATTCTGGTTTTGAAAATTATAATATCTTTCATTCAAAAGACATTTTTAAGATTTCAAGTCAAGTAGCTGTTACCGTTCATTCCAGCATCGATATGTGTTCCTTCCTAACTTTATATTTGACGTAGTTTGTAATATTAATATTTTCCCGGTTTCTAAAATAATCCAGTATTCAGTATCTTCTTTTTCTATGTGCCTTGTCCTTTCAGAACGTGGGCGATCGTGGTTTTCCACGTCTCACTATCCCTGGTGGCTCTTTGCACGTTTTCTCCTGTTACAACACACAACCCCCGTTCTGTCATCCACTAACTCAGGCCCCTTCAAATATGTTATCCGCTACTTTCCCCTGTCTCTTTTTCTCTCTATCTGGCCTGTTAGTATCAGATTCTCCAAGCCTTCCTTCCTCATTGCATGTCCCAGGAACTTTAGCTGTCTTTTCCTGATTTTCAATATTAATTTCTTTTTCGTTTCCATTCTTTCCAAAACCTCATCATTGCTCACATACTCGATCCATGATATCCTCAGCATTCTTCTGTAGAAACACATTTCAGTTGCTTCAAGTTTTTCATAAGTATATCAAAATCTGGTTTAAATAAAGATTGCTCAGCCTCCAAAATTCAAGAGTTTATCTACAGTACGATTAGAATATAGAGTAAAAGAAAAAGTTCAGCTGTTCCTTAAAAATAAAATATTTATGAATAAGCAGACCGCAATTAGGACAATTACCCAAAAAAGAACAAGTAATGAACTTGGGATACTAAAGTCATTGCTCAAAAAACGTGATTTAGCGAGATGTCACGTTTTCATTCTCGAGGTTAAGTGATAACCTCTAGAATACAAAGACGTTGGTACCGGAAGTGTCGTGATGAAAATATATGCGGTGCTTTTTTAAATGGGGTTCGAAAACATTTTGTAATGCAAAAGATACTGGCGCAATGCGGGAGAATAAACTGTCAAAACTTTATGTAAAAAAAAAAAAAAAAAAACACCAAAAAATTAAACAAACAAAAAACAACATACTGTATTTGTACCGTGAAGAAGGATATCACTAACCAAATCGTGCAAAATTATTCCTGCTTCTATTTCAAATAATATTTCTAACGCATATCGTACTCTGTCTTTGACGTTGCATTCAATGATTCCAACATGGTAGTTAACATGAACACAAGAAACCGGGAGAGAATTCTATAGGCGAGAAATGCGAGAGAAGAACTGAACTTACGATTTCAAAAAAAAAAAAAATGATGAGACCTAATTGCCATTCTTGTACTGCGGTTAAATTCACAAAGTTGAGGCACGAAAGTGGAAAACTTACCAGAACAATTACGATGAAAATATTTATATAAAACAAACAGGGAATGTCGTAGTAAATTATTTCGGCATCCAGCGCCCCTACCTCTACTTTAATTGAAAGTCACGCATAGTACCATAGAAGCTCGGCGAGAATTATCCTTTTGTTCTTTTATGTTCAATTAAAGTAGAATAAAGCTTATTAGAAGTCGAATTTGAGCCTCTGTTCTCATTACAGGAAAGCTACGTTACGATGGTGGAATTTATCTCGAGATGCCAGGTGAAGGTTGATAAAAATGTAAGTTCCTTGGATCTTGTTAAGAATCTTTAGATACGAAGCTGAAGCACCAAACCAGACGTGGCATTAATATTCCATGAACAGACAAATGGTAGACTTATAAATGTGTAAAATAGATCCTGGTTAGAAAAGTTGTCTAGCATAACACAGTCAACCAATTTTTCTAGTAGTTTAATCGATATAATCATTTCAATTCATATCAACTGAAAATGCCAGACGGAGAAGGTGTAGTGAGTTACTCTCCTGAAGTTAAGAACAAGAAAAGACAGATTAACTGGTTTGTTAAAAATATCAGGAATAAACAAGAATCATCTTAATTAACAGAATATTTGAAGAAACTGGTGCTAAGAATCTAAATGGATAGAAATGATTCAGAATATTAAGACTACTGCTAAAAGATGGATTTCTTTTTTATCCTTGTAGAACCCTTGAAATAGTTTTCATGTCTCAGAAAAGTTTTACATAAACATTCCAAACACCCTAAAGACATCCCTAAATACATTTCCTATCATTATTATAATTTTTCAATAATATAAGTGGTCCAAGTTGTTATTATGATAACGAGAATTTTCCAACAATATGCCGTACTTGTATAGTAAAATTACAAATAAAAAATTAAACAAAAATTACTTATAAACGATTTAACTTATTTGTCACTGTTTCTTGCAGAACAACTATAGTGGCCTTTTGCGGGACCTTGGCGTTTATAGGAATACTGATTGAGAAACACATGGAAGCAATAAAATTACCACTTTTAAGTAAGCATCATAATGGTGAAGTTGTAAGTTGGATGAAAAAGAATATGAAAACTGATTTCTCAAACGTCATATATTCTGAGTCATACTAATATTCAAGTAACGCGACTTAATATGAAATAGTGTAATGTTTTTGGTCAGTTTTTAGGCAGTGAAATTAAAGGTTCCTTCAAAGTTGATGACAGATGCAGAGAATTATTTTAAGTTCTTAGATAAGAAATTTTATGCGAGGGAACTTATTTTCCACAAGACGATGTTCTTTTACATTATTCAAATTTGAATAATGTCAAATTCGCAAAAAAAGGTTTAAAAAATTGAAACTGGCACAAGAAAATCTTCAGATATTAATTCATTTTAAAACATTTGTCCGTCATCGTGTTTATAAAAAAAGAAAACAATATTCGGCCGAAAAAATATATGGAAAATGAAAAAAATTACTACAAGCATTATTAAAGTCGAAACTATAAAAAATAACAAATGTATTCGTCTGTATAGGATATATTTGTCAATTATATATGTTTCTGTATCATATACATTTTGAATATATATATATATATATATATATGAATATGTGTATGTGTTCGCCGAACGGATGTATTTTTTCTTACATTTTCTCTTTTAAGGCAGCGACCGTTATATTTATACGTTTTTTTAGGTCTTTGTAAATCTCATTCATGTAAAATCCTTTGTAAAATAAAGACGGAAGCTGATGATGGTTCGCCTGAAATCGGCCTACACTTCCAATTCACCATGAAATAACGTGTCTGCCTTAATTTTTCTTATATATATATATATATATATAATAAGATATAGGAAAAAAAGGGAACGTTTATCAATTTAATATGTTTCACTTTTATTGAAGGTTCATCCGAGAAATGAGATATGGAGAAAAAAGGAAAAAAAAATTGTAATCTACTTACTTTTGCGTTATTTGATTATCATTGATCAATTATGTTTTACATGCATTCGATAGTTAAACCGACGTTATATTGCACATGAAACATGATTACGACGAAAGATTTTGAAGCAATTCTAACATTCACGTTTAAGATAAAGTTTTGAATTTCTTCAGTTATCGTGTATAGTATAGTGGTTAGATGATAACTTTTGAGTATATATAAATATATACATACAAATATATATATATATAGTATTGTCATCCGCAGACAGATCTGTTTCGCTGTATCACAGCTCATCAGTACGGTTAGACTCCGACTGCTTTTTAACCCAGGATTGAAACCCGACCGAAATGGCGTCAGTCGGCGACTCTACTCCTGGGCTATGGGCGTTCGGTGGAAGTAGGCAGACTTTTTAGCGCATATCATCATACGCGCCCAATAGCTAGTGTGCTCTAATTCATTTCACTGAATGAGCGATGCGTACATGCCAGAGTAGCTACTGTTTATCAAAGTCTACTGTTTTTACAGAGTGCTCAATCAGGGTGTGAGAGCGTAAATATTGTCATATATAAACAGAAGAAAAGAGAGAGAAAAAATAGAGAGGTACCTAGATAGATAGCTATAGATAAGCATTGAGAACTTTCATTCAGTGATAATTACTGACTTACATATCAATTGGGAATCTTATTGATGAAATCCTGCTCAATACGTTTAATATCAAGCAAGGAATTAATGCCACTAAGATGCCGGCGTTATTGAATGGGAGATAATACCATGGGAAAACGATAAACATTACTAAGAAGAAAGAACAATAGCAGAAAAGAAATTTTGAAGACAGAAGTAAACCGTTAATATCGCATTTAAACTTTTTGAGATGAAAGGCGACTGGAAAGCAAGAAATTTCCACAAACGAAAAGCTATAAAATATATTAAAGAATATAATTTTACGTAAATTATTAGGAGTTGTAATTATATATATATATATATATATAGAAGGAGAGAGAGAGAGAGAGAGAGAGAGAGAGAGAGAGAGATAAAGAGAGAGAGACAGACAGACAGATAGACAGACATAGAGTGAGAGACAGATAGAACGTAAGCTCCTGTATGTATCTTACCGAATACAAATATAGAATGCCGATGGAAAAATATGAAAAAGGTAAGCGGACCACCATCATTACCTTCGTACTCCATTGGTGAGATGTAAGTTCCGATAAAGCAGCTTCTTCACACGAAACGTTGATTTGTGGAACCGACTTCTAAGAAAACGCTTCACCGATCACTACGATCTTAACTTGTTCAAATTTAAGGTTACCCTTATCTTCTTCACGTATCCGCAGAAACTGTGCCTATTACTCTGTAACTCTCTACCTCGAGTAGCTCTCGGGCCTTGTACAGAGTGAAAATCATTGTAAAAAGAAACAACGAACGTTAGAATATTTCGATTTAATTTTTTTTTTTTAACATGCTTCTATCGCGTTTACTGATCTAATTATATATAATAAATTATAATAATATTATTTCTACTCGGACTTTTTCATAGGCCTACCATATATATATATATGTGTGTGTGTGTGTGTGTGTGTGTGTGTGTGTGTGTGTGTGTGTGTGAACTTGTAACACGAAAACCGAGTAAATGAGTCGAAGAGAATATCATGTTCCCTCTCCATACAACGAAAACACCAACAAACAGGCCGACTAACGTACAAACAAATGAACACGAATCGACAAGTAACGGATGGCTGGATAGATGGACGTTGAACTGAATGCAAAGACAGAAAAAGTGAGATGTCCTGCGAGAAATGGTGCAGGCAAGCGTAGACAACACGAGAGTACAATTAGGCAAATTTCTAACGGGCACGAATGTTTATGGCTTAGGCAAGCAGCTGGTCGATTTTCTCTCCTGCTGGTCGACAAGGGCGATCCTATGCCTCACTCTGCAGTGGGTCCTCATTGTTATTGTAGGATCTTAGACGACACCCGTTTTGTTTTTGCAAAATAGGCTTGGGTTCGTCGTCAGAAGCCACCCGGAGATAAATTTGATCTCGAGGTGGTTCAAAGAATAAGGTAACGTGATAAAGTTCATGAAAAGTGTTATATATATTTTTGTGTGGAGAATGAGATTGTATAGCCACAGATTACTTATTTTTATAAAATACTTAATTCATGTTAGTGAGGTAGAAGATTAGGAAAATCCACCTTTAAAAATTGAATCATCTTTCCCAAATTGGAATTAAGATAATGACAGCACTAAAGTGAAATCGTTAACTGATAGAAAACTATTTTGCCTTTTATCAACATGGCTGGTGTTTATCAGCTATGCTAAAAGAAGAGCATCTCATTGCCCCTTCTTGGTCTCTTGTTTTCTACTGGTACGAAGTGAAGTAATTATATTGAATCAAATGCTAAGTCAGATGCTAGGAAAGTAGAGTCATCTTTTCGTGATAGACAATTTTCTCACCGGAATGCATTTTTGCACATTTATACCATTCGTCCGTGCATTGCATATTTTACGATATCTGATCTGAAGCTTGCTTTATATCTGGCACCTCCTCTCTGGTACCTCGAACGCATGAATTTAAGCGTGATCAGTTGGCTATTATGCCTCATCGTTTTCCTGTTTAAAGAGCTAGATGTAAATGTTAGTTTTATTCTAGTTTCTTTTCTTGTAATTCTTGCCGATGGAACTCTCTTCCAGTTTCTTGATTTCCTGCCACTTGCAATCTTCAAACATTTATATGCAATCGCCATCTTCTGTTTTCTTAAATACTGTACTTTTATTGTCTTTTACCCTCATTAACGTATCCTTCACTTCTCGTATCTTAGTGATCATATAGGATTTCTTGGGATGAAATGATTAACAAAAATTCAAACTCGAATGATGATTTTTAATGCAGGTCTATTTAACTTGGAAAGAAATTAGAGCAATACAGTCTTCCTACAGCAATTTAGTCTTGTACTATACTGCTTTATGCAAAATGGATATTTAAAGGGAATAATTAGTAGATGATAATGTAAGAATACCTATTTTCAAGACGGATATTTTTCCTTAAAGTTTTCCCCCTTTCATCAGAATGGCTGATACTAACCTCTAGGAAAGGGATTTGTTGCGCCTTCTCGGGCCAATATTCTCAGTTGACACGAAGTGGAAAGACTACATTGGATACTGCTAGGTCAATTGCTAAGAAAGCTAGATCACTGTGACATTTTTTATCTCCGTAATTTATCTGAAATATCTATAAGTTTACCATTCGTTCATGCTTAGAATATTGCTGCCACGCATGGCCTTGTTTCACTATTGTTTACCTTGAGCTCCTTCATAAGATCCAAAGAAGAATCAGCAATATTATTGGTGCTGATATGGCATCTTGTCTTCAGTCACTTATCCACTTTCGCAAGGTTACCTCTCTAGGCCTTTTCTAAAAATACTTTCATCGTCATTTTTCGGATGAGCTCTTTGCTATGATACATAGACTTAAATTTAAGCACAGTATTAGACTGGCGTCGAGACCTCATCCATTTACAACTGAGCTGGCTAGCTGTAGCCGTAAGTTATATGCTAACTGTTTCTTCTATCGCATTTTTCGCTTGTGGAACTCCTTCCCACTTTCATGTTTTCCAGCCAACTTTAATTTACAAAAAGGTCAATACAATGTTAATAGCTACTCTTTTCTCTTTTTGATCACTATTAATATGTCTGTTTCTAATGCTTCCACACCCTGTAACACTTTGTATTAGTGGCTTTACTGCCTTGCCTGCGGTGATAAAGATTAAAAGATGTGACATGTAACATAATCTTTCTATTCTCAGTTTGGCTTGTAAAGCACAAGGCTAAGATTCATTTGATAAAGTACGTTACAAAACACTTTTGTAACTGTAAAATGCGTCACAAAGTAGTTGCAACTGTAAAGTATGTCGCAAATATCGGTGTAGCTGTAACATTTATCACAAAATACTGTTGTAACTGCGCGTTAACCTTGATTTTTGAAGGAAAGATATCAGAACAATCTAGAACATATACTGACAGCAAACCGTCCGCAAGAGAATGAATTCAGGGAATATATCAAATTAGATAAGGGTGTAAGACAAAGATGTGCCTTCTCACCGGAAATTTTCAACCTGTAAAGTAAGGCGATTCTGAGAGAATAAGAAGTGTTACCAGCATTTATTACTGACGTCCGCAATTCTAACAATTTGTAGATGACACAGTGTTGGTAACAGATGCAGAAAGAAAATATTAAACACTCTGAGAGAAAGTAGTTTGCAAGATAGCGCATAGTTGTTAGCAAAAGGAAGGGCCCAACATACTAATTACAAATTCGAGATACCGAAGTCAAAGAAGTAAAACAACTTCAATATTTAAAAAGTGTTTTAAGAGGACTGAAAGCGCGGCAATGAAATCAGAAGGGACATTGAGATTGAAAAAGATGTCTTCCAAAATCTAAGCAAAGTATTAAAAAACATGGAAATTTCGTTAGAAAAAAGAAAAAAAGAAAAGACTACTGAACTTTTATGTAATATCAGTCCTTCTGTGTGACAATATATCAGTCCTTCTATGTGACAGTGAATGCTTGACAAACTTCTCACGGTTGAAGAGACTTGAAACAACAGAAATGTGGTTCTATAGAAGTATGCTGGAATATCAAGAAACTGAATAAGTGAGCAACGACGAAGTTTTAGAGTTATTGGGAACAAAAAGGGCCCTTATACTTGATATCAGGAAAAGATAGTTTAAATTTAAAGGGCACATAAAAGGAAAGGTGGCTTGGAAAATTGGATACTCACAAGACATAACGAATGTAAGAGAACGCATAACTTAACAAGTTAGCCTGAGTAAATGGATGACGGAACAAATTATAGGAGATAACAAGAACACAAAAAATTATTAAGAGCTTCAAAAGACAGGAAATTGTAGAGAGCCATGATCGTCAACGTTCTGAAGAAACACTGCACATAGGAGAAGAAGAAGAAGAAGAAGAAGAAGAAGAAGGAGAAGAATAAGAATAAGAATTAATATATGACAAATTTCAAACGGTGATACATGAAACTAGAAGTCAAATAATCTTTTTTGAAGGATTAGTACAACATAATATTACTTTATCGCATAAAGCAAAGTATTAAGAAACAGAACAAAGCAAAGAGTATTGAACTCTTATGCAATATCAATCTTCCAATATGGCAGTGAATGCTAGACAATTTTCTTACGGTTGAAGATGAGACTTGAAGCAACAGATATGTGGTTCTACAGAAGGATACCCTGAATACCAGGGACTGAACATGTGAGCAACGATGATGTTTTAGAAAAAATACTCCATTTTACCTTACTCCGTTTTTTTTATTCAATGCCCAAACAATTTTCAAAAGGGCAATTTTATTTGGTGATCATTTTCTAGAAAAAAATGAAAAGTCTTTTCATCTGAAAAACTGGGCCCCTAGAATCTTCATGTCAGAGTTTTACACATTTGAACTTGAAGTAGATTAGTATTGTTAAAAAGCTTTGCTTGTGACCTATTAAGTCGCCCAACTGAGCAGGTAGTTATTCATCATTGAACAACTTCAAATACGTCAAAGAAGATTTTGTTGCGCCAAAGTCTGTCTGCTTTCAAAATCTAGGATTTTGCCTGTGCATAAAAGGCGACCTCCGGTGGAGGAAATACGAAATTAACTCCCAGTGCTGAGTAGTCGTCTTTGCTCAAAGAAGTGTGTTTTTTAATTTTTTTTTTTCAGCAGTTATTTATTTAAAAAGTCTAAGCTTTTAATCCAAATGAGAGGGTTTTATTTTTTGCTTTTTATCCTTTCAATCATTCTTTGGACCCTTTCCTCTAAACTCCTGTTGACACATACATATGTTTTCTTTTTTTTTTTTTTTTCAGCGACCTCGACAGTTTCTCTTTATCACTGATATTCCCTTTATTTTGTCATTCATTAAGGGATTCCTAACGACGTGTGCCGAACACGTGTGCCTCTTGCTCGGGATTCTGTTGACATTTCCAGACTAACATTTATTAGGTTTATCTTTTTTTCAACCATTTATTTAGGCCATTCATTACCCCCTTTAGTCCATCATTTTATTTGCTTCTTTCTTTCTTACGCAATTTTCATTCTTTTGTCACTTCTCCACTTTCTTTCTTTCTTTCTTTCTTTCTTTCTTTCTTTCTTTCTTTCTTTTTTTTTTCATTTATGACTTTTCATTCAAGAGTGTGCCTAGTGGCTGAGATAATTGTGTATTTCCTGCGGGCGCTTAATGTTCAAATTCGAAACGTGAAACATGACTTCGAATTCTGATTCATAAGGCAGGGAAACTATTACTTCTTAAACCCTCTGTTGATGAAACAACCACTTTCTACCTTTTAAGCTAATTTTTGTCTTCTTCTCCTTCTGTTTGTCGTGTCATTTTGGACGTTGCTGATCATAGCTCTCCACAGCTTCTTGTCCGTTGTACCTCTTACTTTAGTCTATCTCCAAGGATATTACATCCCCATTCCAAAAGGGAATAGTAATAAAAAACAATTGTTGCATTGTACATCGTATATTACAGAAATGGAATGTCTTTTAAGAAAAGGGAAGTTTTGTTTACTCTTCTATTTTGGTTGGAATATAATCTATTTCTTTTGTTTGTAGCGAATTAGAGAACGCTAATATAACATTTTTTGTTGTTGCTTTTATTAAAAATTATGATTATATCATCACTATATTCTATTACCAGTTATTATCGGGGTAGTAGCATCTGTTAAGAACCCCAGCTGTCGGAACTCACTTCATCTTCTATGTGCCCTGTCCCTTCAGGACCTAGGCGATCATAGTTCTCCATGTCTCTCTATCCCTTGTGGGTCTTAGTATGTTTGCTCCTGTTGCTCCTGGCAACCCCCGTTCCGTCATCCACCTGATCAGACCCTGCAAATATGTTATCCGCTGCCTTTCGCTGTCTCTCTTTCCTTCTATCTGACCAGTCAGTATCAGGTTCTCCAGGCTCTCCTTCCTCATTGCGTATCCCAGGAACTTCAGTTGTCTCTACCTGATGCTCAGTATCAATTTCCGTTTTGTTGCCATTCTTTCCAACACCTCATCGTTGCTTGCATGCACTATGAAAGTATAAAAAATGTATAAAAATACATTTTTATAGCAAAAAATACCAGTAATTTATTTTTATGTAAAAAATTATCAACAATACATATCTATAGTAAAAACTATAGTAAAATTATAAACTATGTGTTATATATCAAGTTAAAGTCATACAATTCCGTTCCGATGTATTTAGTTGATGCTACAAAACTGTTCAAACTATTTAAATTTTAGAATTAAACAGCCCATAAGGGTTGATATGCTGTTAAACAAAATCAATCAACAACCAGTTATTATCATTTTGTATAACTGAATATTATTTCAACTCACTGAACGCACAATTCTACATGATAATGGTAATATTAACTGTGTCCCTACAAGGAAACATTTGACATTTACCGGACAGTCAACATTTATAAAAGCTCTCTCTTAAAACACTTTCAGGAAAACAGGTTTTTAAAAGTACAGTAACTTTTATTGCTCTCTTTAGTATTGAGGTTTCCTTCCGAATCTTCCATTCCTGAATTGTTACGTTGTTATTATTTTGTTGTTGTTGTTGTTATTATTATTATTATTATTATTATTATTATTATTATTATTATTATGTCATTTTTTCATTATAATTCTTATTTCTACTATGGTCGCACTACTTACCAAGTCTGCAGGAAGACCTAAGGCAGGTCGTGGCGTGTTGTTATGGCTCCATTTCATGATTTTTTTTTCTATCTCCCCCAACATCCCTAGCGTTACATAGACAAAGTTCTCCTTAGTGTGTGGGCTGTACTTAACAAGTTAATTTTTTGTAGATCTCTTAAGTTGGGGGTTTCCAGGGATTCTTTTAATGAGTTGTTTTTTTCCATTTCTTATCATTCCAAGTGTACCTACTATCACTGGTACGATTGTTTTCAATTTCCACATTTTTGCTTATTTCAATTTTCAGGTTTTTATATTTTGACAGTTTTTCGAATTCCTTGGTTGCTATGTTACAATCCGCTAGACAAGCCATATTAATTAATAGGCAAGTTTATTTCTTTTTGGTTTTTAGCAATAATGTCCGGCCTATTTGCTTTAATTTTTCTGTCTGTAATCCCATAGAATGGTGACATCTACTATTTATGTAACCGGTGCTGGGTGATATTCATACCAGTCTCTGTTTACATATTTTTCATAGTGTTTGCACATTGTCCAGTGTAAATATTGCCCCACTCTGTCGTGACGATTATTATATTCATTTGGAGTAAGAACAGATCATTCCGATATTAGATGGTCTATTGTTTCTTGGTATCTATCACGGAATCTGCATTTTGGATTCACATTATTATGTATAATATTTGCCTGAAAGTTCCTTTTTTTTGTTGCATATACTTTTCATTTTGGGTTTCAACCAGAAAACTAAGGTCAGAAATGGCTTCATGACATTTTCTGCTGATCTTTTTTGAAAACAAAACAAACAAAAAAAAAAACTGTACTTATGATTAAATTTTTTTGTATTTCTTTCAGGAACAGGCTACCATGGATCCCATCAATGAGTCTATACGAACATTATCCAACCAATATGAGAGCTCCAACTATAATTAGAATTTCTGATGTTCTCGTGTGTCATTTATCCTTCAAGATCAGTGTTATATTTCTCACTCTGCGATGCCAAATGTCATATTCTGTGCGTACTAATAACGGACAAACTGATATGAGACAGTCAATTGTTTTGGGGCATTTATGACAGAATCTGCATTTCGGGTTAACACATTTTTTCAATAAGTGTACTTAATACTTTATAGTTAGCAAGTATTGATCATGTGTAGTAATTTTCAGCTTTGGTTTTAATTTTTAACCTTGCACTACATAACCACTAATTGGTACAAAGTTAGTCTACATCAGCTTGTTTGACTAGGGCAGAGTATTGATGTGCGTTGTGGTGCAGTGGATATCGGCTCGGAACGAGAAATCAGAGAGCCGAGTTCGAATTCCAGTTGAAATCCCTGCATTCACTTACGCGCGAATACCTTTGGGGAAGGTATTAATCTGTCTTTTCCCTCCAGTTATGGGTTAAGAATCTGTGCAGATAGGGTTCTATAGTCTTGGTTGGCAACCAATCTACTACAGAAAATAATGGCAACCTACCGTGGGATAATCTTCTGCCCAGTCAGTCATGTCTCTTTTGAGACATGATAGCTCAAGCGTGTATCACGTATGGTACTTAATTGACTGACTGAGACCATGAAGAGGCTTATCTTGCCACCGTTTCTGCATTTTTTCTATTGCATTTGCTTCTGTTTTATGTTGTTTTTTGCCACTGCAGTAGATGTATTTCTATTTACTTGCACTTCTTCACCCACTTGAAATTCCACTTTGAATTTGTGGTTTGTAAGATAGTTCTAGTTGAATTAATCCTCCACCTCCTTCAGATCTTGATACATCCGATTCATGATGGTGCATGTGGTGAATAGTAAGTGACAGCTATTCTCTTAACGTCAGCCATGGTTGAGTTGAAGATGTTCAAAACTATTGCATCACTAGGATTTAGTGCATCAGAAAACCAGCCGAATTGTCTGTGGCTAGTATTTTGTATAATTCAGCTTGGTATTTGCCACCAGACGCACACACCTGTGGTATTCTATTCTCACATTCTCCTTTATTTATTCATGTTCAATTTCCTTCGGTAACTCCTAAGTATTAATAAGCTTGTCCGTGTCCCAGTTCTCTAAACTTTGTGACAAAAATGGAAGTCTATTTCGTGGGTTTAAATAATTTTCCCACTCTTGAATTTTACTTTTGTATATTTATCTAATCCGAAATCCATACCGATATCAATACTGAAACATTTTACGTCATTGAGGATACTTTTCGACTCATTGTTTTTTTTTTTGGCAAAGAGTTTGAAATCATTCATGTAAAATAATGAATTAAATGCGTTTTAATCTTGCATTGCAACCTTTCTCCATCAAGTCCTACAACCTTTGACAGATAGCAAGTTTCGCAGAATATTTACAGTCCTAAGCAACGCAGACTTTTGAAGTGATTGAATACTAGGGTTTATTCATTTATGTTTAATGCAGGCGTTTAAGTTCGGTTGTATAGTCCCATATGCCTCAATGATAACTGGAACAATAGCCTTCTGAATTTCCTACATTCTGGTAATTTTAATCTGTAGGTTTGCGTAAGCTTGGCAATTTCTTTGATATCATGGACACCTTTATGAGGTGGCATATTTTTGTAAACTGCAGTGATGTCTGCTTTGGTGGCCTAAAAAACTTTGTTTGGATGTTGAAATCTGTTGTGGTGTAGTTTTCGCACGGAAAGTTATAATCGTGGTTATATCGATTGCTAATCGACTTAACGCACCCTAAATGTTAGGAACTTGGTAATCTTCCAGTGAAAGCTGACTCCTTAGTATTCGGCTAACTGCCGACAAATATCAACTGCCTAGTAGCTCTACTGAACTCCAATTCTAAAGAAGTCTCTAGAACTTCGAAAAACTTCTATAAACTTCCCAAGAACTTCTCGAGTTAACTTCCTGTTAACTCTTATTAATATAAGAGGGAGAGTCCATTATTTGAGGAATACGTGTGTTTCACCATAACAAAATCACAACTTACTCGTTTTCGATCACATTCTATGGCTTGTGACAATACAATTTATTGTCGACTTCAAATCCATACTCCTCATTTCTCTTCAGTATTATTATAATAATTATTAATATTTCCTTTGATTTCTCTTGTATGCACATTTTCTTCCGGGAGAACATAAGGTCGAAATTAGATTCATGATATTTTCCACTGATCGTTTTCTTCTACTGGGCGCCCGTAACTCAGAGGTAGAATCGCCGAAACAGATCTGTCTGCGGATGACTATTTATGCTCTCACACCCTGATTGAGCACCCTGGAAGAATGGTAGACTTTGAAAAACAGTAACTACTCTAGCATCTACGCATCGTTCATTCAGCAATGAATTAGAACACACTAAGCTATTGGGCGTGTTTAATGATAATATACACGCTAAAAAGTCTGCCTTCTTCTACCGAGCGCCCGTAGCTCAGAGGTAGATTTGCCGACTGACGCCAATTCGGTCGAGTTTCAATCCTGGGTAAAAAGCAATCGGCTGTCTAACCGTACTGATGAGATGTGATACAGTGAAACAGATCTGTCTGCGGATGACTATTTACGCTCACACACACACACACACACACACTCTCTCACACACACACACATATATATATATATATATATAGTCATCCGCAGATAAATCTGTTTCGCTGTATCACAGCTCATCAGACATCCGTTAGATATCCGATCGCTTCTAGCGAGGATTGAAACCCAACTAAATTGACATCAGTCGGCGATTCTATCTCTGAGCTATGGGCGGACTTTAGCGTGACATATACAATGTAAACGCATGCCAGTAGTCGAGAGCCACTATATACATATATAAAATTATGAATTAATTGTACGTTGCTACACGGACATTTCTCTGATTTGATTTAAATATAATCATTTGCACAACCAACATCCAATATTGCCTGATGAAGAGGATCTATCTCGAAACATAGAAATTTCCGTGTTGCAATGTACAATTAATTCATAATTATATGATTATATTATTGAACATTGTTTATAATAAAATAAATGCCGGGGTACTTAAAATAGTAAAACCTAGAATCCTCCTCACCTGGATATATATATATATATATATATATATATATATATATATATATATATATATATACATCCAGGTGAGGATATATATATATATATATATTGTTTTTCTTTAATCCAAAGTGGAAAAGTAGGAAGTTAAATTCCAAGAATCTGATCCTAATTAAAATTAAAAAACTTTCTAACATTAAAAAGTGATGCAGGCAGAGAGCTCAATGTATTCAGAATACAGAGCCAATATAAATTAGAGAAAATTTTCAAAATTCAAAGGTGTCGGATGTACCCTGTAACCCTAACACTAACAGCTCTATCCTGTTGTACTTTGTGACCGTTGATAACCTAAAATTCTTCCATACTTTACCCCAGGGCCTTCGCCATTTGGAACAAAACAATTTCGCTGACGTGACGTAGAATCTCTATTCGAGATCCTATGTCGAAATGTACATCCGACACCTTTGAATTTTGAAAATTTTCTCTAATTTAACTAATATATATATATATATAATAAAATAAAACAGACCTAAGATCACGCACATTTTATATAGAAAAGCTCTTCGTACTTGTGAGTACAATTTTTTGTATTCCTTTAAGGCATGAACTACTAGGAATCCTTTTAGTGAGTCTATCAGAATATTTCCAAATAATTGGAGACAATCAAACCGACTCGCATATTAATTAAAGAGTTCGGTTCAAAATTCACTGATATGTTTCCCTCTGTGTCTGTTAATAGACAGACACAGAGGAAATTGCTGGGCGTAACGGCCAAAACAATTGCTATAATAACAACAAATAACAGGATACTGAATCATCTTTAAATAATTTAATGGTAACTTCTGATTTGTTACGTTGTTGTTAGTTTTTGTCATTATTATTATTATTCATATTATTCCTCTTGATTTCTGTTGCATATGTGGATATAGGAAGCGTGTTTCTTTCAGTCGTCGGGGGTTACCACTGAAACCATAGGGTGCATCAGCCATACCTGGTACAAGGCCACTTCCAAACATAGCTGACAATCCCTGCATTTAAAGATATCATCAGGTTATTGAAAAACAAAATAAGTGGAATTTTGTTTGCTGAACATTAACATAAATCTGTAAGAAGAATAATAATTTTTGAATAATTTGCAAAGTGAAATGTAAATATTTAAAATGTCCGTTTGTTATCAAGTATAAGTTAAAGCATATGGGAATGTTGAGAATGGAGAAGATGAAGTAGAATGAACCAGTACACGAGAAAAAAGGAGAAAGAAAACAAGATGCGACCTGACCTTATCTCCGGGTCGATTTGAAGTTGAAGTTACATTTTAGTTTTGTCTTTTTCGCTGCTTTCGTCTGACTGACTAACTGACTGACTAACTGACTGACTGACTGACGCTGATCGGAGCCCTTTTATTGTCATTAGATTTTTGAAAGTCGCTCCCATTGGTCAAAAATCAATTGAACACCTACTTGCAAAATCTGGTTTTGACTTTTTCTTTAAGCACATGGTGAATTTTTTTCTATTTAAAAAAAAAAAACAAAAAAAAAACAGGATTTCACACATTATTGTGAATTTTTGTAAAAGTGAAGAAGAACGTTGATTTTAATTCTTATTTTCTTATCCTACGACATATACACATTTTTCGACTCGGAACGAGAAATCGGAGAGCCGAGTTCGAACTCCAGCCAAATTTATTGCATTCATTTACGCGCAAATACCCTTGGGAAAGGTATTAATCCGTCTATTCCTTCCAGTTATGGGTTAAATAACAGGACAAATTGGGTTCTATAGCCTTGGACGGCAACCAGTCTACCGCAGAAAGCAATGGCAACCTACTGCGGGATAATCTTCTGCCCAGTCAGTTATGCCTCTTTAGAGACATGATCGCCCAAGCGTGTTTCACGTATGGCACTTAACTGACTGACTGACTACAAGGAATCCCTTCAATTAGATATCGGAAACTTTCCAGTAAATCCGAGGGCTTGAACTGCAACTGGAATTATTGATATCCTCATGTGCCACTATCTTTAAATTTCCATATTATCATTATGATTTGTATTAATTAATGATCGAAAAAATAGATCAGTATATATTCCGTTATAGAGAGTGTCCATAAATCTCGTGTGAACTTTAAGAAACTTATAACTTTACAACTGTATTATAATGTTGCCTATTATAACCGACTGACTGAGACCGAGGTTGAAAAACCCGTGTCGAAGATCATTAAACATTGGTAAAGATTTTAATACTCATGGAAGCGCTGTTATTATGGCGTCTGATTTACTTATTTACTTAGTAAAGAACAGTAAAATTTGCAAAATTACTTTGAACAATCACAAGTTTGTTTGTGTAATTGATGTTTTTTTTGTTTTTTTTAATGAAGGACTTGTTTTCGAACGATCCGCCAGACCGCTTTCGTCATGTGTATAAGTAACAAAGAAGAGCATTATCTTATCTTATTTATTCAAAACTCGACGGGGTCGAAATGATATATCATCCGAAACTTTATCAGCTTAACAAGAACACGAATAGTGTTCAATTGTATGAACACAATTAGAAATATTTCATAAAATTATAGACAATATATCACTGTTGCAAGAGTGATTGAGCCACAAGCTATTTCAGAAGACCGTAAGCTACGTTACTGAATTCGATCCCTCCACCAGGGATTCCATTGATATGATCTTGTGTCACATTAAGTCATTTTTAGGTATATCTCGAACTGATTTACTTGCATCCTCATTCATGGTGATAACGAGCTCTTCTAGCCGGCAACTACAATTGCGTAATGAGTTTCATCCTCACTAGGTGCCTTAAACTGGTGAGCTTGTGGCTTAGCCTAATAAATAGCTATATAAAATAAAATAAAAACAATGGGTTAACCAAAGGAGAACCGATGCGTGTTTTGAAAAATCGAGGACCGAAAGCCTCGGAAGTCGAAATGGCAAGCTGACAAGCCATTGACTTAGCGCTTAGAAATGTATGTCACATGAAAGGTCATTTGGTAGAAACGAGACAAAGTGTTATCAGTAGCGTACGCATCGGGATTAAAATAAGTCGAAGCATGAATCCTGAGAGGAACAGTCTCTCTTTTGAGCGTGTGCGTAAGCCCCCGTTCTCAGTGCGATTGCAGGGGTTGTAAGTGAATCAGCCAACCGACTCCGAAAAATTAAGCTGAGCTTGTTTATTTTCACTTCGCGCTATTAAACGCACACACACACACACACACACACACACACACACACACACACACACACAGAGTCAGTTAAGTGCCATACGGGACACATGCTTGGGTGATCATGTCTCGAAAGAGACATGACTGACTGGGCAGAAGATTATCTTGCAGTAAGTGGCCATTACTTTATGCGGTAAACTGGTTGACAGCTAAGGCTATAGAAGCCAATCTGTCCTGTTATTTAACCCATAACTGGAGGGAAGAGACGATCAATACATTTCCCAAGGGTATTTGTGCGTGTGAATGCAACGAATTCAACTGGAATTCGAACTCGGCTCCCCGATTTCTCTTTCCGAGCCGATAGCCGATATCCACTGCAGCGCAACATCTCACTCTCTCTCTCTCTCTCTCTCTCTCTCTCTCACACACACACACACACACACACACACTTAAAAATGCTCACAAATGGGTATTTGTTTTAGAAGTGACGATCACAGAAACATATATGCAGGAAGAGAGAAAAATGAAAGTGGAGTCGGACTACTATTAGATAAAGACAAGATGTACATTTTAGAGCATTGACAATTGTCAGACAGAATTTATAGGATAAGGAGTTATCATTATTTACATGCAGACTGTTGTCTTAATGTTTGCTACTATAGTGTTTTGGCCGCTGGCCGCTGTCCCCCCCCCCCCAGTTTCGTTAGAAAATTTTAAACTGAATACTTTCTTCAATCTAAGTGTGTACGTTGTTCTCGTTCAGCTGATTATCTCAGCTGATCATCCCCTCTAGTTTAGAGACTGTTTATGATAATATAATTTACTGGATTAAATCGTTGCTTGATGACAGTAAATGTGAGTTCAATATTTGGGCTGGGTGGTCTGTCCTTAAACTCACCGGAAAAAGGGGTGAGGTAACACTGAGCAGTACTAAATATGAATTAGATGGAGTATCCTTAAATATGCCTATCGGAACGAGATTACTTTGTCTTGAATGACTGTATAATAGGTTCAGTTAAATATCTCTGAATGTAAACCGGTTGATTAGCACTTGATGTAAGCCGGAGAGCACAGAGACCGAAACGTTGTTATAATAGCAACAAAAATGAGGATAATTTTTTGTGTGTAAATGAAATTATTTTAATGAAACCGAAAGGGTAGCTAATCAATATTTTGATAATATAGATATATGCACCCACGTTAGAAAGGCCGATGATAATAAGTTTTACAACATATTTTCTAATAAGTAGTCCCTTCAGAACATAGGCGATAATGGCTCTTCACATCTTTCTGTCACTTGTAGGTCATAATAAGTTTTGTCGTTTTGATATTTATTCCAAACCCTGTTCTACTCAAGCTCATCAAGTGTGTTATACGCTGCTTTCCCCTGTCCCTGTTTCACTCAATCTGTCCAGTGAGTATCAAATTTTCCAAGCCCTTCTTCCTCGTTTCTAGTTTGAAAGAATGAATAGTAGACCAAAAACAAATGGAGATAGCGAAATTTGAAAAAATATATTTAGAGCGATAAAAGAGAGACGTGTGAAGAGACATAATTCCACAGGTCCTGAATGTATCCGTCAGTCAGTTAAGTACCATACGTAATATTCATCTTTGTTGCCATTTGTACGATGTTTCCGCCGTTGTACGCATGGCCTTCTTCAGGTGCTAGGAATTTCGAACCAAACCCTTTATCACAATCACGGGTATATTATCTTGGGTAGAGCCTCCTCTGGTAGTTCGG
Organism: Ascarosepion bandense; assembly: GCA_037127315.1. Lineage (NCBI taxonomy): Eukaryota > Metazoa > Mollusca > Cephalopoda > Sepiida > Sepiidae > Ascarosepion > Ascarosepion bandense. Next base: position 6,204,305 of record JBBBDQ010001661.1, on the reverse strand, counting down.
TTCGAAATTCCTAGCATTTGAAGAAGGCTGGATCGTACAACGGCCAAAACGTTGTACAAATGGTAACAAAGATGAGGACAATAGTTCGAATAATGTAAATACTGTAAATACTACCTCATCTCAGAAATATAGACAAATAGTAAAATGTTAAAAACGAAAAATTTAAATAAGTAAAGAAAAAACAGAAGAAAGCGAGTCACAGAGAGAGAAAGAGAGAGAGAGAGAGAGAGAGAGAGAGAGAATCGAATCGAAAGGAAGAGAAGTAAGAGTGGTGATCATGAGGGATAAAAGCGATGAAAGATCAACATTCTTTCAATGAAAATGAAAGGGAAAATGTGCGAGAGAGAAAACTGTTAGAATGTCACTGTAAGTTCTATTTTAATAGTTTCTTCTTCTGCACTTCTCGTCTACAGAAATCTTCTCTGTCATCTTGCGTTTTTGCCAACTACGATCTTCAAAAATTTAAATTCAACATCCTTCGCCATCTGTTTTTTGTTTTGAATCCTCTTTTTTATTTTATTTTTCCTCACTAACCTCTTCTTATTGTATTTTATTCTCAGTAACCCCTTGCGTTTTATTGGAGTTATCATCTTGTTTGGGAGTGAAATGATTATAAAAAAATAGAATGAGAAAGGAGGAGAGAGAGGAAGTGTAGGAAAGAGAACAGCGAAAGATATATGGAGGAAGAAAAGGGGGTGTAAGAGAACTGAGTGACAGAAAGAAAGAAAGAAAGAAAGCAAGAAAGAAAGAGAGTAGGGTAAGAGTTTGACAAGATGCACTCTAAACAGTGAGAGAGTAGAAAAGTGAATTAACTGGGGAAGATGCCAGTTTACAGAAAGTAGAATGAAGGTTAACGAAAGAGAAGAAAGAGAGAGCTACTGAGAGAGAATGAGAGTATGAGAAAGAGTGTGAGAGAATGAAAAAGAGAGAATGAGGATGTGATCTGATGTGGTTAGTAGTTTAAAAACGCTGGAACTCTCAGTCTCAAGGACTTCGTACTTGGGCGACCGTTGATGTTTTCAATCTCATCTACTCAAATTGCTTCACAGGACTTGAGTCAAACTGTATTATGATTTTCAAGCACTTTGCAACACTAACGCACGAAGGATAACTAAGCCGTTATTATCAAGAATCACTTCTTTGTTAAATCGACGATGGTGAGATTCAAACACGGGTCTCATAATTGGAATGCTAAAATTCTAATCAATTGAAAAGTTGATATAAAATAGAATAATACTTTTCTAAATGCCATATCTCTCCACAATTTACTTTTTCTATTATATTTGAATAGCCATAGACTCTTAGGTAAAATAGTGGAGTAGCTTCCCGTTTTTTCTCTATGGCTTTGAATTCAAATTAGTCCATTTTTAGACTAGTTGCTTCTCAAGACTAGGGAGACAAATCAACCCAGCTATTTAAACTATAGACGTGTGTAGAGGAAGACGTGGATTCATGCCTTTCCAAATGTCATTAGAGCAAGTTAAGTTAACTAGAGAGATGGATGCGGGCATGCTGTTTGATATTCACAAAAAGTTATTACAACGAAGAGTCTGATTAGATAGATAGATAGATAGATAGATAGATAGATAGATAGAGGGAGAGAAATAGAGAAGGATAATTATAGAAGAGAAGTGCTAAAGGTTGTGAGATATTTCTTCCCTGCCGAAATTGACAGAAAAACGATGAAACAAGCGTAAGCCGATTATAATCCGCCAACAGCAAGTGTTCCATTAGCGGCTCCGTCCATTAATGCAAGAATGACCGGAGAACGGATAGCAGTTTGGTTAAACTCCGGGAAAATGGCCATAAAGTTTTGATTCGAACCTTGACATTAAACATCAAGCGAAGAAGCAACATTTTAAAGTGTATATCGCGAACACATAACACAATTTCATGAAGTGTATAACAAATAAATGAGGATTGCGTGTAGATATCCTAATGATATAAGATATCTGTTATGATAGATTTTACTGGAATATAAATTAGGTTCAATATCTGGGTTAAATATTAAATCAGAGATGCGTGGGTTAGGGATAAGGTTCGTAACTCCAGCATATTTTGTTACAAACTTTCTTTAAATATTTGGAGCTGATTGTCTCCTCCAGGGAAAGTATTTTATGTGGATTAAACAATTTTTCTTTATTTTGATTTGGCTTTTCTAGAATTAATGAATCCCTTCAAGAACAAATGTTTATTTCTTTTATTTCATTTCCATTTCGATTTCTGCATAAAGTTTTCACACGTTTAGTATCTGCTATTATTATTTTCATTATAGAGCAATGTGCCAACAAGGTCACACTGGGTTACAGATATACACGAGGCCCAATATACCCGCTTATCACTCTCAATTTAATATGAGTATAATAAGCACATGGATCACAGCAACATATAAGTGATATAGTGAAAGGTTATGGTAAAGGTACAGGAAAAACTTGCCGGTGGATCCCATGTTTAAAATATCTACATGTCTATTAGCCAAGTCTATTCAGGCTATATCTGATCGTAGGTGTCTCGAAATATCGACATATATCTCGGCTGCCTCATCCTTTCGATTAAGAAAAAATACCCCCCTTCAAAACATGGCCATGCTGCTTCATCACTACTTCCGCTCATGAATTTGGATGCGCAGCTTCTCAGTTCCTAGGGGACATGCCCAACTTGGTCAGGCAACAGACAAGTAAATATGTGGCACTGGACATGATATGCACAGTAACCTGTCTGCATCAGTCAGTCAGTTAAGTGCCATACGTGATACACGCTTGGGCTATCATGTTTCGAAAGAGACATGACTAACTGGGAAGATGATTATCCCGCAGTAGGTTGCCATTGCTTTCTGAGGTAGACTGGTTGTCAACCGAGGCTAGAGAACCAATCTGTTCTGTTATTTAACCCATAACTGGAGGGAAGGGACGAATTGATACCTTTCCCAAGGGTATTTGCCCCTAAGTGAATGCAAGGAATTCAACTAGAATTCGAATTCGGCTCCCCGATTTCGCGTTCTAAGCCGATATCCACTGCACCACAGATAGAAAATGGAGTAGACGCATAAAAATATAAAGGGATACAAAACAAGGTTTACGCTTTTTCACTGGATCTGTTTAAACTCTGCAATGAGTCTAACCTAAGGGATATTAAAACCCTACCAGGATTTCTCAGCAGTGGACGTAATCTTAACAGTGTAAGACACATAGATGACACAGTGTTGATAGTAAATACAGCGAGAAAACTACAAGACCTCCTAAGAGAGAATAAAGGACTATCAACGGTAAGAAAGCAGAAACTTGTCAGCAAAAAGAAAAAAGCCAAAGATGCGAACTAGAGCATATAATGATGAAAAGGGCTTGAAGAATTAGACATGCATAGTATATATAGAAGACAAAAGCACAGAGGAGAGAAACGCATTTCCCACCTAACGAGCTGATGTAAATGGTTGGCTGAACAAGGATTTGGAGTGACAGTAAAAAGTCAAAACTTGGCAAGAGTTACAAAGCACAGGAAGTTGTGGAGATCCATGAGCACTCACGTCCTGAAGAGACACGTTAAAAAGAAAAAGCGTTTGTGGAGAGCCATGATCGCCTCCGCCTGACGGAACATGGCTTTACTGAAAAAGAATGATGTGGTTTATTAGTATCGTTATTATTTTACATTTTTCGGTGAATATGCAACAATTGACTGATGATAAAGGGAAAGCAAGCCCCCTTAATACTGTAGGACACAGTCTGTTTTCAGCAACAATATCGGCTAGAGTAGGATTGATCTCCAATTTTCTCGTGTTTTTTTTCGGCTCTGTATTACTTAGCATCTCGATAAGTGTCTGCTTTTACGTTTTAGATCTTCCTCAGTTCTCTGACAAGGTCGAAATGCTTTTCACTGATTTACTGTGTTCTGCGTAATCCACTGTCGGATTGTTTAAGGCACCTACATTCTTTCCTCTGGCCTAGATTTGTGGTTTAGTTTGAAACTCAAAGACCCGGAGGATTTTAAGCGTTTCGTCAGTATTATTTAATAGGAAATATATATGTACGAGTGGGCTCGTGCTTGTCAAAGTATTTATATCCATATGCCGTCTAAAATGACGGAATATATTAATTGACATTGCTACTACTGAATATCTTACATTAAGACATAGGAAAAAAAAAACCCAAAATAATCCATATATATATATATATATATATATATATATATATATATATATATTCTTCACCAGTCGGCGACATAATTATTGCAAAATGAAAATAGTAAGGAACTGTTAAATTGCAAAATGCGGCAAGCGCTTTCATCACTGGTAGTAAAGTTTAATAAGTGGTAGTAAAGAGAATGAACATGACCGTCGCTGGCTCACTATCGTCTCGCTAATGAACTGAGACGACGCTGCCTCGCTGCCTCGCTACTGTCTCTCTTTTCATTAGCGTGACAGCAGGGATATATATATATATATATATATATATATAGTCATCCGCAGACAGTCCCCTTTCGCTATATCACATCTTATCAGTACGGTTAGACATCCGATTGCTTCTAGCCAGGATTAAAACTCGACCGAACTGACATACGTTAGCGATTCAACCTCTAAGCTATGGGCGCTCGGGGGAGGAAGGGGGATTTTAGTGTGTTATATCCAAAATGTAAGCCCACACATGCTGCGTAAATGCGTGAGTAGCTACTGTTTTTATAGTCTACCATTTCCCCATAGTTCTCAATCGTCGTGCGAGAGTATATATATATATATATATATATATATATATATATATAAGAAAAAATAAGAACAATGAAGAACACAGAAAAGAAAAATACTTACAACGCAATCTGGTCCTCTGGTAGTTGTGGGTTTCATCCTTGCATTTGTTGATAGAAATGCCTGATAACCTTGATGCTTTCCGAAAAAAATGTTAGGATAATCAAGAATCTATACTGGCAACAAACCACTTGCGTATGAATAGGAAGTGAATTCAGCAGGTTTACAAAAACAAAAAGAGGCGTAAGACAAGAATAGGTTTTCTCAACGGATTTGTTCAACTTATACAGCAAAGGAATTCTGAGAGAAATAAAAAACAATATATAACAAATTGCATACATTTATATATGTATATGCATACACATTTCATACACATTGCATATATATGCATACACATTTCACACACACTGCATATATATATATATATATATTGATAAAACATGTTTGTATATATCAAAAATATTATTGGGGAAAATATATAGAAAATTGGGAAAAGATTTCGTGTCGCGAGTTTTGTCCTTTAAGACTTTATGTGACTACATATGGACACGAATGTGGGCAGTTGGCAATTTAAGTTTTTTTTATCATATAATCTAACTGATTTTATTTAGATTCTTTTTCGAATCGTTTCCATAAATTTTATTATTAGATCTTCCAAAGTGTAATATTAGAAGATCTGCCAGGAATGGTGAAATGTTGTAAGGCACAACTTTACTGTTAATAATCTAGCGATGATAAACTTGACAAGGACACATCTCTTGAAGTGAACCTGAAAACTAATTTTCATCGAAGAAATGCAATGTCGTGTGTGGGGTTCCATTGTCTGGGTATTGGATAATATGGAAGATTTAATAAATTAAAAAAATGAAACAATGAATGTGCATTTATTCGTTTATCATCTGCAACATAACCACAAAAGCTTCGTCGAAAAGAGTCTAGAAGGACTAACAAAATATCTGAGATTTATATATAGACTAGCAGTATAGCTCGGCGTTGCTTGAGTGTAATGAAAGCTTTAAAACTAATCCATGGTCCTGGAGCTCAGACTCTTTGGACGTTGGCACAAAAGACTAAAAAACAATAGTTGTTTCCAGTTAAAGCGAAACCGTAGACTGAAAGAAAAATGAATGGATGTAGTTCAAATTTTGATTTCCTGGTATCGATATCAAATATATTTTTCTTGTCGTAAACTGAAGTTTGAAGGCTAAATAAGTCCTCTGAGTAAATGGTATCATGGCTGAGACTAAGAACTACAATTATACCTACTTAGAGCCAAACCCGAAGCAAAAACTAAAATAAAAGGGCTGAAAAACATAGACATACAGGCAGATAAACAAACACACACACACATCTTGCCTTATATATATATATATAAATATATATATATATATATACGATTTTCTGAACTATTGTAAGAACTGCAACCTTGAACCTTCTGTGTATTGTTTCTTATGTCTTTGTCTATGAGTGTATCACTCCTTCTATAACCCGATATTTTCGATTATCGATTTTCGATATTTATCGGGGCTACATCGAGACAAAACCTAGCTAAGAACACTCGCAGACGCTTATAGTACAACTGTGTAAATTTTCAAGAAAATCTGTTCAGCCATTTCGGAGTCTATAGGTAACGGGCACACATACACACACATACACACAGACAAAGTTCCATTTATAAATAAGTTTAGATAGATAGAACGTTAATAATTGCGCCTTAGTTTTCCATCCCTCGTGGCCGTCTGATAAGAACGACCATGAAACCGGGCTTCGAATCACACTAGGATCGATTAGTCAAGAAAGTGACTTCTTGATGATAACTTTCTGTCGGGGTGATCCTAGTGTGTGGCACCATTTAGGAAGTAACGGTAGACCCTACCACAGATTGGTTTCTTATGAGCTAAAATTGGTTAAGCGACACATTTCGGAAGCCGCATACGGTTGTGCCCGTACGTAGTCAAAAATTCACACCAAGAGACGGATAGAAGCTCTTCAGCCTTGCTTGGTAATCTATCTAGATACGGCATCTGAATAAAAAATATCCACCGCTAAGGAATGTAACAACTCTGATCGAGGCGGGTGTTCTATCAACCCGAAACACGCACAATCATTAAAATTCTTTCGAAAACAGCCGAACATTTATAGATTGGTACAATCAATAGATCGAGTCTCAGAATCTAGATCTCAATGTGTTTGCAAATTAATTCTGCTAACAACCGTTAGATGACGATAAATGTATAGGGCGCAGAATCTCTTTTTTTTTTCTTGTTTTACCACATTTTTCTTGAGGATATCTCGTTTTTTCTGTTGTAGCCTTTCGATCGGCAGCAAACATACTGTTACATATAAATAAAACACTCTTTCTACAGGTAGAACTTTTTTAGCCATTTGCTAAACTATCTCTATTTTCATGTCCGGTGCGAGTGTGTACTACATTCCATCAATCCTTACAGAACCTTACAGCTAGGACCCACCAGAACGCATACACAGTCAAACCATCCTTATTCAATTCATACTCAGTTGGTAATCAGGAAATTCTAGTTAAAAGGTTTATTTCCCAAAACTTTGCCACTGTGTCAGCAGACGCCTGAGAGCATACTTTCAAGATCACTACACTCTCGACATCTACAAGTTCAGAATCAAAGTTTATCCTCATAATATGCAACTATTTATTCCTGTCTATATGTCCTTAAAACAATCTCATTTAGTTACACTGTACTTTCAGTGATTCTTGGGATTTGTATTTGGTAAACAGCAGAAAAAACTTAAGCTCCCCCCTTCACACTCCACCTACGTCTATTGAACAGATGAAGAGGCTCATCCCTTGTTCCCTGTTTAGGATGTGGTTTCCAGCTTTCTCTTTCCCAATCTTTTCACTCTTACGTAGCCCCCTGCACATCAGTGCTGTTACCACCTTGCTCAAGGTGATATGATTAAAATAAAAAATAAAAAAGTAAACAAGTAAGAAGTAATATTAAAGAATGCGTGGATACGTCTCGATCTTGAAAAGCTGCAAGTAGACAGACTAAACTGTCACCCGGTTCACACTCCACCCACGTCTATTGAATAGATGAAGAGGCTCATCCCTTGTTCCCTGTTTAGGATGTGGTTTCCGGTTTTCACTTTTCCAATCATTTCACTCTTTTATTTTTTTATTTTTGTTTCAATTGGAGTAGCTAGACTAAACTATCGCCAGGTTCACACTCCGCCCACGTCTATTGAACAGGTGAAGAGGCTCATCCCTTGTTCCCTGTTTAGGATGTGGTTTCCGGCTTTCTCTTTTCCATTCTTTTTACTCTTTTCTATTTTTTTTCAATTGGAGTAGATAGACTAAACTATCGCCCGGTTCACACTCCGCCCACGTTTATTGAACAGGTGAAGAGGCTCATTCCTTGATCCCTGTTTAGGATGTGGTTTTCGGCTTTCTCTTTTCCAATCCTTTCACTCTTACGTTACCCCCTACGCATCAGTGGCGTTACCAACTTGTTCAGGGTGATATGATTAAAAAAAAAGCTAATAACTTTAATAGGTCAAAAGATTAAAGTAAAATACTTCTCAAATGTGATTCTCTTCATATACTTTTAAAAGCTACGTGTAAATAAGAACATCATTTGCCACGCGGTTTCATCGACAAATTTCGTAGAGATTATATGTAGTTTGCTAATACAATAAAAATGTTAATTGCTGAATATCGATTTTTATCAGTAAACAAGTTAGCCACTACCGTAAAAAATGACGGCAAAATATTTATATCGATATGTCGTCTAAAATGTTGGAAACATATATAATGATGTATCTATAAGATAAAGAGTCCAAACTCCTGAGCGCAACAGGAGGGATATATATATATATATATATATATATATATATATATATATATATATATATTTCATTTGTAAACAAGTTAAATAAGTGTAAAATATTCAAAAGTTCTACAATATAATCGTATTGAACACATTTTAATACAAATGTGCACTGGTCTAATCTTATTATTATCAGAAACTAAGTAATTAATCATTCAATCAGTCAATCAATCAATATATATATATATATATATGTGTGTGTGTGTGTGTGTGTGTGTGTGTGTGTGTTTCTAATTTGATAAATTCAAATATTGGATGAAAAGAGAGGAGAGATTTGATTATGCATTTCGCCAGTTAAGGCTTCATCAGATCCAAGACAAAAGAAAAAATGTATGCATGTGTGTATTTGTGTCTTTTACCCTTGCTGGTGTTTCTTATGAAAAAGAATAATAAAGAGTGACTTTTGATGAATAAAAACTTTTGATTTGGACTAAGAAATGTATTAACAACTGTTTTAAAGTCACACGCTTTTTTTTTGTTTCACCTCAAGCAAGGCCATACCGCCAGTGGTTCGCAGGGGGCTACATAAGAGAAGAGTGAAATTTAAGCAGGAGGAGAGCAAAGAGAAAGACGAACCAGTTACTGGGGTGTCAGAGAAATGGCAAGAGAAGGTTGGGGATACCAGTGTGAAGATAGTTGCGAGGATAGAGTGAGAAAGGAAAGGAACAAGCTACACGAGATGATGGGGAAAAGACGAGAGAAGGACTGGACTAGATTGGACAAGAGATGGGAATTGACATTGCATTTAAATTCTTAGAGATTGTAGCCGTCAGTGAAGCAAGTATACGGAAGGGAGTTCTACAGGCGGGAAAAGAGAGAAAAGAAGTTGCTGGAGTATAAGTGGCGGCTGCATTTAGTTGATTTAACTGCAAAAGGGTAGGACCTTGTTCCCAGTAAATCCTTGTGGAGGAGGCACCAATGATCTAAGTTCATCGGAGCAGAAGTCATAAAACATATTTGTAGCATAGACAGAGGGAAGCCACATGCCGCCAGTGAGAAAGTTGCTGGAGTCGAGCTGCCAGATCGAGACCGATCAGGTTACAGATTCTCCTTTGGAGCCTGTCGAGAACCCTGAGATGAATGGCAGGGGCGCCCGACCAGATATGACAACAATATTTAATGCACGGCCGGATGGTTGATTTGTATATGTGCAAGGTGGAATCAAGTGAGAAAAACTTCATGGCAGACACAAAGACCCAACCTTCCTAGCAGTTGATTTAGCTATTGATTCAATGTAATGGCTCCACTTGAGGTCAGAAGAGAGAGTGAGACCAAGGAGGCGCAGTGTATTGCTTTAAGGGAAACTCGCTTGGTCTATGCTGCCTGTGGTAGTTTACACATAGTAGCCTCGTTTTAGAGACATTAAAATTTACAAGCCATTTCTTACCGCAGTCTCCCACAGAGTGGAGGTTCTTCTCGAGAACAACAGCAAGGTTATCTTTGGCCGCCTCGCCAGATTTCTTACTGAGGCAGGAGTAAATGGTAGTGTCATCAGCGAAGATGCCTATTAGGGATTTGATCACGTCAGGAAGGTCGTTTATGAAAATCAGAAAGAGCGTCGGGCCTAGGCTAGAGCCTATGGAGACACCAGCGTTCTGTTGTAGGATAGGGAAGCATGCCCGTTGAAGTTGAATTTCATTATGCGGTTTGATAGGAAAGACTGGATCAAATCAAGCAAACGTCCGGTGATACCATAACGCTGTAGCTTGTGCAGAAGGCCAGCGTGCCAAACCCTATCAAATACTTTAGAGATATCAAGAGCAACAACTCCAGCAAGGTATATATACTATGTGATGGTTGTTAGCATATCAGCGGTAGACCTGGAAAAGCGTGTGGTGTATATCTCGAAAATAATGCTTGTGTAGTGACCGTTGGCACGTAGGAGCTCTTCCGCTTTATGACAGGTCTTGATTTTGGTCTTGCTGGGTGCCTACATTACCCTCCTCACCGAGCTTGCACCCAGCGGGGGCGCCGGTTTAGTCGCCGACGACGCAACTCGTGGCAGGTAGTACTGGGTTACGTGATACCAGTAGCAGACATAGTATGACCTAATCTTCATAGCGAGAGGAACAATTTTGTATTAAACAAACCGTTAATGGCTTAAACATGACAATATTATTTGTAATTTCATTACTATCTCTTTTTGAGAAAACTCTCACAATTATTTATGGAATTGTGGGAGTTTTCCCACATGTTCTTTTCATTTAGGTCAATCTATTACTGATTATCGCAACATACATCGGTTACGTCAATCCATATTAAAAGAACATAGTCTTGTGTTGGTGTGATATCCTTGTAGTTATCTTGTAGACGAAACTACTGTGGACTGGGCAACTTTACGCTTCTAGTAACAAATACGGCTGTGAGGCCCACATCGAGCCAAATTTGTTTATCATCATCATCATCATCATCATCATCATCATCATCATCATCATCATATTATTATTTCTGGCTTTTATAGGTTAAATAAAATGAAAGCAATAGTTTTCCTCTGAAACACCTCATTAATAAGTCAATATTAAAAAAGAATTTGCAAGCTACAAATGTTCAAATATGCACAAATAATTTCTCTTTTCTTTCTGATAAACAAGTACAACCGATTGTAATTCACACAAATATTATGACTAAAATTAGAAACTAATTATAGTTAATTGACAAATGTATTCAGAAATCTTCTCGGCTAATCTTGAAAATTTGACTTACCGCTTGTTAAATATTAACGAAAAGCTTTATTTTTATAATATCTTACCTTAGTGACGGGAAGTTAAAACACACGCCGAAATCATGCGTTTTCTTTCGAATAACTTCTTTTAGCGCGAATGATAAAACGAAGAGTAAATATATTAAACAACTTTTGCTAAAAGAGTTTCATGTGACAGCTGACTGCCACTCGAATTTAGGGATTACGACCCTGTTTGATACGTAAGCATATTTGGAGGCCAATCCTGTTTGCAAAAGTCGTGCAAGTATCTTGAGGACATATTTCGACGTTTATAAAAGTAATTCGTGATATCTGAAACTTTAAAAGAACATCGAAAGCCGTAAAGACATCCTGTGAATTGCTATCAATCAGAGCAAATTCCAGTAAAGTGTAATGTTTGAGGTCAGTTTTCTTTCAATGGGATTGTGTCTGAAATTCGATACGGACTGAGTTACTACAAGTTCCTATAGCTATTTTTCGTTTAATCAACATATGGTAAGTAATTAAGAAAACAAATTTTATTTTATTTTCTGTGTAAATAAAATATCTGAAATCGCAACAATATTTTGTGCATATTTACACTGTTCTAACTGTTATCTTAATTTCAGCCGTTGTATGCTCCGACCTTCTTCAGGTGATATACGTTGGGATTTCGAACCGAATTTCTTATATGGTCCACTGGGGTAGATTTTCTTGTCCCGGGTGACATTCTTTTTCTGTATATATCAGTTTCAATCATTTTCCTTTCGAAGCTCCAAGATTTTGTTTGCCTCTCTGTATTGAACTCAGAACTCAGAACTCATCGGGTCAAGTCAATGGATTATTCCAACCAACGCTTTTATCTACAGGGCCATTTTTTCTTTGAATATGGGGACTTATAATGTTTCAGTAACCATTTTTTAATGTGTTCCTTTGTAGGCTTCGAATTAGAGCGTCAGCTTAAATCTTTTGGTAACAAATATACTAGCGAGATATCAAATATTTCCATATATTGGGCGAGTGCAAAAGCTGCGAAACTGGAGAGGGAATAATAAAAAAAGAATACAAAGTAAATCGTTGGAAATTTATGGAGAAGGAAACAAATGCTTAGAGAAATTCTACTTAAACATTTAGTTAGAAATAAAAAAGAGTATTGAACTGTCACATAATATCAATTCTCTTGCATGCTAATGGATTCTAGACAATCTTCTCACAGGTGAAGAAGAAACTTGAGGTAAAAACGATGTGGTTCGACAGAAAGATGATAAAACTGCTGTGGACATAACATTTGTGTAACTAGGAGATTTTAAGGGAGATGGAAAATAAAAGGACACTTATATTCAAAATCAGAAAAAGATAAATAAGATTTCTGGGACGTATAATGAAGGAAGAACACATGGCGCAGTGGATATAGACGTTGGTTAGTTCCTGTGACTTGACCCAAAGAGTTGTGAGTTCAATACCAAGCTGTTGAACAAGTAACTTACAGGGCTAGAGGGAGATAACTCATGACTACCAGAAGAGGCTCTATACAAGGAATGGCGATCATATACCCCAGTGATTATAATAAAGGGTTCGGTTCGAAATTCCTACTACCTGAAGAAGGCCGGAGCGTACAATGGCCGAAACGTCGAACAAATAGCAACAGCGATGAAGACAATAGCCCGAATAATATAAATACTGGAAATACTACGTCATCTCAGAAATCTAAACAAACGAGGGGAGGTGGTAACAATTCAAAGCCGCAGTTCGTTACTTCAGTTACTGCAACTTGAGCTGTGGGAACGCATGTGTTATCCTGAAGCAAGAGCACAACTACCCCCAGCTCAGTTTCCTTCTGAATTTTGATTTGATTTCTTCCTTTAGTTGTCTTTATTTTTATGTATAGTACTTAATTAACTTCATTAATAGGTTTCTTTTTCTTTCCGGGTAGTCTATAAGGATTTGGCCTTCCGAATAAACAAAACAGAAGCCATCACTTTGTCAACAGACGCTTCCTGCTTGAACGTCTTCGTGGGTGGAGAACCAGAATGTTCCTACTGTTTGCTTTAAATCTTTGATTTAGGTTTGAAGTGCTAAACCCAGATTTAATCTTGAGTTACTAATCTGCTGTGAAAAAACTCGGAGTTAGCTTGGAAGCGATTCAGAAGTGTCCTGGAAAAGCCAACCCCTTTTAGCTTCTGCTCTGGTGTTAGCATTTTGCGACCCATTTCGCAGACAGCTTCCCGTCCCCAAAGTCTTAGTTAAAACAGTATGGACCGAACCAGAACTGAACTTAGCTTAGTAAGACGTCTGTCATTCAAAACCATACGCGAAATAGTTTGTATATCAGTGATTGAGTTTTTTAAATGACCTGAATGAAGGTCATCTTCTAACACGCTTGTGTTCCGAAGCCAACTTCATCATAATTGCGTAGGAAGGGTTTTTCTTCGCGATTGTACCATGGATTTTCTTGGGTGATGACTGATCGGGATTCTGTTCTGTTCATTTTTAGAATTTTCGCTCATCTACCAGTTTTGTATGAGCCTCACATGCACAGAAATGAAGACAATATCTGATTTAATATTTTTAGTTTTATACGAATTAACATTGTGTCACAACAACAAAACTGTTCAGCTTTTCTTTCTGTTGTGGATTCTTGATTAGAAAATCACACAATACAGTAATAACACAAAACAAATATGAGGGGAAAAATGTAAGTATATTGAACAAAAGATATACAACGTGTTAACGGTTAGTAGATTTAGGAATACTTGTTCGTAGGAGCCAAATATATACAAAGAAGTAAGTCCGGATAATAAATCTATATTCTTGCTGACCAACGAGCGGCTGCCAACTGCTCTGACAAGGACTACAACTCTAACAACAACTATATTTAGTTGTCCCTCCCAGTAAGAGCAACATGTGACACATGGTCAGTTTATGACTGGGATTTCCGGGCTATATGCCCCAGCCAAAAAATGTCAATCTACTTTTGCCCAGCCGTGCTTCCACCCTTCGGCGGAACCACGACTGGGTCATTGCTCTCTGCTCGGAAGCAGAGAGCGCCCTCTACCCGAAGGCAGAGAGCTGACAGTGTTATAGTTGAAGAGTTTCAGCAACTCTAACAACAACTATATTTAGTTGTCCCTCCCAGTAAGCGCAACATGTGACACATGGTCAGTTTTGATTAGGATTTCCGGGCTATATGGCCTGGCCAAAAAAAGTCTGTCTATTTTCCTCCAGTCGTGCTTCTACCCTTCGGCGGAACCACGACTGGGTTATTGCTCCCTGCTCGGAAGCAGAGAGAGCCCTCTACCCGAAGGCATAGAGCTGACAGTGTTATAGTTGAAGAGTCTCAGCAACTCTAACAACAACAACTCTCGTTCTCTGTAGGCAGGATTATTTGTATACCTTGGAAAAGTCCATTGAGTATGTAAAAAGGGGCGATCCCGAACAGACCCCTACCTAGCTTCTTTTTAGGAAGGGTTAATATTTTTTCGTTTTGGATCTATAATCAAAGGCTCTGTGAACTTCTGCTTCCTGTTGGATCTTCTGATTTCCGTGTTACCTTTTGGTTTCTGGATGTCAAAAACTTCGAAGATTTTAGGGCTAAATAGCTCTGTGAGGCCTGTCACTGCGTCATCGAACGTTAGATCATTTGGTTTTTTAGGGAGAATATAGTCTACGAACTTAGTGTTTTGTCTGTGCCTAATTTCCTGAGTAGAAGTCTTAATTTTTTCTTTTCACTCCAATACTGACAATGTCTTCATAGAGTATTACAACTCTCCAAAATTTTTATCTTCCTCAACTGAGTATTTAAAAATTTCACTCGCGTTCCACACTGCATCTTGTGAAAATGTCTCCTCCTTTTCCGTGTTCCTATCCAGGGCTGTGCTTGTTAATTGCAATAACAGTTCTTGCAATTGTGTTTGTCTTTCCTGATTGGCCTTTTGCATTTCCATTTGTCTTATTTCTAATTGATATTGTCTTTCTTCAGTTTTCTTAATGATTTCGAGTATTCCCTTTTGAAAATCTTCCATTTTTCTGCTGTTTCAATTCCGTGAGGGGTTTTATTTTTATCAATTGCTTTCTATCAATTAATTCCGATAGTTTTTCTTTATCTCTCCGTGTTAGTGTTAACAACTTGTTTGTGGTCGATTCGTTTGAATCAATTTGTAGCACACTTTGTTAAAGTGGTTCGGGGGGGGGGGGGATTAATCACGATATTGTTGTGCGACATGTGCGCGAATCTGCTTCGCTAATTGGATGTTGTCCTCTTATGTGATTTTCGAGGTCCTCGACGCTAAATTTTTTTTCCTTGGTGTTATGCGTGAATTCGTTCTTTTTTGTCGCCAATTTGTTCTTTATGACTAGTATCCCCGACCTTTATTTGGCGTATTGGGCTGTTCTTTTTACTGATGACCATGCATTTGGTTTTCTTGCAGTTTAGTTCTAGTCCTTTCTTTTTACTTTAATCAGCTACCTTGTGTAGGAGGTCTTGTAGTTTCCTTTCTGTGTCTGCTATCAGTACTGCATAATCTGCGTATCTTAGGTTGTTTAAATTGTGGCCTCCGATTACGAATACAGGCATAACTTCTAGGGTCCTCAAAATATTCTCGCTGTACAAGATGAACAGATCCGGTGAAAAGACACATCCTTGTCTTACGCCCCTTTCTATCTTTGTATATCTACGCAACTCATTACCTCTCCGTATGCAAGCGGTTTGCTGCATACTTGATTATTCTCAAGTCTTTCCCAAATATGTTCAGGCTGCCGAGCATCTACATCAATTCCTTGTGGCGTATTTTGTCAAACGCCTTCGCATAATCAATAAAGCGCAGGTATAAATCCTTCTTCATTTGTATTGCCCTTTCAGAGAGCATCCTAATCATAAATATGGCATTCCTTGTTCCTGTATCTGTGACACGATTACCATTTCTATTAATATTATTCAATGTCTTTGAACAATACATAATCCCTAAAATATACGAGTAGCGACAGAGTATCTCAAAAGCACACCAAAATAAAGTTGAAATAGTTATTTTTCAGCCTGTCACGTTGATTAATTTCAGCCAGTTATTTGAAGTTCATAATTGCAATATCTCGGAATAAACAGAGTGAATTCTGAAATATTGCTTAAACATCAAAAAGAAGAAAATTAATTTTTGTTCCTTTTCTCTTTTGCTGTTATTTTAAGAGGAAGCGTTTACTTCAAAAACCCAAAATAACACCGTATTTTCTATGATTAATGGCCGCTATAAATATTTGATTAATTATTGAACTTATAATAGGAGTTCAATTTAACTTTTGAGAGCAGAAACAAATTTTTCAAATAAGTTACTCTCCCGAAAAATGCTGCTAATATTTTTCTCACAGAAGTATAATTTCCTTATATATCTATTTCAATTTGTTCAATAACAATCAATCTCTGCCAATTCATATTTATTTTAAAAACAATTAAAACCAATTTCTATTTAGTCTATGTTATCTTTCTCTCTCACCATATATATATATATATATATATATATATATATATATATATATATATATATATATATCAGCATGCAGTGTGGGTATAGAAGAATCCAAAGGAGTATCCTGTACATACAGTGGCACGATATCTCTTTAACAGAGCTCTAAGCATATATGCATATAAATATATATAGAGAGCAAATATAAGAAAAATTAAGACAGACACGTTATTTCATGGTCAATCGGAAGTAGGGCCTATTTCAGGCGAACCATCGTCAGCTTCCGTCTTTATTTTACAAAATACTTTACACGAATCGAGTAAAATCTTTTGTAAAATAAAGACGGAAGCCTACGATGGTTCGTCTGAAATAGGCCCTACTTCCGATTGACCATGAAATAACGTGCCTGTCTTAATTTTTCTTATATATATATATATATATATATATATATATATATGTGTGTGTGTGTGTGTGTGTGTGTGTGTGTGATATTTACGAATAGGTATGAAATTATTAAATATTGAGAAGTTTTAAAATTGAATTAGTAAAATTTATTAACATACGTACACACACATATATTAGTTTATGTATGTGGCTATTACATATATCAATAAAAAATTAAATTGCTTTTTCAGTTCATCTTACATTCATCGTGAAAAGTTTTATATTTATATTTATATTTATGGAACTATTTATTCCCATTATTAAAATCGCTAAATTTGTAACTCTTTCATGAAATCATATTTGATTAAGTATGTAGTTCCAAAGAATGTTAGGCGGTCACTGGCGTTGCTCCGTAGTGGCTGAGGTGGTTGTGTAGCAAATTAATCTCCACGGCTGTCTTCAAGTAAATATAAAAAAATCGCATTGTCTCTTGCTCGAAGTCAAATCAACCATAGTTTTTATCATGAGAAACGGATTTGTGTTATGAAATATGACAATGCATAGAATCTATAGTGTGTATTTCTATTATAACCAATTGGGAAATTTTGCCAACAACGTTTAACTGACGGAGAGCAAGAAATAAATGAGTGAAACTTGCAAGTAGTAGTAGTAGCAACAGATCCATGTATTTGACATCAAGCGATGATAATTTTCACTACAAAAGGGTTGACGGAAGACATTTCTTTTAGCGGAAATTCTCATCATTTTGCTAATTACTGATTCGTTAATGAAGAGAATGAATATGTACCACAGCTTTTTCACTTTTTTTTAAAAGATATGTGACCATCAGCTGTGAATACAAGGAAGTGAATGCAAGAAAGTGAATGAAGTGAATGCAAATGAATGCAAGGAAGAGAATGCAGGTGAATGCAAGGAAGAGAATGCAGGTGAATGCGAGGAAGTGAATGCAACTGAATGAAAGGAAGTGAATAAAAGTGAATGCAAGTGAATGCAAGGAAGTGAATGCAAGAAAGTGAATGAAGTGAATGCAAATGAATGCAAGGAAGTGAATGCAAGTGAATGCAAGGAAGTGCATTAACTTACGTGCAAATACCCTTGGAAAAGGTATTAATCCGACTCATTCTTCTAGTTATGGGTTAAATAATAGGGTAGATTGGGTTCTATAGCCTTGGCTGGCAACCAGTCTACCGCAGAAATCAATGGCAACCTACTGTGGGATAATCTTCTGCCCAGTTACTCATGTCTTTTTCGTAACATGATCGCTCAAATCGTGTATCACGAATGCACTTGACTGACTGACCATCAGCTGACCAGATTTATATATATATATATATCATATTTCAGGAATATGATATATTTTTTTCCCTTTATTAGGTGTTATTTTTACCTATTCTTTATCCCTAACTTCTTCTGAATGAGAAAACAGTCCAAAAAGTTTTAATAGTGTGAAAAATGTAATACAGAAATCGGAAGGTGTGTAGTCAACAAAAGAACATCTACATTTAAAAATTCAAATGCTAAACACTGACTCATTGATTTTGTTAGAAATAAAATAATTTTTTCGAATTTACAAACTTTGCTTAATACACACAAAACTCGTGAAATTTCACCCGTCGATACGAAATGTTTGTCGTTCAATGGAAAGGCCAGAATCACACCCGGGAGTAAATTCCTAAATTACCTTTTCGCCCCTCAAACGAAATAAAAAGACGGAGCGAACTTGCTGTCGTCAGAGGGTTAAAAAACGACCGTAATTAACACGTTCCTTGACTAACGTCAAGCGATCGCTATTATTGTCTCTATCTTTCTCTCTCACCCCACAACTATCACCTCCTAACTTTTCACCATTCATCCTGAGAGTTAGCTTCAAACACAATCCTATCCAACAATAAACGCTCATACATACATACCTACATACATACATACATATGTACATACATAAATACATACGTACATACATACATACATACATACATACATACATGCGTACCTGCCTACGTACACATAAACTCTCACTTGCAAGGATTACTACGAACACTTCAACGAACTTTTGATTCCCTTAACCTCTCAATACGAGTTCTCTTGGAACGTTTAACTTCTACCAATTCATGTCATTCTTTTCTATCAATAAATTCCCATTCAAACATGCAAAAGGTATACTTTTATTCTTCCACACATTTTAATCTCCAACCTTTCGATGAAAGCGAATAATACTAAGTTGTATGGAGTTCGTTTATGTCTGACACATGGCCAATTTAATAACCATGAACCATCTCCCTACTGTTTTAGGTGCATTGAAACAGCGAAAGTTGTTTTCAAGAATCTAACCAAACTATTAAAACTGAGGAAAATTTCATTAGAAACGAAGAGGAGATTAGGGGCAATGGAGATATGGTTCTACAGAAGGATGCTAAGAATATCATGGATGGATTATATAACTTGGAAATTTTAAGAAAAATAGGAACTGGAAGGTTAAATTTACTTAAATTCAGAGACTGTTTCCAAGAAATATAAGGACGAAAGAGAGTTTGAAGAAGTTAACACTTCTAACATCCTGAAGTCAAGTGTGATAGAGGAAACTGCGTGTAACCTTGTGTCAGTAAATCTCAGGGCGAATACAAGGAAGGATGGTAAAGAGTCAAACGTTACTTACAGATACAAGAGACAGGACGTTGTGAAGAGCCATAATAGCCCACATCCTGAAGTGATACATGAAAAGAAGGTCACAAAAATGAGATCCCTTCGCCATGTTCTATGCGAATACAGAGCTAAAAAGTTATAACGTTACTATTGAGAAGTCCTTTAATCTGGCCTCAAGCTACTTACTCAAATATCAAATTGACATATGGCCTTGTTTATTAGGCATACGAGATAATAAATGTTTGATTTGTCTTCTTGTCAAAATAATTATTAGTAACGACAACAGAAAGAAGGACGAGAAGGACACAGAATATAAGAATCGAATTTCAGAGAAAAGGAAAGTCAGTCAAACATATAGAGAACTAACAAGAGAAATAAAAAGCTATCGACTAGAAGAGAAGGAGCAGACGAGAGAAAGAGAGAGAGAGAGAGAGAGAGAGAGAGAGGGGAGTGTGTGTGTGTGTGTGTTAGAAAAGACAAGATGCAAAAATCTAAAAAATAAGTACACATATATGAAGAGAAAGATAGAGAAATAGAGTGATATAGAAAGAGCTAAAAAGGCAAGATATGAGATATAGAGAGTAAAGCTGGATAACAAACATGGAGAGAGGGGCAGATAGAGAGAGTACTGGAAAAAGAAATATAGGATATATATAGAGAAAAGCTTGGCAACAAACTGATGGGAAAGAAAGAGAAAGAGAGAAAGAAAGAGGAAGAGTTCCTTCATTCATTTCCCTTCTTGTTAATATTAAAGCATTCATTGAATACACAAAGCGACAAGAAGTCATCCAGTGAACACACACACACACACACACACACACACACACACACACACACACACACACACACGCATACACGCACATATATATATATATATATATATATATATATATATATATACTAGCAGTATGGCCCGGCGTTGCTCGGGTGTAATGAAAGCTTTAAAACTAATCCATGGTCTTGGAGCTCAGACTCTGCTTAAAGAATGTTTGTGTGAAGTTTGGTAATAATCAGATAAAAATTGTGGATTTGTATAAAGGACATAGAGACAGATAAACAGACACACACAAACATCTTGCCTTTTATATATATATATATATATATATATATATATTATCGATTTTCTGCACTATTGTAAGAACTGCAAATATGAAACTTCTGAATATCGTTTCTTATGTCTTGTCTATGAGTGTATGAAATCTGATTAAAATCGGACAACTCCTTCGATAACCCGATTTTTTCGATTATCGATTTTCGATATTTATCGGTGGTACCTCGACACAAAACCTAGCTAAGAACACCCGCAGACGCTTATATTACAACTGTATAAATTTTCAAGAAAATTGGTTGAGCCGTTTCGGAGTCTATAGGTAACGGATACACACAGACACAGACACACACACACAGACAAAGTTTCATTTATAAATAGGTTTAGATAGATTATATATACTTCGTTAAAAAGAACCGACAAGGAAGATTTTATTAATTTTTCATTAATTATTAACAGGTCAAATTTTCAATACGAAAAATTATTAAACACCATGTTTTTGAAGTAATTCTTCAAAAACATGTAAAATTTATAATATATTTTAGAAAATAGAAAACTGTAACCCTTGTTGTTTCTAGTGATAAGAAGGCCATCATGTCTAAACTAGCGTGGACTAATATAGTGTACAAATTTTAATGCCCTGTACAAGATTATGTTTCTTGTCATAAATCGGTAACCTATATTGGCCATACTATTACTTCTCGGGGTAGACGCCTTACATGCCACCTATGTAATAATAATAGTGCTATAAAAACATTTATCAACCCATAATTTACAAGAACCCCTGAGAAAAATACTGAATGAAAATACAAAAATGCTATTTAAATAACAGTATCAAAGACATCTCATAAGAAGAGGGGCACTATATATTAAACAGTTTGCTCCTAACATCAACTTTACATTATTTAAAAGTGGAAATGGAGTTCTGAAAGCTTTTGAAAAAATAGATAGACGCTCACGTGATGCTCAGCCGCACGCATTACGTGATAGCATTAAGAAGTTTACTTTTCAAAAACCCTAAAATTACATAACAGTCAAGCATGAAGACATAATAACAACATTGGAAAATAACATCTTTGAAAATGGTCAGTGAAGTGGCTGAAAGTGCTTCTAAAGTCGATAATTAAGGAAAATATTTACACTCCATATTTCCAGCAAAAAAGAATCGTGTAAATATACTAGAAAAATTAATAAATCTTCCTTGTCGATCATTTTAAACGAAGCATGTATAAATGAAATATTGCTTCTCAAATATATATATATATATATATATATATATATATATATATATATATATATAAACGAGAAATTGTAGGAGGATTTAAAATAAGTAAGTAATTCATCAATTTTTACTAGACCTCAACAGAATGCAAAAGATACTCGACAGCCGTTTCGTCCTATATTTGGGGCACATCAGCAGTGCGCATACACTACCAGGAAGGAAAACCCACACAGTTACGTTATTAAGCAAACGTCATACAAAAAGTATCATGGGCCCCCGGTGACAAAGAGGTAACAAATTGAACTTGATATAGCGTCGCTCATTCACATATTCCGTGGTGGAACTCAACTGAGCTCCTTTTACCCATAGGACGGTGCCTCCCTCAGCCACGACGACTATCACCAAGCTCACACTAGAGCATTATAATCCGGTTCAAGCAACGATATACAAACGTGAAATTGTAGGAGGATTTGAAATAATTAAATAATACATATATCGAGTTTTATTCGGTATCTCTTCGTCACCGGGTGGGTGGGGGTCTAGGTACATTTGGTATGACGTTAGCTTAATAAGGTAGCTGTCTGGGTTTCAATTCCTGGTAGTGGATGCGCACTGCTGATGAGTCCCAAATATAGGACGAAACGGCCGTCCAGTGCATTCTGCATTTTTTTGAGGTCTAGAAAAACTCGATGAATATATATATATATATATATATATATATATATATATATATATATATATAGTTATGAATTAATTGTACATTGCGACACGGAAATTTCTATGTTTCGAGATAGATTCTCATCATCAGGCAATGTTGCTGTTGGTTGTGAAGGTGATTTACATTTAAATGACAAAAACTAAATAATATATAAAATTTTACATAATTATATTAAGCTCTATAATACTCATTATATTGAGCACTGCTCATAATAAAATAAATGCCAGAGCACTGAAAAAAAAACAAAAAAAGAAAATGAGTCCTCTTCACCTGGAATTATATATATATATATATATATATATATATATATATATATATATATATAAGCTACTGAAAAATGAGAACATCATATCAGAAACAACCAAAATAATAGAAGACAAATATTAATATGCGGATTATACAGAGCAATACTAAGCAAAAACAAGACGAGATATCCTGAGAAATGGTCAGCGAAACGAGAACAATCTACTTCCATAAATTAAATAATTGATTTACAGTTTACACGTTTTATGTTGAATAATATTCATCAGAAGGGTTTTCTTCAGAACGTTGGTTGTCGGCAGTTGGAATGTGTGTATTAGTGATGAAGAGTAGAATAATAAAATATACACTTTACATTTAAAATAGAAATTTATTTTAAGGAGGAATAACATGTGGTAAGAGTTAATCTACAACTAGAAACAGTAAGAACTTAATGATAGAGTTCGTATTCAATGATGAGGTTGAAAAATTAAGAGTTTGTACAGATTGTTTGTAGCAGTAACTGTTGAGAGAGAGAGAGAGAGAGAGAGAGAGAGAGAGAGAGAGAGAGAGAGAGGACAATGTCCGTGTCACTTGAAGTTGAGAGTTACATCTTTGATGTGTGTCGGCAAACCGCCTCCTTTAAAATGACTGTTACCTGTTAGAGAACATCCTTAAATATTGAATAGTCACGTGGCTCAAAGAAACGATTTTTTCTTTAGCTGTTGAAAAACCGTTTTTGTGACGTATTTTGAATTTTGCGATTTGATGACCAATCAGGATACAGAATTCCGTAAAAGCAATTTGATATTTATTTATTTTTGGTTTACCTCCGGAACTTCTGCATGGAGCCAGATGCGTAAAGACCTTTTTTGGTCATTTGCTTTTTGAATCTCTGAGGGAAACATCCGGTCCCTCGCTTTGCTTGCTATCACCACAAACTACAAGCACCTGATGATGGGCGGAGAGCATTGCATCCTAAACGTTGTGATTAAAAAATTTGAGAAAATAGACTGTAAAGAAAAATTGAAAATACTTGAAAGATTCACAAACTGTTATTATGCAAAAGAAATAACTTGTATAAGTTATTTTTCTCCAGAAGAAACGGTATTTTACAATGGGTATAAAATATTTAAAACGGGTATAAAATAAATGCAATAAGTATAAGATATTTGTATACTCTTTATTAGCACTGTGAAACTGTCTTACACATTATATCGCTTATACAAAGGATATATATATATATATATATATATATATATATATATATATATATATATATATAAAGTGGACATTGAAGTCAGCACCTAAATGCAACAGTCTGTTCTATGTTTAAACGCAAATGTTAGACCAGATGCGTTGTTTTTGCTCGATTATCGATGTATACAGGCTAGTGATGCATCGTGTGTCGTCTGTTGTATCATTCTAACTGTTATTTTAGACGACAGTAACGGTTATGTTTCGAATTATTCGAGGTGTTATTGAGTGAAAATAATTGTGGATTCGGGCGCAGTTTATAGTGATATTTTTTATATTTATAGTGATATTTATTAACTTTTTAATCCTTGATTATTCTATTGTTGGTTCTTATTACGTTTACTTGTGCTTATATGTGCCTTCGTGGTCTGTTAACTTTTATATTTTTTATTTTTGTTCGTTTTCAGTTTACGTTATTTCAGTAACTTAGTAAAAGCTTGTTTTCGTACCTGCATTTTGAAATTAGTTCTGATCGATTATTTAGTAGATTGTCTTGGTCTAGGAAGGTAATAAAGGGGAACATTTTCAAAACAGAAGTAGTTTCTACGATTTACACATTACTCTTAAGTCATGAATTGAGTTCTCTTGGCTGCTGGCGTGTGTATACACCATGTATATATAACATTATAATTTCCTCCTCTCTCTGTCGTGCGCCGATAGCTTTGGGGTAGAATCTCTGACTGATGCCAAATCAGTCGAATTTTGATCCTGGCTGGAAGCAATCAGTACTGTGATACAAAGAAACATGTTTGTATGTGGATGACTCTC
This sequence comes from Ascarosepion bandense, assembly GCA_037127315.1. Lineage (NCBI taxonomy): Eukaryota > Metazoa > Mollusca > Cephalopoda > Sepiida > Sepiidae > Ascarosepion > Ascarosepion bandense. The sequence continues at coordinate 6,179,279 of JBBBDQ010001661.1, read as the reverse complement.
TCTTTCTCTCTCTCTCTTTCTCTTTCTCTCTCTCTATATATATGTAGTGAGAGAGTCATATATATATAATCTCCCTACACACACATATATATATGTAGAGAGAGAGAGAGAGAGAATATATAATGCTTACATATAACACGTTAAAATTTCCCTTTTCTAATTCCATGTGCCTATGGCTTAGAGAGTAGCGACTCCGACTGATACCGATTCAGTTGAGTTTCGATCCCGGCCAGAAGCAAGTGGATGTGTCCACCCACACTGATGAGCTGTAATACGGCGAAACAAACAGGCTTTTGTGGATGACTAATATATATATATATATATATTCATAAATTATAACATGGATATGTTATAATATCACTACAAAAGTATCCATTTTGTTTCGACACTTTTTGTGTCCTGTCAAGTGATGTGATTATTTTAAAATGAATGGTTTAAAAGGTTAAAAACAAGCAGGATCCCTTTAACCAGGAAGCCATTATTGTACATACAATGTAGACCAATCAGAGTAAAGCAACTTCTAATCTGGAAAATATGTGGGCAGGTTTAAGATTAAGATTAAGGTTTAAGATTACTTTTGTATTGAGCATTTTTTTTAAATAGTGTTTCTTTGGACAAGGAATATTATTCTAACAATACTTATATATATATATATATATATATATATATATATATATATATATATATAAAAGTGGACATTGAAGCGACAATCTATTTCATATTAAAACGCAATCGTCAGGTTTTTGCTCGACAGTGTTGCATCGTGGGTAGTCAATTTTATTATTTTAACGGTTATTTTGTTGGGCGATAACGGTTTTATTTCGAATTATTCTAGCTATTGAATAATTGTGTATCCGGATGAATTTTTGTGCTATTTTTAGTGACGTTTGTTAATTCTTTAATTTATTATTGATTATTGTATTGTTGGTTGTTGTTATTATACGTTTACTTATGCTTATGTGTGCTTTCGTGGTTTGTTAATTGCTTTTTTGTTACTTAATTTATTATTTATTGGTTTGATTTATTTTACTTATTTTACTTATTTTTTAGTTTACGATTGTTAAGTAACTTAGTAAAAATTTGTTATCGTATCTACATTTGAAATGAGTTCTGATCAATTATTTAATAGTTTGTTTTGGTCTGGGAAGGTAATTATCGCTTACAGTTTGGGGATTTATTGCTGTAGAGTGATGCTGTTTCGCTTATTTTTCATTATATTTTTGGTGTGATTTGATTTTTGTTTTTATCTCTCATACTTGTTTAGGGGAAATAGCTATAATTACCTTCCAAGATCAACTCAAACTACTAGATAAATGATCAGAACTTATCTCAAAATTTGGACACAATTTTTATTTACTACGTTACTTAAAAATCGAAAACTAAAAACGAAGGCTACCCCAAAAATAAATAAGTAAATAAATAAAAAATAAAATAAATTAATCCAAACCAGTAAATAGGTAAATAAATTAAGTAGATAATAAACAAATTAACAAACCACGAATGCACACATTACGCAGGTAAAAGTTACAATATCAATCAACAGTAAAGGAATGAATAATAAATTTTAAAATTGACAAAGAACCTGTAAAAAATTAAAAAAAAAAAACTACGCAAAACTGACTATAGATTCGACGCTATTATAGTCAAAACTGTAAAATGTATTCTATTCAAAAAGTTTCTTTTTTCGCACTTCCAGCCTCTGGAACTCTTATCCGTATACTTGTTTTGCTGATAGCTAAAATCTCCAAGAGTTTAAGTGCAACGTTAATTGCCATCTTTTATCTCAGTGATTGCAATCTTTCTCTTAATTTTCCCCAACCACTTCTTTTTCTTTCTTCTCGCTCTACTCTCCAGTAATGCCCTGAGCACTGGTGTTCCCATATTTCTCTAATCCTTTCTTTGATACCCTCCTGCCTCTTGCTCCTCTGCGCACCAATAGAGGCACTGCCTTTGCTTGGGGTAAAATGATTATGAAAAGAAAATATATTCAAATAGTCGGAGTAAAAAACAACGCGTATAGCCTGACGATTAAGTTTAAGCATTAAACAGACTGTTTTCTCTGGGGCTGATTTCAATGTCCACTTGAAACTTCAATACACTCTATCCCTGATATTGAGAGCTTTAACCAACAAATATAGCATACCTTAAAAGTATATATATATATATATATATATATATATATATATATATATATATATATATATATAATGTACCGAGGCAGCAAATAATTTTCTACACATATACTGTTAAATATAAGAGACAATGAATGTCTATTATGTTTAATCATGAGCCTTTCTAAACGTCGTATTTTGGCTTTAATTTCAGTCGAAAATAAAAACAAAAATTCTCCAACATTTGGATAATTTTTTATTAATTTTGTTCTAAGCTTTCGGCTCACATGTTGAATACATGATTTTGTTGTCATTTCACGCTATCACGCGGTGTGACGTCATAGAAACGCATTGCAAATTTGCGAACTGCGTTTGTTATTTTTGGAGTTTTATGTTAACACAAAATAAAATCGTCGGTGATGGTGGATGTTATTGTGTTACCGTCTTAATATCCTCTCTGAAGATGGCTTATGTGAGCTGAAAGCTTAGAACCAAATTAATAAAAAATTATCCAAATGTTGGAGAATTTTTGTCTTTATTTTCAACTGAAATTAAAGCCAAAATACGACCTTTAGAACGGATCATGATTAAACATAATAGACATTCATTGTCTTTTATATTTAACAATATATATATATATAGCGAGGAAAACTTTGGTGAGAAATTCCAAAGTAATATTAGATTAAATAAATATTAAAACTGATTCAACAGAGGGCTCGACAAAAAATGTATGTGATATATATATAGGGAGAGCAATGAACAAAACGTGCACAAAATTTATTTTATTGATTATACAAGCATATCAATATAAATATATCAATGATAAACTTATCAATAATAAATATATCAATCCCTGAAATATCCAAGCTGTTTACCCTGGTTATTCACACCCTTCTCTTTACCTGTGAAACATTTATTATTATTTATAAAAAAATGCATTATAATAAGAATTATGAAAATAAAAATAATAAAAACGATTTTAATGAATTCTAGTATGCTTTAAGATAATTTTAGAACCACTATCATAATACTAGTAATACCGGTATAATACTTACCATATACCTACTTTTGAAACACATTCTACGTAGGGGTCTGCTCGTATGTGCAAGTGTGTTTCATTTAATGGCATATGAATATTAGCATATGGGGATTTTATCTTCCGGTTGTATGCTCTATATATTTGTACGCTGATAATTTTCGAGTAGAAGGTACTAGTAGTGTTATTAGTCATATTTTGCCTTTATGTCGACTGTTTCTTAGTGAGATAAGTAATTACTTCCTTTCCACCGTGTGCAATCAGTCGGAGCTCGATTTAGTGTCAGACATGGTAGTGGGAAACGCTTACATGTAAGTGGACATTTGCATATCCTGATAGAGACACAAGTATCCGCGTAAACGTTCGCAAATATAAGTGAACACTTCTTTACGTATCCTCATCCCTATTTATAGGACGAAAGATGATCAGGAATACCGTTCGACTGGTTGGCACGAAGACGTTTACCATAAACATCTGATGGTTTGCAAGATCTCATGTTAACCAGTCTACTACTAGAAGAAATCTAGCAAAATAAAACGGAAAGCACACACACACACACACACACACACACACACACACACACACACACACACACACACACTTGTACGCTCAGTCCCTCGGTCACGATGACTAGGTACTTTGTGCTAGCACGACCATCGATGTTGAATGTCACACGCAATGCTAGAGTTAATCTGTGGCATGGCTTTCAGGCACTTTCCTAAAGTGCCGTGCGTTGAAATCGCTTGCTTAGCTTGTTAACCTTAAACAGTCATATCGACCATGGTATGATTCGAATCTACTTCACACACACACACACACACACACACACACACACACACACACACACACACACACAAATTATCTATCTATCTATCTATCTATCTATCTATCTATCGGTTGTCCATCAAGTCTATATGCATATTTATAACTTTGTATGTGTGATAGACATAATATGCACACGAACTTTATGGGCACACTATACTAAGTACCACCATTCATTTTTCTATACCTAAATTTAATTTGAAATTTCAATAATAAATAAGTTATCTTTAAGCCTTAAAATTAACCTTAATTGAAAGCCAAATGAATTAAATTTGCTAATTCCAGTAAGCAAAATACTCTGGTGTTTCTTAGATCGAAATTATATTGATCGGAATCAAAAATTTTCTAAATTTTAAAAAAGTTTTAAAAATTTCAAATTTTTCCGCTATTTTTCATCGATTGTAAACAGAAGCCAATTCTCGGTTTTAAAAAACTTACAAAAATAAAATACACCTCGTTGACACATTATTTTTTCAAATTACCGAATTTAAACTTAATTTAAGCTTACTTAAAACAAGAATTACTTGCTTACTGTTTGAAAAATGTTTCAAAAAGTATTCTTCAATGACGGTAGACTTCTTATCACAGCTTTCAACACCTTATCAGCACCTTAGGTTCATCTGACGACTGATAATTTAGTATCCGCCAAAAGTATGGAAGACGAATTTGGTATAAATCTTATTCATACAAATCGGTTTTTTATTTTTAACTATGTTAAAATTAAAAATTTAACACATCTTTCATCAATTATGCAATATTATATGGAATGTTAGTTAGTTTAGCTTTGTAGGCTTACATTTGAAGATGTTTTATGTAAAATAATATAAAACTTTCTTTTAAAAAAATTTACAATTTAATAACAGAATGAAAATAACGGCAGATGTAACTCAATAATTTATGAAATGTTATGGTATTTATTAATTTTTATTTTTAATATCTATTTTTCATATTATTTTTAGGTACTTCTACAAATTGTGAATTTCACAATTATTATTATTTTTTTTAACAAAATTAGAAAATTATGAATTAAACTGTAAAAGTTGCTTTAAATGTTTAAGGAATGACTTGCAAAACAGGCTTTTGAATTTTATAAAGGTCTTGAAGGAACTTGAATCAGAATCAAAGTGAGGTTTCTGTCATTTTCCATGTAAGGGAAGTAATCCAAAACACTTGTATACTTCTAAAATAAATACGACTCCTATGGAAACTTGTTATGACCCCTATAGAACATCGTACTTAAATGAACATATTTATTTGCACACAAAATTTTTTTTTAATTATTTTAAAAATATATGGTGTGAACAATTTTTATTAATTTTTTTATTTTTTGATACGCAATATAATCATAAATTCTCAACTAAAAAGAAAAGGACAACAATTCTTTAAAATATTTTAAAAATATTTTAAAACTTTATGAATTATTATAATAATAAAAATAAATGAAAACAATTCTTTTAAAATTTTATTAGTAATCGAAAAAAATTTTTTCTTCAGACTATAATGTCCTTAATTATTATTATTTATTACAGCAATTAAAAGCTTATCAAATTAAATTATAATAGAGTTTTATTGCATTTTTTATTTTAGTCTTCGGAGCAGATTTTCGGATAGTGCCGAATAATTTTAAATAAAAAACAAATAGATGATTTATATTCCCCGATTAGTTCTGCGTTTAACTAATAAAAAATAATTGGTAGAAATTAAAATTTATTAAAATTTCATGAATTTACGTAGATGGGGGAGTAATAGAGTTAAAAGAAATTTTTTTCATCAATATTTTAAAAAAGTTATTTTTTTTCATCAATTTTTTAGAAAAGTTATTTTCTGCCAAAATTTCGAACAGTGTTAAAAGGGATTAAAACTTTTTATAAAATAAATAAAAATTACTTTGATCTTTCCTCTTAATAATGTTATAAACATTTTGATAGAAAAAGTTCGTTTTATTAAGTTCTTAACCTTTTAAATTTATACCATGCATGATTGTTTGTGGTCTAATGGAGGTACCTACACTATATATATATATATATATATATATATATATATAATGTTACAAATATAGTTTTAAGTTATGCTATATTGATTTGTAAAAGTGCACAATATAAAAAATAGAGTGTGTGTAAAGAAAAGGATACAAGAATGAGAACATATGAATCTTTCGAGTGTCTTTTGAGAAAGATTTGCGTACATAAGACTATCTTCACCTAACGGATCTAACGAAGGATTCTCCTACCAAGGAAATTGCAGGTCTGAATCCTACCGGAGAGCGCATATTTTTATGCAATACGATTTCACGAATATTCAGGTCGGTTGACAAAAATAAATAAATAAATAAATAAATATATTGTTTAATAAATAAACGGAGCGCCTTCTCAAATATTCTTATCAATTAAAAAATAGCGTTAAAGTATCAATTATATATATATATATATATATATGTATATATATATATATAGCTATAGTTGTCAGTCCGTAAACGGTGAGAATAATCCAACAAGATTTCCTTAATATAAATTATTAATAGGTAAATCCATATAGAGAGCTCGATGGGTGTTAACCAGAGCGATATGAAGTTTATAAAGAAGACTCAACACGTCATATTAGTTATAAACTACAGTTCATTTCAATGAGCTTAACTAGCTCATATCATCAGACTCTTTTACAATATTTCCTCCATCTGGCATAAAATTTCTAGAAATTGGAGGAAATATTGTAAAAGAGTCTGATGGTATGAGCTAGTTAAGCTCATTGAAATGAACTACAGTTTATAACTAATATGACGTGTTGAGTTTTTCTTTATAAACTATATATATATATATATATATGGAGAGCCGAATTCTAATTCTAGTTGAATTTCTTGCATTCACTTACGCGCACAAATACCCTTGGGAAATGTATTAATCCGTCTCTTCCCTCGAGTTATAGGTTAAGCAACAGGATAAAGAGGCTTCTAAAGCCTTGGCTGGAAACCAGTCTACTGCAGAAAGTAATGGCAACTTCTGCTCAGTCAGTTATATTTCTTCCGTGTATCATGTATGGCATTTAAGTGACTGACTGATCGAAAAATTAGAACGTCGTATTTCATAACCACTGTATGCGCTGTTATAATTTGAGATACATTCTCCAAGCAAATTCTTTTTTAAAGTAAATTTGTTTGTAATTTTCTTTTTTTTATTTTATTTTAGTGTTCACTGTAAGCACATGGGTGAGTGGTTAGTACGTATGTGGCTGATACACTAAATTTAAATGCGCTTTAAATAAAAAAAAAAACGAAAAAAGCGCCAGTCATTGCGAAAAATGGTAATTCCGGATTGAAAAAAACAACAGAACTCAATGAAAAATGTAGAATTGCATACACACAAAATTAGATCACAATCGCTGAACACAATTTTGAATAAAAAAAAAGACGATATCAAATTTTAACCATCTTAACCTCAGACTTATTTAAATTTACACGAACCCGAACGATAAAAATCACGTAGTGGTTTGGCGACCCCATTGTTTCTACCCAATCTTGCCGCTATACGATCTATATCGGGATCATTGATAGCATTCGAATCGCTCATTAGAAATGCCCAACGAGATATCTTCAAAAACGGCTCGATCCGCCGAAACATATCAAGCATGGTCATTTGATAAATAAACCATAATGTGTCTAAGAGCCTCATCTAAACTTATTTATAAATGGAACTTTGTCTCTGTGTGTAGGTGTGTGTGTGTCCGTTACCTATAGACTCCGAAACGGCTGAACTGATTTTCTTGAAAATTTACACAGTTGTACTATAAGCGTCTGCGAGTGTTCTTAGTTAGGTTTTGTGTCGAGGTACCCCCGATAAATATTGAAAATCGAAAATCGATAATAAAAAAAAATAGGGTTATCGAAGGAGAGGTCCGATTTTAATCAAATTTGATACACTCGTAGACAAAGACATAAGAAACGATATTGAGAAGTTTCAAGGTTGCAGTTCTTAGAATAGTGCAGAAAATCGATAATATATATATATATATATATATATATATATATATATATATATATATATATAAGGCAAGATGTTTGTGTGTGTCTGTTTATCTGTCTGTATGTCCTTTATACAAATCCAATATTTTTATCCGATTCTCACCAAACTTCACACAAATATTTTTAGGCTGAGTCTGAGCTCCAGGACCATGGATTAGTTTTAAGGCTTTCATTACACCCGAGCAACGCCGGGCTATACTGCTAGTACTATATAGTAGCATCCAGCACGTAAATCTTGGCTGTTGGATCTGTGAAAACAAGAGAACAGGCAATATTCAAAAGACTTGCTCAAAAACCAGGAAACTTCCCTAGTGTACCCATCAAACAAATTCCTTAGACAAAATACTTTCACAGTCGCCAGTTGAAAATCTGGTTTCCTGTACACGACATAGATTCACCCCGAGACGCTAAAGATCGCAAGTGAACCTCAGCCTGCAATATTCTGACCTCATGCCCCGGGCATTCACGCTAGTGAACTAGAGATATATATCAGACAGATTAGTGTCGAATATAGCCTGGGTGAAAACACTGACAGCCTGTCCCATTGAGTCTAGATACATTTCAATTTTTATAAAGCCATCAGGCAACGGGCCAATGGAAAAGGTATTTTTTTTTAGTGCTGTATCCAGGGAGAGGTGAACAAAAAGTGATATCTCCTAGCACAATTTTGTAGTATTTTTAAATTTTCTTTTTCAAAATTCATTAGTATAGGGCACGTTGCCCTCATCGATCATACCCCATATTTGCCGCTCACCCGAGCCTGAGCAAAACGATTGGTAATATTCTCTTGACTTTTTTAAAGTTCTGGGTTTTTCGACTGTTTTCCTTCTACAGTTTGATGTCTAATTTTTTTTCCTGTTTTGAAATGGACCTCAATCTTTTCAGAGTTTTCCCTGGATAAGCGGCAGACGTCTTTCCCGATACAATGAGGTGTTTTTTCTTCCTTTTATCAGCTTTTGCAGTGCTTTCCGGGCTCCTTTGCTGTTTTTTTTTTTTGTGATTGTGAAGGTGTGTGAGTTAAGTGGAAACTGGTGTGACCCCTACAAACTTGTACTTTTTTTACCCGTTTCGCTTCTAAATCTTCCTTTAATTTTCTCAGTTTTTCGATTTTTTTTTCAGCTTGGTTCATTACTCTTCTGTATAACGCTAGCTGTAGTAGCATATGACGCCGAGGTGTCGCCCTTAATGCTGGTAGAGGTAATAAATAGAGTTGTGTTTTTTTACTTAGGGGATTCAGGAAATCGTTCGGTTTTTCCCTCAGCCCCTATTAACGACATGCCATACCCCATATTCCTTTTTTTAAAACTTGCAGAATAGTTCAATTTTTTTAGGGAATATGGGACGAAATCCTACCGGAGGATTGTCACATCGGTCTGAGTAGCTGGATAACCAATTTTAGGCATAGTGGAACTATCAGTATTAGACAGAAGAGGATTTGAGTTGTCTTGCGGCCGGAATTCTAGAGGCCTTCTTCTTTTTCTTCTTCTTGACAGGAAGAAGAAAGATGACCAATCTCTTCATACTTCCCAGGAGTTGGTTTTCTGCCAGTCATGATGACCAGCATTTTCCTGCCGCAAGAGTTCAAATAATTGGGGACAGAGATGAAGGTCAAACTCTCAAGCATTACATCAAAGCTTTACACCTCCGTTCAATTGTTAGAGGTGGGACCTAGTATTTGGCCATAGTGACTGAAGTAGGCAGCTAAGTGCTCACATATGACCTCGTCTAGTGCCACACTGGTTTTGCGACCCCACTTATAAGATGAGGTCTTTTGTTATCAGTTCGCGGCTGGCGACCTCGATGCAATGTTCGGCTCTATACATCACACCTAAGAAAACCAGTCCCTTTGATGACTCTTTGGGATTTGAGTACTAGGTATATCAGTGTATCTTTCGTAGAATTTTGCGTGAACGCTGTCCACCGCGAAAACCATTTTCTTTTTGAACCTCTTCTTGCGGGTCTTTTAAAAAGCCACCTTTTATGAGATGTGCATAACTTTTGGTCCTTTTCTAAAAATCCATAATGTTAATGATAAAATTTGGGAGGGGAATTCAAACAAGAGGCCAATTCTACGGCTGACGTATTTGTTGTCTCTGGCAAGTTAATTTAATTTGTAGATTCGCTACCTTTATTTTTTGTCTGATCTTTTACGTTTGTTTTAGTTTTGGGGATTGCTTCCACCCAAATAGATATCCTTTTATCGGGTTTGGTCTACCTTAAAGGCTAACCCGCAAAGGTGCTTTCTCACAAAGCGACATTTTTCGTTCGGACATCATTTTTATAAAGCCTCTCCATTATGCAGGTAAAATAGTTTAATTTTTATTCTGATGAAAATTCATAACTGGAGCAAGGGGCAGGGTATGAAAAAACGTCAACACAAAAACTTAGGATTCAAAAAATAAAAAAAATGTAAATTATTTCGATAAAATACAATAATTTAAAAAAAGAATCAACAATAAAAGCAGATGGAGAGAAATTAAAATAAACAATACAAAAAGAAAGTATGAAATAAAAAACATGGTTAAATCCAAATAAACAAAAAAATCTAATTAAGTACCGAGAAAAAAGTCGATTAATTAATTTATAATTAAACTCGAAAAAAGAATTAACCTAAAAAAAGTTTGATTTAAAATTAAAACAAAAGAAATAAGAGGAAATAAAATGATGTAAAATGAAAATATGCCCAGGGACGAAAAGAAAAAAATTGCACAAGGACAAGAAAAGAATAAAGAGTTAAAACAATTAGACAACAGAGATTACGAAATAAAACCGAATTAAAATAAACAAAAAATATAATTTTGGGAAATCTAGACGTTAATTCCCAAAAGTAAAAAAAATATCGACCGAAAACCAAGGAGAAAAAACTAAAAAATTTAACGAATTAAAAGGAAGATGTTCAAAAGGTCAAAATAACAAAAAAGGATTTCTGCTTAAATTTTTTTAAAGTCCTTTCAGATAAAATAGATAAAAAATAAAACAATATTTTATAAATTAAACACAAACACAATAATAATAATAATAAAAATCAATAGTCTGGTAAGACTTTACTCAAACCAGAAAAATAAAAATAAAGATGGCGGCCAAAGCCGACAGTAAACCTAAAAATAAAAGACTGAAAATAGAAAAAACAAAAAGCTAAATTCAAACAAAAAACGAATAAATGAACAAAAGAAAAAATAAATTAAATCAACAAAGTTTTAATCTGGTGGAAAAGTTATTATTAAATATTTCTAAAAATGTTTCTGTAGAACTGGAACTCCATTTAACTGGACTGGTGTGCAAAAATAGCAGTTCACGTTAAAAAATGAGACTTAAACTACCGTGGCAATGAGCTCATCGGTACAATTACCATAAAAGAAAGGCACAGGGAGGAAACTTTGTGGTGGTGGGAAAGCGACTGAAGACGAGATGCCAGTCACAATAATATTTCTAATTTTTTTGCTTTTATCAAGGCGATCAAGATAAGTAGCAGGAGTAGAGAATGATATGCGACAATAATATTCTAAGCATGGACGAATGGTATACTTATGGATATGTAAGATAGGTTCTGGAGAGAAAAATTGTTTAGCACAACACAGTGAACCAAATTTTTTAGCATTTGACCTTGAGATAAATTCACTATTATTTTTCTACTATATGTCAGCCGAGAATGTTAGCCTGAGAAGGCGCAAAGCGTCATTCTCTTGAAAATTAGCATCAGTCATTCTGACGGAAACCATAAAGAGGCATCTCAGACGATTAATAGTAAGCCGATTAGTCTTGGAGACGTTATAATTAACAAGACATTATAACCCCCCTGTAATTGTAGACCTAGAAACAACTGTCCGGTTGAGGGTAAATGTAGAACTGCAAATGTGATCTATCAGGCCACCATATAGCTTAAGGAAAATAAGGATAAATATAATGTTTATATCATTATTTTACCGGAAATTTGGAAGCAACGGCTTTATACACACAGACACTCCTTCACTAACCCCAATTTAAGATATCAAATAGCCCTTTCCCGAAAATACTGGGAATTAAAAGAAAATAATCTAAATCCACAGATAAAGTGGAAACTGACAGGCAAGACAAAGACGTAAATAACTTAAGAGACAGCTGTAATCTATGTTTAACAGAAAAAATTAAAATTTTGAAATTTCAATGTCAGAATGTGCTTCTGAATAAACGCAGAGGGATCATTAGTATGTGTCGTCATAGAAATAAACTTAAATTGCAATAATTATCTTATTCTTCCATTTAATCACAATAAAGTTGAAAAAAAATTGGCTAAGCAGTTAACTTTCACCCTACCTACCACTACTAACTCAATGGTCAAGCCACATACCTTCCACTACCATAAACGAAATTACAACTAAAATTCCGCTAGCTTAAAAGCCAATATCCTCCAACACCTTCCATTACTAGACCAAGCCTCTGGCATTAGAATTTTTCCCCATTCTTTGTTTAAACGAGGTCGACAATGCATGTCTTAAAATGACATGTTGAAAATGGCTATTTCCCCTCTAAATTTGACCTGAATTTATATATATATATATATATATATATATATATATATATATATATATATATAACAAATAATGAATGTCTATTACGTTTCATCACGAGCCGTTCTAAATATCGTATTTTGGCTTTAATTTCTGGTTAAAAATAAAGACAAAAATTGTCCAACATTTGTATAGTTTTTATTACGCTGGTTCTAAGCTTTTGGCTCACATGAGCCATCTTTAGAGTGGCTGTAGGGACGTTAACATAAAGATATCCTCCATCAAAAATGATATTGTCATGTGCAATAAAGCATTAAACGTTACTATGCGATGATGACAGTTACCGAATTGCAGACGCAGGTCGTAAAATAATAATGAGGTTCTATGACGACACACCGCGTGAGAGACTGAAATGTTAACAGAACCATATGTCTAAATGCAACGGAATGTGTTGTTACTAGATAGAAATGTGATTTTATTGAGTGTGATTTGCTTTGATTTAATGAAGATGGCCTACAATATCTGAAGGTTTTTTTCACTGTGTGTATGTGTGAATATTATTGTGCTATCGACTAATTTCAGACTAATATATATATAGGATTAATGTGGAAAAGTTTGTTACTTAAATGAACAGGGTCATGCCAACTTGGAAGTTTCGTGAAGGCAGAATTAAGATGTCTTCTCTTCAAAAAACAGATTGAAAAAACACCCGATTGAAAAAAAAAACACATAGGAATTGAGGACATCATATTAGCGCTTTCACAAAACTTCGGAGTCGGCATTATTCTTCTCAGTTAAGCGACAAACTTCTCCCAGTTCATCCCATCAACGTTTTATCTTTATCTTGATATCGAGAACTTTCTGACAAAAACCTACTTGCCAAAATATTTTTTCTCAGTAAACCACTGAAAAAACAACAATCTTGGCACTAAGCATAATCACAGCTCAACACTACACGCCTACACACACACACACACACACACACACACACACACACACACACACACACACACACAAACACACACGTATATATATATACATATATAAAGTGAGAGACAGAAAAGTTAGACAGTGAATGAGAAAAGCCATGAAAAAAATGTAAAATGTTTAGGTAAGAATTACAGAAATAAAAAATAACTTTGTAAAAAAGTGTAGGATTTAGAAAGAAATTATGCGTCCGTTAGTCAAGGAATGAAAATATGTGCTTGTCCAAGTATTCCGTTTCTCAGAACGTTTGTGTGAAAAGGATTAATTCGGGCAACCTATAGCATCCCGGCACGTTACATAATGGTTTCTATGGAACGAAGGTAAATACGTTGACAAACAGATCACGAACAGGACATTGGAGTGTGCTTGTGGGCTCCTAAGAGCAGGTGTCTTTACTTACGAATGCGTCTGGATCCCTTTCATTAGCTCAACTCATCTCCAGCATCGTTTACTGCCGTTCCTTTCATCATGTTAAAATGACGGGAAAATCGTTTCAGAATATCGGATGTACTTAGGCTTCTTCTGGCGGAAGACTGTAGAATTAAAGAATAGAATGAAGTACACGGTGGACGAAAGTAGACACTGATGTACAATAGAAATAAGTAGGCACAGGTAAATACGTTGGAATACGTATTCCACACACACACACACACACACACACACACACACACACACACACACACACACACACACACACAATTATATATATATATATATATAAGAAATAGATGGAGAGAATAAAGTAGAGAAAGGCAAGCGGATATAATTGAATGCAAATGTGCGGATGTAAATATTGATGTAGAAAGAAATGAATATATATATATATATATATGGATTTATCAGTCATTATTCCGACATATTTTCTTACTTAAACGTTATTTTTAGTGGATTGATAAGCATATTTGAGGAGATGGTCTGTTTATTTATTTAACAATATATTTATTTATTTTCACCTACCATACTGAATATTTGAGATATATTCGAGAAAATATGCGCTCTATAGCATGATTTGAATGGAAAGCGTTATATGCATTCATAAATTTTTTGTTGAATAATCTAGACTTACTATGCCTATTTATTTTCACTGTAATCCTTTCGAATTCGCGGATTCATTTCTTAATGTTGTTATTAAACTGATTAAGGGAGGCACCACAATTTTTCTCATTCCTTTTATTTTCCCAAGTACTTTAAATCTCATTCAAGATCAACTGCAGGTGGGAATTGCTGAGGCGAAAATTAATGTAATTGATCTATCTATCTATCTATCTATCTATCTATCTATCTATCTATCTATCTATCTATTATGCTCTCGTTATTTGATTACGTTCTTTGGAGGGGAAAATTTAAAAACAGTAGCCACTTCTGCGATTTACACATTACTCTTCAGTCATGGATTGAGTTCTCTCGGTTGCTGGCGTGTGTAAACACCGTGTATATATAATACGTTAAAATTTTCCCCGATATATTAGGGGTAGACTCTCCGACTGATACCATCGTTCATTCAGCAATGAATTAGAACACTCTCAGCTATTGGAGGTGTATAATGATAATATACGCGCTAAAAAAGTCTGTCTAACCGTACTGATGAGCTGTGATACAGCGAAACTGATCTGTCTGTGGATGACTATATATATATATATATATATATATATATATATATATGTACGTATATGTCAGTAAGTTCAGAAAATATAATATATATCACGAAATAACAGTATGTTATACATATACATGCCTAACCAGCAAAATAACAAGAATTCTATTAGAGGCAATAGTAACTCTACTAAAATGATTGTAAAAGCCGAAAAAATAAAACCTGAACACTAAACATCCAGTACATGACCGAAAGTATAATTTAGAGAGCTAGCATCTGTTTCGATAGCAATATTAAATTTTATTTACATATATTATCATAAATTAACTTTAAGTAATAGTAATTACAGTAAATGCCCTGGTTTGCCAAAATATTTCTTGCAGTTAAAACAACAAAAACCTAAGATATCCTCGCAAAAACTAAATTTTATAATGGAATGGGAAATAGATGCAAATTAAGCCTTCTAAAAAAAACAAAACTTGTTATCTTAAAACACTTAGATAGCCTTAATTTACTAGACAAAAGAAATGAATTAATGACCACATGCAAGCATAGAAATAAATATCTGCTCAAATTCGTCTACTCAGATTAAATTAGATTCACCGATATATTTTATTTATTTATTTGTTTTTCGACATTTTTAATATTATATTATTTTATTTATCTATTTATTTTTTATTAAGATCTTTCGTTTTCCCCGAAAAAAAAAACTACAAGTCATTCCCCTAGACAAGAAGCACAAAACGTATACCTTAGATATTATTATTAATTGAACTTTTAAGATTTTACTTCCAATTTCAGGTTCAAGTTTTACTCCAAATCAAATTCAATTATACAGTAAAGCAAAAAAAGAAAAAAAAAGGGAATTTAAAAGCAGCATTGCAGCAATATTACATATAACTACTATAAACAATTCGAGAAATAAAAATAAAAATGACGGAGTGATTATTTTATAGTAAATATCTGTTGATTGCATAGGCGATGAAACTCTATACTATACTGAAACTCATGCTATAGACATATATATATTGACATATGCTATATATATATATATATATATATATATATATATATATATATTTTAGTTCTCGCCTTCTCTCCAGTTTTCCTCTTTTTATTCTTTATTTCCTCGATGTCTTTTTTACAATCCCTCACTCTGGTTTCTAATTTTCCCTACCCACCTTTTATGTCGCACACAAAAATTTACCAAAATAAGGAAGCGAATTTTCCATCTTCCTTCAAAAAATAGCGTTTCCTACCTGATGATACATTGTCCTTTCAATGTCGAACCGAAATCTACATATTGTAATAGATTGTAATTTCTGCATGTTTTGAATTATAAGTTACAATAAATATTCATAGCTCTATTTCTATATTGAGCACTGTTTTAAATTAATGTTTTGGACGTTGTTAATATTTTCTTCTTTCCTTATCTTTTAGTATATATATATATATATATATATATATACTTACTTAAATTCTTAGCCTCAGATTGATATAGGTTTCTCTTTACGTTTTCCTTTTTCTTTCTTTCTTTCTTTCTTTCTTTCTTTCTTTCTTTCTTTCTTTCTTTCTTTCCACTGCAATATTACTTTTAACAATTATGAAATAAACCCGTTTTATTTTTGCTCCTCACATTTTGAATTCTTACTTCTTAATTTTTCTTTTCATTTTTCTTTTTTTTTCTTTTATCTGATTTTTATTTAAAATTTTAATGTACATTTTTATGTACATGTAAAATTCGAATATTTACATTTTTAAGACTCTTGATTTATGCCCTTTGATTTCTTCTCTCTGCAGTTTATTATATTTTTAATTTTAATTTTAGTATTACTTAAAATCTAAATTTCACATTTTTATCCGCGTGTAACCGTAAAATATTTAAAATTTTAATCTTGCTATTAAAGAAAGCAGTAACTTAACTTTATAAGATTTAATTCCCATCAACATCGAAAGAACTTAAATTCAAATTTATTAAACTGTGTGTTTGAAATATGCACCTGATGACTGCATAACGCATGAAACTCTGAATCGTGCCATAGACGTAGAATAATATGTATATTTATTAATATCAATAATACAGCCCTGTTCATACATTGAGCACTGTTTTATTAACACCTGAATAATAATACTATACATATTTACACCATCCTCATATACATATTTATTAATTTACGTCACTGTATATATATTCATCCGCAGACAGATCTGTTTCGCTGTATCACAGCTCATCAGTACGATTAGACATCCGATTACTTTTAACCCAGGATTGAAACCCGACCGAATTGGCGTCAGTCGGCGCGTTTCTACCTTTGAGCTATGGGCGGTCGGTAGAAGGGGGCAGACTTTTAGTGTCAAGTGCTCTAATTCATTACTGAATGAGCGATGACCATCCATATTATATATATATATATATAAGGGATGGTCCAAAAGTAGGTAGATAGTTTAATCCACATGACCTTTATTCATATCATTCAAGAATATTATTGTTATCCTTTACTTTCTACCTACTTTTGTAAAACCTTCTCTCTCTCTCTCTCTATATATATATATATATATATATAGAGAGAGAGAGAGAGAGAGAGAAAGAGAGAGAGAGTTATAGAAGGAGGTTTATCAGACACAGACTGTATCAATCTGCCCTAAATATTTTGTGAAACGGCTCTGCGATCTTGATGCATTTTAGTAAATAATGAAAACAGACCTTATTGCGCATGAATGAACAGCTCATACTCCGTGCATTAACTAGTTTTGGTGAGATTTCTCTGAAAGAGTTTGTGTACTAAGTTTCCATCGTATTATTCGCATCATTAAATTAAAAACATTGATCACCCCAGTTAGACAGTCATCACTGCAGTTTGCCTAATTGCAATTTCTGATTTTCAGTAGTATAAGTTAAACGGATTAAATGATTTCTGTCTTAAGGTAAGTATTAAAAGAAGTAAGGAACCATTGCCATAGGTAGACTGGGGGATTTTATTGATATTGCAGGATTTGGATAATTCCTAGACTGATGTTATATTTGAATACAAATAAACACTGGATCTTGTTTTTGTAAATTTAATAAGCTTAATCTATCTGTCTGTATATCTAAGATGAGGTGTTGTAATTGTTTACACTATTTACATTGTTCGGACTTGTTCTCATAATCTTGTTTGTCGCAACATTGTAAGTAGCTTAAAGAGAATCACACTCAATACAGTTAGCAAATCTTTACTTTCTAAAATATTAAAGAAGATAGTATTAAGCCTATTTTAATCCGTGTTAAATTCTGGACTTGTTACTGAATGGAATCTAAACAATCACTAGATATTAAGTAACGGTGTGGTCACTTTCTTTTACGAGTAATAGTGTTAGCAGCTTGTGTGACAAGTAGTAATGTTTTGCATACTATGTTACAAGTAACAAGATAGTGCTGCACGAACAGTTTCTTTCAAATTGTGTTACATGATCAGACTTGTCAGATTGTGTTACAAGTAACAGCGATGCGCGATTCTGTATAAAAGATAATGTTTCCACATTCTTTTCCAAGTAGCAGTGTATTTTAGTGTATTTTAAATAGCAACCTTATTAAATTCTATTATAGTAATTGTACTGTCTGATATTTTACAAATATTAGTGTTGCCATACATTGTTAGTAGCAATTTTGTAATACTCTGCTACAAGTAAAGTGTTACAGGTAACATAGTCGCAATACTCTGCTGCAAGTAACAGTGCTGTCTGAGTGCATGACTGGAACCAGTGTTGTGATACTATGCTACAATTAACATTATTGTTGGATTGTTTAAAAGTAAAAGAATGAGAGTCTTGCCGTACTCTGTTACAAGTAACAGTGTTTCCAGAATGTATTGCAAGGAAGAAGAGTAATTCTACTTTCTTAGAATGAATATTTTTGTCAGGTTTTATTATAAGTATCAATGTTTTCATACTCTATTACAAGTAAGTGTGTTGCCAGCTTGTATTACAAATAAAGTGTAGTCATACTCTGTCACAAGTAACAATGTTGCCTGATTGTATGACCAGTAGCAGTGTTGTTATAAATGAGAGTCGTGCTGTATTGTGTTGTCAGACAGTGTTATAAGTTTTTTCATTCTCTGTTACAAGTGTTTCTAGACTGTGTTACAAATAGCAGCATAGTCATACACTGTTACAAGTAACAGTGTTACCAGATTGTGTTACACGTATCAGTGTGGCTATGCCCTTTTGCAAGCAACAGTTTTGCATACGTTATAATAAGCAGTATTGTTTTTATTCTCTTAGAAGTATTGTTATTTTATCAGTATTTTAATTATTCACTATAAGTCTCTGTAAAAGTAGCGACTCAGGCTGTAATGAAGAGCTTAGTTTATTTTTAAGAAATTTTGAATTGACATTTTTTTCATTAGATAAGTTATCCGAGTCTATTTAAAAAATTTACTCTAAAATAACCGTTCGTTCCGAAATTAAGAATTGATTCGCACTTTCAAAAGCAATCAAATTCGGCACCATTGGTTCAGAGTACAGATGATTTGTTCAATTAAGCTGTTGGCCAAATTGTCTATTAGAAACCTCATCTTGTGTTGGCCTTTCACAATAAGACAAAAAATTGTTTTTCTGAAAACAAGTGCCCTGCAAGTTAAGTATTTTAAACCTATGTTTGAAATTAGCGATTGAAGAATATTTGGCAAAGTTTTCCGTCTTTGAACAAACAATATGGAAACAAGAAAAAATAGTTACTTGTGAAAAATGATAACGGATTATCATTTCTTTGTATTTTTTGCGTTATGGATCTCGGCTCAGAATAAAAAATCAGGGAACCGAGTTCAAATTCCAGTCGAGTTCGTTACATTTACCTACGCTCAAATACCCTTTGGAAACGTTATAAATCAATCTCTTCTTCACCCACCTATGAGTTAAATAGCAAGACACACTGGGTCCTGTAGTCTTAGTCGGCAAACAGTCTATGGCAGAAAGAAATGGCAAACTAGTGCGGCAAATTTTCTACTTAGTCGTGAATTGAAAGGAATATAACCAACCAAGCATGTATGACACTTAACTGACTGGGTATATTGGACAAAAGATAAATAAATACATGCCTTCATATATCCAGTTATGTACTAAAAATAATTTAAACTGGCACAAGGTTACAAGTGTCTACAAGGCACAGTAGTATATTTTCTATATGATTATGGCGGCCAACGGGCTGCACAATTACGTCTACCAAACAGGTGGCGGCGGATGATGTGGTTACCCCATCAACGTCCGGAAGCCCGATGGTACCCGCGCGATTGTTCGCAGTCATTCATAGTTTAATTAAAAAGCATTCATCCAATGACAAGAACCAGTTAAGATAATTGGAGACTACCCGGGGTGCATACGATTTGAGAAGGCTGATGCTAAGATCACTGCGAGTTTATTAATGCCTAAATCATATTATAATGACACCTTTTTTCATTACCTGCTTTAACAGATGTTCTAAAGTACTCTCCCCTATCTATCTATCTATCTATCTATCTATCTATCTATCTATCTATCTATCTATCTATCTATCTATCTATCTAAATACGTTCATATCAATCTGTCTACCGAGAAATGAAAGTACGGGAGAAAATATTTTTTGGTTTACAGAATATTATTTTAGCGAACGTTTATTTTTCTATGTTTTTTTTTCAGGATGTTGGCGATCATGGTTCTCCTCAATTTCCTTTACTTTGTAGACTTTAATAACTGTTGTCTTTTTGTCATCTTTTCTAAACCTTGTTCTGCTGTCAATTGACTGTATCTTAACAGGTATCAGTGTTACCATATTGTGTTACGAGTATCAGTGCTGACAGATTGTGTGAGGTGTAATATTATAGAGTTTAAGTTCAAGTAAGTTATGCGCTGTTTTCTTCTATCTTACCTTCAATCTCTCCTGTGAGTATCACATTTTCTCATCCTTCTTTCCTCATTACGTCCCCTATAAATTTAAACTGCCTGTTGTTGTTAAGTGTAAATGTATTTTTTGTTACCATTATTGCTAAAATCTCGCTGTTGTTCACATGTTTACTACATGTTATCTCAGCAACCTTCTGTAGAACCATATTTCTGTTTCATCAAGTATATTCCCCATCTGCGAGGGGATTGTCCAGCATTCACTACCATGTAACAGGACTGAAGCCACGAAATAATAGTTCATACGATTTTCTTTGTTTCTGATAAAATGTGGAACGCTACATATAAAATTAAAACATAATTGTTTCGTATATAAGTAACATTATGTGAAGATCGGATTTACAGCGTTTTACTAAACCGTAAGGAATACATTTTTTTGCGTATTACCATAATGACAACATCCAGCCTAACATAATGACTGAGACAGTCGAAAGCAGTCTAAAAGAACAGAACTCCAGTAAGAACTTTGGGTAATTTAACCGGAATTTTTATTTGGATGCGGAAAAATTTGAAAATTAAAGAATATAAGAAACCAATAAAAAAATTGTAGATCCAACAAAATCTTATTTACACACACCCACGCACACGCACATGCACATACACACACACACACACACACATATATATACTCCCTGGTGTCCTCTCTACAAAAATTTACTCGAGCAACAAGACTAGCAACAAGGTCCCACCTTTTTACCGTCAAAACAACCAAATGCAGCCGCTACTTCTACTCTACAGCTTCTTTTGTCGCACTTCTCGCCTGTGGAACTCCCTTCCATATACTTGTTTCAATCTACAAGAATTTAAATGCAACGTCAACTGTCATCTCTTATCCCCTTGATTCCAATCCTTTTCTTATCCTTTCCCCAAGATCCTCCTGTATCTTATTCTTCTCCCTTTTCATTCTACTCTAACGCAACTCTCTTCACACCAATATTTTCACCCTTCTCTTGCCCATTCTCTGACCCACCCTGTAACCGGTTCCTCTTCGGTTCCTCTTTTTCTTCGCTCTCCTCCTATTTAGTAGAAAACCTATCTATCTATCTATCTATCTATCTATCTATCTATCTATCTATCTATCTATCTAATGGTCGGTGACTTTTTAATACACACAGACACGCGCGCACACAGGCA
Organism: Ascarosepion bandense; assembly: GCA_037127315.1. NCBI lineage: Eukaryota > Metazoa > Mollusca > Cephalopoda > Sepiida > Sepiidae > Ascarosepion > Ascarosepion bandense. The sequence goes on along the minus strand of JBBBDQ010001661.1, from coordinate 6,157,180 downwards.
CACACACACATATACACACACACGTACACACATAAACACGCGCACATACGCACACACATGCACACACAGCTACATGCACACACACGCACACACACGCACACATATACACACACGCATGTATATATATATATATATATATATATATATATAATTGAAATGGCATGTGTATATCTACTATAAAGTGCATACAGTTATTTTAGGCATATATGTGTGTGTATGTTTTGGGTGTGTAGCCGTCCGTCTATGTCTATGAGAAAGAAAGGGAGAAAAAGAGAGGAGACTATGTCAGTGTGTATTTGCGTGGGAATGTCGGCGTGTGTCTATTATGGAGTAAAGAAGAAAAAGAAGACATTGCGTGCATGTTTGCGTATGTGTGTAGGCGTGTTTCTGTGTGTTTGCCTATGAGTCTCTGTGTTTGTCTATGAAAAAGAAAATGTGAAAAATGGATAATGCGTACAGATTATGTTTTAACTAATTATTGCATTTATAATTAAATGTGAATTTAATATCTGATAGTTTTCAAATCACATTAAAATAATACGCAAATAAGAGATATAAATTTTCGCCGATTAATTCTGAATCTATCGGATGGAGTGGTTGTATTTTCATGAAAGTTCTGGTCGAAAATTGTCCGAAATAAATTTTGCAAGCTTGATATAAAGCAACATAGATCCTTTCATAGTAGCGTAAATATATACATTATTTTTCATAATTACAAATTTTTCATAGTTTATTCATTGTTTAATCAAAATTCTCCTAATTATTTATTCGTTGACTTAGTCTTTCTCAAACATGTATACTTTAGCGAATATGATTGGCCTCTCCTCCGATCATATAATCTTCGTTTAAGCCAATCTTGTACGTACGACAATTCCGATTGGAAAGTCAACACTTTTATATCCATGTGATCTTCACCTTCTCAGTCTTTCTATTCCCTCATTTTGAGACATGTGACGACATATTATCTTGTACCTGACTATTTTCCTATCTTTACCGGCACCTTCACAATTGTTCGTGATCCAGCTTGCTGAACGGGTTAGGAGACCGCATATGTTCATTAATCGATCATTATTACTGAAATTAGATTAGCCGGAGCGCTTGATTGTCAGTAAATGAATCAGAGTTCTTTGTGAGTACGTGTGATGCGCTCCGATGATCAGATAGCACTCGTCCAGTTCCGGTTGCCGGATTACTACTGTCGATAACTTCGACGGCTGCCGGATTGTCCTATATTTTGATTTTGATGAGATGAGGTTTTGCGGCTATTAAAATGACTTTTCAAGTCTGTGTTTTGCGCACGCATAGAGAATAGATTGGGTAGGGAATAAATAAATTGTTGCTCTCATTCCCTCCTTGTAATTCTGATTGGATCTGAACTGATTCGGTGTTTGAGCTTTCAACAGACATATATTAGACTTTAGGGTGTTATGTCGCCAAGTATAAATGAATAACTCAACAACAGAATCAGAATATAAGTTGTATTCCGCGGAAAGACGGTTAGTATGTACAGAAGTGATTAGTAATATTTACAATAGAAAGATGCAAGAGTCCAATCCGTCGTAAGACGTGTGTATACGTGATTACTTCCGGTACACCACCGGAAGTGTGACTAACTCTTCACTGACTCGCACTGACTCTTCAGTAACTCATTAGAGACTCTCAAGTGACTCTCTACGACTCTCTACGACTCTCTACGACTCATTATTTAGCTGTCCCTCCCAGTAAGGGCAACATATGACACATAGTCAGTTTATATCTAGGCTTTCCGGGCTATATGGCCCGGCCAAAAAATGTCTGTCTATTTTTGCCTAGTCGTGCCTCTACCCTTCGGCGGAACCACGACTGGGTTATTGCTCTCTGCTCGGAAGCAGAGAGCGCCCTCTACCCGAAGGCAGAGGGCTGACAGTGTCGTAGAGTCGTCAGTCTAGTGACTCGGTACGACTGTATTTACTAGCCTTCCCACGCAAGGCTGGATGTAACACATGGTCATTTTATAGTGGGTATTCCCGGCCATATAGCCGGGCCAAAAAATGTCTGTCTATTTTTGCCTAGTCGTGCCTCTACCCTTCGGCGGAACCACGACTGGGTTAATGCTCTCTGCTCGGAAGCAGAGAGCGCCCTCTACCCGAAGACAGAGAGCTGACAGTGTCGTAGAGTCGTCAGTCTAGTGACTCGGTGCGACTCTCCTGTAGAGAATCCATCATTGCTATATATAGCAATGAGAACAGTCCATTTGTAGTCAAATAGGAGCGGCGCCCTAACAAGGGCATTTTAGAGTTTCTCTATCAGCTGAAGATATTAAGCGGAGACAGAGCTTGAAAGACGGTTTCTGATGCTGAGAAAAGCCAGTTACTGTTGAAGTGATCAATGCTGCTGTGAAACCAACAGCGCAGGCATACAAATAATTTTCTATTCCATAGTTATGGGAAATCCCTGTTTAGTTTTGGAGTCGTTAACATTAACAAGCCATTGCTTGCCACTGTTAACAATAGATTGACAATCATTTTCGAGATCAACTGCCAATTTTACGTTATAGAGTTCTTATTTTTTATTTCATCAATCTTACCACTAAGACAGGAGTAAATCCTTGTATCACTGGCATAAATACTGCTGAGTCAAGAACTGATGACATCGGTAATGTTGTTGATAAATTTAGGATCAAAGTAGGTCCAAAACAGTGCCCTGAGATACACCTTCATTTATATAGAAGAATCTAGAAGAGTTGCCGTTGAAGACAACCTTTAATTCATGATTTGATAAAAAAGATTGAATCTAATAAAAATTCGGTCAGAAACATCATAACCTTTGAAATTGTGAAGAAGACTAGAATGCAAAACTATGTTAAACGCCATCTAGATATCTAAATCAACAATCCGAGCTTCCATACTGTTTGTCTGATAGAAGATCTTGCTAATTAATTATAGCCTCTAGTAAAAAGAGATAGAAAGCTAGATTGATAATTTGTAGAAGCAAACAAAATCCTTAAAAACTGAAACTGCAGACGAAGATGGAAAGAAAGAAGCAGGAGAGCATAGCAAAGTCTAAAGAGAGAACAAGTACAGATCAGAATTCAAGCAAATGTCAGAATACTACCGAGACAGTGTGCTTTGCATTGACCAAGTTTAGATATGACATAAGAAAACATTAACAGTGCTACATGCATATCACTCAGGAGAGAATCAGTTCTAAGTGAAAAGTTACACGAAGCTACTCCAGGTAAGAAAAGAGTTTACGAGCAAAATAAATTTGCTTTAGCAATAGCAGATTATAAAACTTTAAACTGAGAGAACAGAGGAAGGATTGAGACATTACCCTTATTTAATACATTATTACAGAGTTGTCAGAAATATTTACCTCCGCCTAGGTTTATTGACATATTTACAAATCATAAATGTATTGACATAGACAACACGTAAGTTTATCTACATATATAACACATGCATTTATTAACCCAATTAACAAGTAAATGTATTAACATACAAAGTACATTTACTGACATCTACAACACGTATTTTTTACATTTACAGTATGTAAATTTATTGACTTTTACAATATATAAATTTATTGACAACACGTGAATTTATTGACATAAACAACTCGCAAATCTTTTGACATATATAACACATAAATTTATTGACATCTTCAACACTTAAAGTTATTGACATCTATAATACGTAAATGCAATGACAAGCAAAACACGTAATTATACTTGCATACTCAATACATAAATTTATTAACATACTGTTATGGAGTTTTTGTGGCGAAAACCTCGTTGCCAAATTGTTGTGGTCTTTTTGGGGCCGGAAGTAAGACACGGAAATAGGAAGGTATGTTCAAACAGTGTATTAGAATAACAAGAACATATACACAAAGTAAAGTGTTAGTAATCAGCAAAATATAGAAGTGTCAGTCCGAAGGGTATAGTTAGGCTGAGTCTTGACTGTCTCACAACTGTGTTCTAGATGCGTTCACAGAGGTCACTACGGTTATTATTTATAGCAGGAGGAAGAGTCCATTTCACGTAGAAGGGCACCATAGTACATATACAACACGTGCATATTATTGATAAATACAACGCATATATATATATATATATATATATATATATATATATATACACAACACGTACTGGATTTGCCTTATGTCGCAATAGATATCAGTTTGTAATGAGAAATCGTAGAGCCAGCTTCGAATTCCAGTTGCATTCACTTACACTTAAATACCCCTGGGAAAATAATTAATCTATCTTTTTTCCTTCTAGCTAAGGGTTGAATATCAGGACAGGGTGGGTTCTGTAGCCTTGATTGGAAATCAGTCTACCGCAAAAAGAAATGGCTACCTGTTGCGGAGAATCTTCTGTCTAGTGAGTTATGGATCGAAAAAGACATGATCGTTCAAGTGTAGATCGCGTATGGCATTTAATTTGCTGGCTGATTTCAACATTAAAACAATTGATTCAGTACTAATGTTTGAATATATATATATATATATATATATATATATATATATATATATTAGAGAAAATGTCAAGTTTTGGATGATCATGTTGATAAATGAAGACATTATGCTGATTTGATTAAATTTATGACGATTAAACATAATCGATTACTAATATTTTCGATTTAATGATAGCTTCTTAAAATATTTCCAAGGTTCTTAAAAAATATCCTCGCGGTATGGGTGCTCGGTAGAGGAAGGCTGACTTTAGCGTGTTATATACAATGTAAACACATGTTATTACTGATTGAACGATGCGTAGATGCGTGAGTAGCTACTGTTTTCAAAGTCTACCATTCCTCAATTGTGCTCAATAGGGGTGTGTGAGGGTGTAATATATATATATATATATATATATATATATATATATATATATATATATGATAAAAAAATAGTATTTCAGGTATGCTATATTTTAAAGTACTCAGTATCAGAAATAATGTTGTAAACATTTGTTTTCGTGTGTGCATTTTAAGATGGGATCGTTTAAGTATCAATTTGTGTTACTCTGGGAAGATATATATTTATATATTGCATATAATTCTGAGATGAGGTAGTATTTATATTATTTACATTGTTCGGACTACTGTCTTCAATTTCAAAACGAATAAAATATATTGGCAGGATGAAAGCTTAGCAATGAGCTCGCCGTTATCACCATCATTGGCTAACATGTGCATGGAGTACTTCGAAAAGTTGAAATTAGAATCCGCATTACTAAAGCCAAAATACGATGTTGACACCTTCATACTCTGATCACACCAAAAAGAGGTCCATAAACTACTGGACCAATCCATGTGAACACAATAAGATCATCGATATAGCTCACAATAAAAGGGGCTAACGACAATAAACTAGCATTCCTGGATGTAATAGTATTTCAAACAGAGAGGGAGTTCAAGATATTCGTATAACGCAAGCCAACATTCACTGGATAATACTTCAATTTCAACTCTCACCGCATATACAATGTAAAGAAAGTCATCGTTCGCTGCCTGCAACATCGAGCAAAAGTCATAAACGGTGACCCATAGACATGTGAAGAGGAAATGGTCAGTATAAGCAGTACCATTCTACATAACGACTACCCAGAATACATGACAACAGATCCAACCAACGTGGGTGGGTGCATAAGAATAACAGCTCTCAGAAAGCAGCCTCGGTTTGTCTACCCTATATGAAGGGGTTATCGGAAAAAATACAAAGGATCTGTAGTTCATATAACATCAGGACAACCTTCAAAAGTAGTTCTACACTTTGCAAGTACCTCTCCGGATTAAGATGACTAATAGAGGAGAACATAACTAAGGACTGTGTGCATGCCATTCCATGCAGCTTTGGAAAGAAATATAAAGGAGAAACGGGCTGTCCTCTTAAGGTACGACTGCAAGATCATCGCAAAGCCGTAACACGAGGAGAGATAAAAAAAAAATCAGGCGTAGCTGATCGCATATAGAGGGAGAAAGAAGATCACCACCACCTCCTATGGGATGAAGATAAACTAATTAACAGAGAACACCACTGGAAACTACGTAAACTTAACAAAGCAGCACATATACTAGGCCACAAAAATTTCCTAAGCCTGCCAAGCATAGAAAGTGAATACAATATGGGAACCAGTAATAAGGAGTGCTAGCGAAAATCATTAGCATCAAAGATTGCAATATGAGCTCTGGTAAGAATGGTTACTGTGACTAGGTTTACTAGGTTTATAGGTGCTAGAAATTCATACACTGATATCCTTAAGGGTACATGGCCCAGTAGATATAGACGTTGGTTAATTCCAGTGACTTGGCCTAACGTGTTGTGAATTCACTACCAGAATACAAATAACTTAGAGAGTTAAGTTAAATGGACAAAGCTACATGGCTACCAAGAAGTAGCATCGTACATGGAATGAGGAGAATATACCCAAGTGATCGAAATAAAGGGTTTGGTTCGAAATTTCTAGCACCTGTTGAAGGCCGGAACGTACAACGGCTGAAACGTCGTAAACATGACAATGTGAATAAAGACAACAGTCTGAACAATATAGCCCAGGGGTAGAGTCGCCGACTGACGCCATTTCGGTCGGGTTTCAATCCTGGGTAAAAAAGCAATCGGAGTTTAACCGTACTGATTAGCTGTGATACGGCGAAACAGATCTGTCTGCGGATGACAATATATATATATATATATGTACATTCCGGAAATAATCGTGTATTTGAACAAGTATAGATACCTTTAAAAAAACGCATGTGTTTAATATTAACCTTCATAGACCATCGACAACCCCTCGTCAATGCTTCTGTAACTTGTTTTTTTTTTTTTTTTTTTACAGTTGACCCTACCTGTAAAATTTTGACACTACGTAAACTCCTTTATTCTTCGGGTGTAGTAATAGTCAGTTAAGTGTCAGTGATACACACTTGGGTGTTTATATCTCTTTCGATCCATGACTGATTTGGTAGAAGATTCATGAGTGATTAGGCAGAATAGTGGTTGTCAAACAAGACTTTCCTTCTATTTAACCCATAACTTGAGGGAGAAGAGCTGGTTTAATACATTTCCTAGGGGTACTTAATAATTGGAGTAGATAGACTAAACTATCGCTCGGTTCACACTCCATCCACGTCTATTGAACAGGTGAAGAGGCTCATACCTTGTTTCCTGTTTAGGATGTGGTTTCCGGTTTTCTATTTTCCAATCTTTTCACTCTTACGTAGCCCCCTGCGCATCAGTGGCGTTTTAACCTTGCTTGGGGTGATATGATTAAAAAAAAAAAACTTGCACGTAAGTGAATGTGTCGAATCCATTTGTAATTAGAACTTGGCTCTCTGATTTCTCTTTCCGAGCCTATATCCACAACGCACATTCGTGTTTACTACTCTTAAATGACTAAAAGACGGTCAATAATGTTTCTTTTCTTCGGCATTTTTGTAACTTTCGAGCTTAGTCTGGCTAACCTGTTTCTGAATTTTGCACATTTTGGACATTTAAAATAATTTTCTGATGTTTTCACTATACATCGCATATTTCCACCTCCAGTTTTTAACGCCCATAGTCCTTTGTATGACGGTAAATTGCATCCGGCAGCAAGGCGTCTGATTGGGAGGTTGTGAAGAGCATGTAACCACCTCTTAATTGCTGCTCTTCCCAGGTCCACCCTGACCCGGAGTGGTAGCTCCTTTTAAAGTCCCAGTTATGGGCAAATAGTTAGCCCTCTAAAATGGGGTCAAAACAATGAAAGTATAAAAATGCACTTATATATATATGAACTTTTATAAAAAGTTTTTTATAAAAAAATATACATTTCTGAAGGAAAGATATTACTAACAATACATTTTTGAAGAAAAGGATCATTGTCATAATATATTTTTGAAGGAAAAAAAATATTGCCAGAGGTTGATATGCCGTTAAACAAACATTTAACCCATTAAAGCCGAGACGCTTGTATTAGGTTCTTAAGAGCACATTTCCCCAAAGAAAGAAAAAAATGAAAAATAATGAAATGTACGCTTTTTGTCATCATTTAAAATCAGTTTATATGTTAATTAATGAAAAAAATATTAATTATTGTTATCCAGTAAAAGCAATCTCAGAATATCGTTTTCAGAGCTATGAATGAAATTTGCTAGAAAAAAGTAATTCATCAAAGATGTAAAGTGACGATCAAAATCCTACAATTTTCAGTGTCTAACTTAAAATAGTTTTAATAAACGTTGACACCCAATCTGTATGCTGTGTATTGAAAATCAGGAAGAAAAATTCTTTAGAATAAATTAATTCAGACCTTGAACCTACGCTAGTGGTAGTTTCACTCAACACCTAAAGATGGTACACAACCAAAACTTTAACTTAAAATCTCGATTTCTGTTCTTAGATTGCCTCATCAGATCGAGATTTACAAGCAGATATTCGGCATGAAGCCCGATTAATTCATAAATATATATACTGTCATCTACATCCAACCGTTTTCTCATATCAATTATTAAAATATCTTAGCGAGTAGCATCCTCCTTCAAAATTCGTGCAGTGGCGCTACATAATCACAAACAAAGAATTGTATGAAATAAAAGAAACCAAATCAGTTGAGGACTTTCAACAGTAGTAACAACTAAATAGATAGCACTCGGAGATAAAAAAAAATGACGTAATGAAGATGTTACTCTCCATACTTAAAAACAAAAGGTTAGAAAGAAAACCCCCATCAATACTGGAAAGAGTGAAAAAAGTAAAAAAAACTATTTTCTTGAAAAATTGTTTTCAAAAGTAATTTAATAAAAAATTGTTTGCAAAAAGATTTCATAAAAATATTTTATAGCAGCAATGGCCATTGAATACCGTATGTTTCTTTATGAGAAAACAGGTAATATTACTATTAACTTTTACTATTAATATTTTACTCTTAATATTAATATTAATTTTACTATTAATATTACTATTAATATTACTATTAACTTTTACTATTAATATTTTACTATTAATATTACTATTAATTTTACTATTAATATTACTATTAACTTTTACTATTAATATTTTACTCTTAATATTACTATTAATTTTACTATTAATATTACTATTAACATTGCTGGCGAAATACAGCTGATGTAGAAATAATATATATTCACGAATTATTATGAAACTTTATTTTTTCCTTTCTATAGATTTACTCAATTGAATGAGTTTTTTTTAATCGTTTCACCCCAAGCAAGGCATTCCACTGCCACTATTGCGCTTGGCGCTACATAGGGGAAGGTAAATAGAAAGAGTGGTTAGATATAGGAAATGTCAGAAGGGGGTGATAAGTAGTTGGGAGGATGGGAAGAGTGTTTGAAAGAATGGAAGCGAGTTATTGTGTTAGGAGGTGTCTATTGACCTTACATTTAAACTCCTGGAGATTGTAGCCGTCGGAGAAGCAGTCATGTGGAAGGGAATTCCACAGTAGGGAAGTACGAGAAAAGAAACTGTTGGAGTAGAAGTTGCGGTTGCATTTTATCGGTTTCACTGTAAAAGGGTGGGATCTAGTTGCTAATTTAGTATCTCGTGCAAATTTGAACCTAGCGGGCATCAATGATCTAAGTTCATCGGAGCAGAAGCCATGGAAGTATTTATAGAAGAGACACAGGGAAGCCACGTCGCGCTGGTGAGAGAGAGACTGCAGGCGGTCTGCCAAGTCAGTATCGATCACAATACAGACCCTCCGCTGTACCTTGTCGAAGGAAAATAGCAGGGGCTCCCGACCGGATATGGCAACAGTATTTAATGCACGGGCGGATGGTAGATTTATAAATGTGCAGGATAGATTCAGACGGAAAAACCTCCGGGCCCTGCACAGAGAACCGACTTTCATAGTGGCGGATTTAGCAATGGATTCGATATAGTCATTCCACTTGAGGTCCGCTGAAAGTGTGAGACCAAGGAGGTGCAGTGTTTTACTCTCTGGGAGGCAAGCCTGGTCCATGCTAATGGGAGGTAGGTGCGGTTGTCTATCATAGTTAATTGATAGTAGCTTCGTTTTAGAAGCATTAAAATTTACGAGCCATTTCTTACCCCAGTCCACTACGGATTGGAGGTCCTTTCCAAGCTCGGCTGCAAGGTTAGCTTTGTCGCCCACACCAGATTTTTGATCGAGGCAAGAGTAAACTGTGGTGTCATCGGCGTACATACCTACTTGGGATATTGAATAAAAATCTCTAAGCTAATGTAATCATATTAATTTCCAGTCGGTTGAGGTTCAGGGTAGATAGATATGATCGACAGATGAGTAGCATCATTGTTGCGCTATTGGAAGGGTAAGTTCAAAATAGCGGAATTTATCATTCAAAAAAGAGCGAAGTTGTTTTACAAGGGCGTTAAAAGCGTTTCAGTGGACTAAGTTGTGTCCAACCAATATTTCATTACAACCTTTTTTCCCAGAAGTATAGCAACAAGTGACAAAATCAGTGATTCTCAGCCGCCGTGCCTCGGAACACAAGTGTGCCGCACGATCCTCTTAAGTGTTCCGAGAAAGTGAGATAGGATTTGAAATCTAAACTTATTTATAAATAGAGCTTTGTCTGTGTGTCTCTGTGTGTGTGTGTCTCTGTGTGTGTGTCCGTTACCTATAGACTTCGAAACGGCTGAACTGATTTTCTTGAAAATTTACACAGTTGTACTATAAGCATCTGCGAGTGTTCTTAGTTAGGTTTTGTGTCGAGGTAGCCCCGATAAATATCGAAAATCGATAATCGAAAAAATCGGGTTATAGAAGGAGTGGTCCAATTTTAATCAAATTTGATACACTCATAGACAAAGATATAAGAAACGATATTCGGAAGTCTGAAGGTTGCAGTTCTTACAATAGTGCAGAAAATCGATAATATATATATATATATATATATATATATATATATATATATAAAAGGCAAGATGTTTGTGTGTATGTCTGTTTATCTGCCTGTATGTCTGCATTTTTTCAGCCCTTTTATTTTAGTTTTTGCTTCGGGTTTGGCTCTAAGTAGGTATGATTGTAGTTCTTAGTCTCAGCCATGATACCATTTACTCAGAGAACCTATTTAGCCTTTAAAATTCAGTTTACGACGAAAAGAACTTATTTGATATCGATACCAGGAAATCAAAATTTGACTTACATCCATTCATTTTTCTTTCAGTCTACGGTTTCGCTTTAACTGGAAACAACTATTGCTTTTTAGTCTTTCGTGCCAACGTTCAAAGAGTCTGAGCTCCAGGACCATGGATTATTTTTAAAGCTTTCATTACACCCTAGCAACGCCGGGCTATACTGCTAGTCCCTTTATAAATCTTCCTTCTAATATTGAACTTCACTCATGTGAAAAAGAAGAATTGGTCACAATTTCTGGTGATCAAGGGCTCAAAATAAAACATTCAGCAGTACCCATCTTTTCAACCGTAAACAACATCGAAAATAAGAAGCGATAAAGATTAGACTGACCTGACGAATAAATGAGGGTCTGCTAATCGCATATTAGAACAAACATTGAAGACGTCGTGAAAAAACACCAGACACAGGTTTCATGCTAAATAAGCTGCACAAATAGTTGAATAGAAACATTGAAATGAAGTTACTTCATATTTGTGTGCAGTGTTTAAATATATCGTTTTATTTCATAACATTTAGATATATTCCCTTTAGAAGGTTTGCTAACTGTGCTGTTGATCTTCATTTATTCCTATGGTCAGTCAGTTAAGTGCCATACGTGAAACACGCTTGGGCGATCATGTCTTGAAAGATACATGAATGACTGGGCAGAAATATATCCTGCAGTAGGTTGCCATTGCTTTCTGCGGTAGACTGGTTGCCAACTAAGGCTATAGAAACCAATCTGTCCTGTTATTTAATCCATAACTGGAAGGAAGAGACGGATTAATACCTTTCTCAAGGGTATTTGCGCGTAAGTGAATGCAATGAATTCAACTGGAATTCGAACTCCGCTCCCCGATTTCTCGTCCCAAGCCGATATCCGCTCCACCACAACGCGCATCCTGTTCCTAGAGTGCCGTTGCTTAAAAAACACTGAACTAAACGAATTGAAAGGTTCATATGTAATATGCTTAGAGATTATCCAAGTTGTCCATCTTGTATACTAAAACCGTTGGTAAATAAAACAAGGCCTTGAGCATCTGTTCATAACTATTTTCTCTATCTGGTTTTATCTTTGTTTTAATGTCGCTGTCTCGCATTTAACCGTTTCGTTCTGATATTTCCGACGCTCTAAACTGTAATGCCTCGCTTATTTTTGCTTTTTCGCACAACATCTTTTCTTGTATTCCTTTCTGACCATTTTTTCTTTAAATATCTTTCTAGTTATACATCTCTTTGATTTTTTCTCGTTCTCTCACCGCCATCTTCCATTATTTCCGTCCTTCCGACTTACCCAGCAAGTTTCTTTCGGAGCAAAAAAATCCAAAACAAATCAATGACAGAAACCAATTAAGCTGATTGGACGTTTATATGCAGCTGTCCGTCGTAATAATCACCTGGGCCGAAGTCTGTGTCCGCAGATTGTACCTGCTAGGTGAGCTGGCCGTTTGTCATCAGGCAGGCACGGTTCTATTCTTCTCCACCCACCCACACCTTTTCTAGAAGCATTTCTTTCATTTTATGTTTCTGTCTGTTTTTAATGGTTGTGCCTGGTCAGCGGTTTGGGAGTGAACATTGATATGAGTCATTTATTTGTACATGGGAATATTCAACAAATTGTTTACCCGCACTTAACAGGACAAAAAAAAAAAAAAAAAAAGATAAAATCCCCAAAACAACAAAAAAACATGTGGGTCGCTAATTTTATATCTCTTGAGTCTGTCCGTATTTATCTAGGTCGCTTTCTTTCTTTCTTTCTGTCTTTCTTTCTTTCTTTCTATCTATCTGTCTATCTATCTATCCCACTCTATCTATCTATCTATCTATCTATCTATCTATCTATCTATCTTCTTTTTTTAATCATTTCACTTCAAGCAAGGCGCGACCGTCATTAGTGCGTAGGGGGTTACAGTGGTGAAAAATTTGGAGACAGTGGAATATTGGAGAAAGTATAACAGCTGAACGGGATGGAAGATTGTATCTATCAGGGAAGCAAGTAGACTAAAGGAAGTTCCATTCTATCTATGATGAAATCTCTCGTCTTGTAAAAATTAGGGTTAAAAAAGACAAGAGAGTCCATCACGTCATACATAAAATAAGGAGATTCTTTTTAATCAACCTATATATATAGGCATCCGCAGACAGATCTGTTTCGCTGTATCACAGCTCATCAGTACGGTTAGACTCAGATTACATTTTTAACCAGGATTGAAACCCAACCGAAATGGCGTCAGTCGGCGACTCTACCCCTGGGCTATGGGCGTTCGGTGGAAGTAGGCAGACTTTTATCGCATATCATTATACGCGCCCAATAGCTAGTGCGCTCTAATTCATTTCACTGAATGAGCAATGCGTACATGCCAGAGTAGCTACTGTTTATCAAAGTCTACTATTTTTCCAGAGTGCTCAATCAGGGTGTGAGAGCGTAAATATTGTCATCCGCAGACAGATCTGTTTCGCCGTATCACAACTCATCAGTACGGTTATACTCCGATTGCATATATATATATTATTAAAATTGTTTTTTAATTAAAAATACATTGCGATACGGACATTTCTATGTTTCGATATTTCTATGACATCTTCAGGCAATGTTAGATCATACTTGTGAAAATGATGTTCATTTCAATATAAGAAACAATACGTTTGTTATTTGTAGATATGAGAAGACAAAAATTCATGTGTGTGTTCAATTTTACTAATCAGAATAGAGATTCCCTCTAAATTTGAAAAATAAAGGTTTATATTGTTTGGGAATACATGCTTTCTTCTTTCAACCTTAACGGCTCATGTCAAAATCGAGCATGCCAAGAGTCAGATACTTGCTTGACCAGTAGAAAGAAAACGGCTATTTTTCAGGAGCTTCCATGGTGGATCGTATAATGCCTTCTTAACTATGATGAAACGTTACTAGATTGGTTTTGAAAGTATTGGATATTACAAAAAAATTCCTCTCCTACAAGCAGTAACTGCGAGGTATGGTAGAGAAATGAATTGAGGCTGGGATTGAGAAATCAGAGAGCCTAGTTCAAATTTCTGTCGTTCACTTACAAGCTAATAGGAAAATGTATGAATCCAACTCTTCTTACACACGAAGTAAATAGTAGGACAAACTGGGTTTTATCGCTTTGAGTAGCACCTAATGTAAAAGAAAGAAAACTATGAATTGAAAACTGGATGTAGCTCTTGTGAAGCATATTTATGCAGTAAGTAAAGGATCGTTTGTATTGACTCGATGATTCTGACTACGATCGACAATATTAATAATAAATTCCTTTGAATAGTAAAGTCGAGTTCTTGATATTCACTTATGTGCTATTAACATTGGGAATTGTATGAATCCAACATTTGTCCCCCCAGCGATGAGTAAATAGTAGCAAAGACTTGGTTACATAGAAGAAGAAAAACTCTGAATTCAAATTTCTATGCAGCACTGGCGAAACACATTCTATGCAGATTAGGAAAGGTTCGTTCACATTTACCCGATGATCCCAACTACAGTCGACTAACTGTGAGAAAAGACTGATTAATAAGTTGTAAGTAACGTTATTCCTCTCATTTATGGAATTATTACCGCCATCAGCTCTCAAGTTGTATCATTTAACTGTTCCTTGCAGTTCCGGAATCGACCATTCTCCTTATTTCACATACATTTTCGGACATTAATGTCCATCTTTGAGATGTGCAGTTAAAGTAACCGATATCGATTACTGCGATTTAAATTTTTGTAACACCGCAGGCCGGGCTGGCCGTCTGTCTAATGTGACGCTTGTTCTCGCTGACGGTCGTGACGATCCAAGTTGTGACACTGCCACCAGGTTATGCGGTTGTTTTGGTCGCTGTTGCTGGTCGTGACAATCTCGTCCGATGATGTCGCAAAAGCTAGATTACAAGACGTCATTTGCAACAACGGGCCACTGTCCCACGTTTTGATTAGATCTCAGAGGTCACGTCGTGCAATCTTAATAGTCGTCTTTTAGAGCCAGTCCGGACATTGGTGTACACCTGTGGTTTGAGGAAAAAAAAATTACGGCACAAAAAAAAAAAAAAAAAAAAATTAATAAAATAACTGAACAAGGTCGAACACGTCTGGAGAGTTACGAAGAATGACTTTATATATATATATATAAAAACAATGTCTTTCCTTTCCCAGGAATACAGTTGTCGAAAATGATATACAATCGTCGAAAATGCCGGTTATTACAACGTTGAGTGAAAGTTCGCTAAAAGCATCATAGCTTCCAATCCTTAAATAAAATGTCTTGTCACAGTGTCGTTATCGTTAAAGTAAACAGAGCTCTTCAAAATTTCACTAAAGTCTTTTCACGTATTCATTAAATTTTCATTAAAGTCTTTTCACCTATTCTCTATAATCAGGCTTGTCAATTTTCTATGTAACTTCTAAAACAGAAAAGTCGTCTGTTCCTTATCGGAGTTTAACGGAGTTTGCCGAAGTTGAGCGAACGAAGAATCAGAATTTTCGATTTTCCCGTGATTAGAAACAATAACAATAACGTTCTTTCGGGATTCATGTCGGGGGGGGGGGGGGCATTATTCCAAATTAACACCTTCAGGCTTCATTCGAAATTAACTCTTTAGCCATAAGTCTATGGTGGGCGACCAGCCGTGAGTCATAGCTCCCCGGTTGGGAACCTTTTTCCACTGTCGTTACATTTCGACCGAAAAACTGAGAATAATTCTCAGTGAACTGATTTTTCTCGCCGAGTCCGGATTTTCATAAACAGTTTCGATCCTCTCTGGGGATCCAGCCGGCTCGAGGCCCTCGGCCAATGAAATCGTTTTCCGCCCACTCGATTTGCGGAAGACTTTAGCTCGACGAATGAGATTTTGCCAACTCACACTGGATTTCGATTTCCTCCGGGTTCCCACAGACTCTGATTTGCCAGCGGGTCTGTCGAGGAACCTTGGCCTAGGTGTGACCTTATCAAATAATTCTGACACTTGTTTAGTCTAAGCGTTTTCGGCTTACCTGAAATGTAACCCGATTTTCTCTTCTTTCCCAGAATAATTAGATTTTATGTTCCCCGGATGTTAGATGTACTTGATAGTAATAAGATTATTATTTTTTTACATAAGCTCACATCGCGCATTGCAATAAAGCATTAATAATATTGCCAATATCAATTTCTCTCTCCGTTGTTTTAAACCAACCAAGGGAAAGTATCCTCACGGGGGAAGGGAAAGTATCTCTGCGGGAGATAGTGTTTCATTTTGATTTAGTCTGCTGCGTTAATCTAAAATGACATGGAACCATTTCTTCTCCACCCAGCAGCTATGGGTTAAATACCAGAGCACAGTTAATATTCCTTCCTTTGGTGGCATTCAGTCTAGAAGGAGGACTTCACTAAATCCACGATCGTGGCAAAAGTAAAAGTAAACTATTCCGCTCACCTTTTTAAGAAAACACTGTAATTATCAAATAATAAAAAAGAACCTGTGAATAGCCATACTTGCCTACATCTAAATATATCTATATGTTGATGCAAGTTTAAACGGTGCTAAATATGGAATCAGAGAGACAATTTGCATTCACATTGAAGAAAAGCCATCTCTTATACCTATCTCAATCGATGGATAAATAGTAACATGTACTCCTATTTCTAGCCTTGGTTGGGAATCAGTCTAGCATAAAGATAACTTTTAATTTAAGCATATGGAGAAAAGAAAAGAAAATACTGGAAATGTGTCCAATATATTTTCGAATAAAAATGACAATGCTCAGTTTACATGTAAATCAACCAAATGCAGCCGAAAATTCTACTCCAGCATCTTTTCTCGCACTTCCCGCCTGTGGAACTCCCTTCCATGTACTTGCTTTCCTGATGGATACAACCTCAAGGAATTTAATGCAATGTCAATTACCATTTCTCATCCACTTGACTCCAGTCCTTTCTACATCACCCTGTATATCTTGTTTTTTCCTTTCTCTCTACCTTCGCAACTGTCTTCACACTTGTGTCCCCATCCTTCTCTTGCCTTTTCTCGGACACCCCCTGTAACTGCTTCGTCTTTCTCTTCACTCTTCTCTTGCCTAAACTTTCACTCTTATGTAGCCCCCTGCGCATCAGTGGCGGTACCGTCTTGCATGGGGTGAAACGATAAAAAACAAAAAAAATGCAAGTGAATATGTGGCTAGACATGATATTCTCTCTTGAATATTTAAGATGAAGATATTTATTTTTGTTATTTGTAATAGTATGTTTTCAATTGATATGTTTTTATCCTTTTCTTCTTCTTTATAACATTCTCACTAAGTATAGTTTACCAAAGTAAAACATGAACTGACAAAATCCCGTCATAGAAGAAAAGTCGAAACTTGAAAAAATATCATGGGAATTTCAAAATATCGATTGCGTGTAAATATTTAATACAAAGAATCTTCCTTTCGTTCTTTTATGCGTCATGTTCATTCAGGATGTAAGCGATCATGGATCACCACAGCTTCCTGTTTCTGTTAGCTGTAAGCATTACTTGACGCCTCAAAATCTATTTTTGTTCTTGATAACCTTTCATTCACAAAAAGTACTAGGTAGGTTACTCGCTGTATTCCTTTGCTTTTGGTATATCTTGTGAGTATTAAATTTTCCAACATTCTTTCCTCATTATGCGTTCCAGAATTTTTCGCAGTGTCCTTTTTTAAACACGTGTTTCTATAATTCACATTTTCTTTAAAACCTTTAATCTGTTCCATATTTCCGTCTATGATATTCTGTCTCCTTCACTTTCATACATGACGACAGACATGGCATAACAATTCATGTATTTTCTTTGTTTCTAACGAAGTTTTCCAATGTCTTAAAAACTCTAATTAGTTTCTGGAAGTTTTCTTTTGCTATACCCATGCGCCTCCGAATATTTGTGTCCCATTTTTTGTCGTCAATTGCAACACTATCCAGATGATTGAATTACTGTACCTGATTAATTTTAATACGAGGGACATTCAATAAATAAGGTGAATTTTTCGGTAAAAGAACTTCTAATACAGATAGAAGCTTGTTTTTTTAAAAAATTTTTCCTTTACTTCTTTTTCAAAGGGATGTAATTTTTTGACAGATTGAAAAAAAAAACTTTGAGAGTTTTGGAGTTTAACAAAGATGGCCGACCAAGGAGCATGTTCCAGGATAGAAAAGAGGTCACTTATCAAGATTTTTGTTGCTGAAGGTTGCAAACCACATGTTTCAGCCAAAAATGTCTACAAGTGGGCTAAATTGTTTAAAGAAGGATGGAGCAGTGTTGAGCATGAAGACAGGCCTGGAGGCCTACAGAAGTGAGGTCTCCTGAGGTGATCGAATCAGTCGATGAACTCATTCAGTCTGACAGAAGGGTGACAGTGGATCACATTGCAATGACTTTGAGCCTATCTGTTGGGACAGCACACAAAATTGTCCATGATGAACTTGCCTACTTGAAGGTCAGCTGCCTATCAGTGCCAAAGATGCTTACTGCAGAGCACAGACAGAAGAGGATCGAGTTGTCCCAGCAGTGTCTCCCTTACAGCCTAGACCTTGCCCCTTCAGACTTTCACCTGTTTGGTCCCTTGAAAGCGTTCACGAGAGACACGAAGTTTGAAAGTGACCATGACCACTGCATCCCGAGCAATTTGTTTTGCCTTTTACCTGACCTTCGTGACTAACCCATTTGGAAAGCATAGCACCATCATCTGAAATCGTTTGCTAACGTTTCCCAACTACAAGAGTCGAAATCCTTGAGTTTCAGGTCTCTACTGCAATAATTGCTCGCTGCCTCCTTTGGTAGTCATGAGTTATCTCCCTCTAACCCTGTAAGATTACTTGTTCATCACTGCTGTAGCCTGGTATTGAACTCACAACTGTTTGAGTCAAGTCACACGAACAAACCAACGTCTATATCCACTGTTCCTTAAGGTACTATTACGCAAGGTATGGTCCCAAATTCCTAGCACCTGAAGAAGGCCGGAGAGTACAACGGCTGAAACGTCGTACAAATGACAACAAAGATGAGGACAATAGTCCGAATAATGTAAATGTAATGTACTGTAATTAAAGGGAATCTTTTCAACCCTTCCAAAATCTGATATACGGATATAAAATGGAGTAACAATATAAAAAAGAAATGGGTGTGAGAAAAAAAAAGCGTCTTCTCCCCAGATTTATTAAACCTCTTTAGCAACTCTGTCTGAATGGAATTGAAACCCCTTCTCCTTCTTCTTCATGCGCCGTGACCCTTAAGGAAGTAAGCGATCACGAACTTACACTTGCGACTGTCCCTTGTCGCTCTTAATATTTTCCTCTTGGTATCTCTCCCAAACTCCGCTCCGTCATCCATTTACTCATCCCCAACAAACATGCCTTGCTTTTCCCCGCCTCTCTTTCCCTCTTTCCGTCCTGAGAGTATCAAATTCTCCAGACCTGCCTTACATGTTCCAGTAAACTCAGCGATCTCTTCTTGATGCTAAGTATAAGTTTTCTTCTCGTTTGCACATTCCCAAACATCTAGTCGTTGCTCACGTACTCGGTTCATGGTATCCTCAGCATTCTTCTGTAGAAACACATTTCTGTTGCCTCGAGTCTCTACTTTACCCTTGAATAGATCGTTCAACATTCGTTTCCATACAGAAGGACATATATCACATAGCAGTCCAGCACTCTTCTTTGTTTCCAATTAGATTTTTCTGTCTCTCAGTACTCTGGTTAGCATTTGAAAATTTGTCCTTGGCCATGCCAGTGCATATTCGGATTTCAATGACGCATTTTCCATCCCCTGTCAGAACACTTCCCAGGTATTTAACTTTCTTGTTTTATTTTAGCTTCCCCGATCTGCAGGTGACATTTTGGGGTCTTCTTTTGCTGATGAGCATGACCCTACCAGGATTTATTATCAGTGGGCGTAGCATTTACGATATAAGTTAAGCAGATGACAATGTGTTGATGTCCGACTCGAAATGAAAAATACAGGACAGCCTAGACACTGTGGTAAAAGAAAGCGAGAAAAAAGGGACTAACTATTAATTGAATAAAAAACAGAAAGAATGTTCATCAGCAAGAGAAAAAAAACAAAAGATGCAAATTATGAATCAGGGATATAAACATCAAAATAGTGCAGAAGTTCTGGGAAGCTTTTTTTGTTTTACAAAAGATGAAAAATTCGATACTTAGATCCCAACATGCATTAGACTAGCGAAAGGAGAATTTCAAAAGATAAGCAAGATGCTGAGAAATGAGAAAAATGTTAGAAACAAAAAAAGAAAAAAGAGTGCTAGATTGCTATGTGACATTCATCCTCTTACAGGGCAGTGAATGTTGAACAATCTCCCAGCGGAAGAGAAGAAAACTGGAGGCAGCAGAAACGTCGTTCTACAGAAGAATTCCATGGAATTGGACGAGACAAATAAGCAACAAAGAAGTCTTTAAAAAAGGGTGACACAAAAAATATTTCTACCCAGAATCAAGAAAAGACAGCTGAAATTCTTTGGGTGCATAATGAGGAAGAAAGGCTTAGAAAACTCAATCCTCACAGGGTTAATTTAGGGAAAGAGATATAAGGGAAGGCAGTATCTGACAATATTACGTGAATGCATGACGAAACAGTGTGTGTGTCTGGGGGTGACATTGGCTTTAGCAAAGTCAGATAAACCGCTGAGAGGCACACGAAAAGTTTAATAAAAGTCGAAAAGGTAATTTTATTAGCGTTAATTGATCTTATTATATATATATATCCACAGACAGATCTGTTTTGCTGTATCACAGCTCATCAGTACGGTTAGAAATCCGATTGCTTTTTACCCAGGATTGAAACCCGAACGAATTGGCGTCAGTCGGCGATTCTACCTCCGAGCTACAGGCGCTCGGTAGAAGGAGGCAGACCTTAACGTGTACATTATTATTATACACACGCCAAATAGCTGAGAGTGTTCTAATTCACTGCTGAATGAACGATGCGTAGATGCTAGAGTAGCTACTGCTTTTTCAAAGTCTACCATTCTTCCAGAGTGCTCAATCAGGGTGTGAGAGCGTAAATGGTCATAAGAAATTTTATTATTTAATTCATTGTATTTTTGTAGAGATTTTTTTGTGTGCTAAAGAATAATTTTTAATAGTTCCTTTTTTTTAATTTTCTTTGCTTTTAATCAATTCACCTCAAACAAGGCGATATTCTGACTAAGAAGAAAGGGCCTACTAGAACTGAAAAAAAAAATGAGAAAGACATTAAAAGAAGCAAGAAATCTAATCCTGAACAGGAAACAAGGGATAAATCTTTACTCCTGTTCAAAAGGCCGGAGAGGAATATAACTGAGAGTTAAGCGGACCTGACGTCTGTTATTGAGATAAAAAAAAGTTTAAGCGCTGACGTTAAGAATATAGAGTAGCTGTAGACTTCAGAAGGAATCGGTACCCCGATCCTAAACAAGAAACAAGGACAAAATCTTCCCTTAAAGAACTTACTTCCCATTCAGGCCAATGGCCAGTTTGGGCTGAGATGCCTCAAGTAATATCATTTACTTTTTTATTGTCATTTTTCATATAGTTCTTTTTATATCTTTCTTATTTCGCCTGAGACTAATAAACGACTTGTTTGCTGTTACCTGCTACGGGCGGTCCGAGTTATTACGGTGGGCAAAGCTGGGGGTGGTCTGGGAGATTCTCGGTCTAGAAAAGCGCGTCGACACCCTGACGCACTTTATTCGATTAAGTCCACTAAGTTTAGACACTGAACACTACGTGTCCATTTTCTGCCCCGGCCACTCCAACCTTGTCCTGTCTTTCAACCTCTCTCGCTGCCTCCTCGATGTTTAATGCAATCTAATTATAATATTCTGATATATTTATACGCTTGGTCGCCATTTTCTTTCTTCCTGTTTCTCTATGTTTTTTCCTCTCTATCATTTTTAATGGTGTAAAGATGTTATTTTTGTTATTATTATTATTATTATTATTATTATTATTATTATTCCTACTTTTATCATATTTATTGTCTTATTTGTTTTGTTTTTGCCAATCTCATTGCGTTTTTCGTCTTTCGTTTCGTATTGTCGCTGTTCCATCCATTAGTGCTGTCTGACCGGTTGACACACGTCTATTGGCTTCTCCACTGCCAAATTACTCGTGTCTCCTCAGAAATTACCTGCCAAAACCCGCACTCCAACATTTTCGGCCCCACCTCTGACGAATTTTCAAGGTAACTCGAATTTATATTCATATATATATATATATATATATATATATATATACATATATATATATATATAAATAATAAAAGAGCCACAAACAAATCTGAGCGCTTATGTTTTGCCGTCTGATTTACCGATAAAAAACAGTCGAGTAATTACAAAGATTATTCGAGCAACTTATTAGCTGAAAAAAAAATGATTATAATATTTTCATATTTTTTTGCTCTTTGAATGAACTTAATGATTAATTGAGTACATTACATATTTTTTGAACCAATTTGAAGCCCTGGAATGTGGTTATCAATCTGAAACTAAAGTATGAAATAAATTTTACTCAAATATACCATGCTCTATAAGTTTGGTACTAAAATAAGGACCAAACTAAAAATGTATTTTTTTCTTAGAATAATGCAATGAAATTTGTTTATATGTTTAGTAATATATTTGTAGAAAGTAAAACATTTTTGGTAAAAATTTCAAGAAAAAAAGGGCAAAGTAGGTTAAAATACTATAAATGGAACAACACGAAAACAAGCAGAAAAAGCACAGAAAAAACCTATAAAGTGTAAATAAAGGAAGGATTATATATATAAAGGGAGGATTATATAAAGATTATAATTTATTATATAAATTAACTAGCAGTATAGCCCGGCGTTGCTCGGGTGTAATGAAAGCTTTAAAACTAATCCATGGTCCTGGAGCTCAGACTCTTTGGACGTTGGCACGAAAGACTAAAATGCAATAATTGTTTCCAGTTAAAGCGAAACCGTAGACTGAAAGAAAAATGAATGGATGTAAGTCAAATTTTGATTTCCTGGTATTGATATCCAGTTTTCTGCACTATTGTAAGAACTGAAACCTTGAAACTTCTGAATATCGTTTCTTATGTCTTTGTCTATGAGTGTATAAAATTTGATTAAAATCGGACCACTCCTATAACCCGATTTTTTCTATTATCGATTTTCGATATTTATCGGGGCTACCTCGACACAAACTTAACTAAGAACCCTCGCATACGCTTATAGTGCAACTGTGTAAATTTTCAAGAAAATCGGCCAGCCGTTTTGGAGTCTATAGGTAACGGACACACACACATACACACACATACACACACAAAAAAAATTCCATTTATAAATAAGTTTAGATTTAATATTTCATAATAAATAAAAGTATTGATTTTAAATATAAACAAGATAAAAAATATTTAATATAAAATATTAAAAAAATATCCATAATAAAAAAATTTAATACATAAATTATATTAGAATTATTTATAAAGGAAACAGTAACAGTATAACCTTTTAACAGAGGCAATTTCCGGCAAAAACAGGGCCTATATATCTACTAGTGGACATAATTGTTCCGTAGATTCCTAAATGCAAGTTTATTTTCATTAAACTAATTTTACTTTCTTCTTCTTCTTGATTATTCTTTTATTATTTGTCCATGTTATCCTCAGCATTCTTCCGTAAAACCACATTTCTGGTGCCTCTAGTTTCTCCTTCATCCTTGATGAGATTGTCCATACAGAAGCACATATATGACATAGCAATTCAGCCCTCTTTTCTTTGTTTCCAATGAGATATTCCTGTTTCTCAGTACTCTAGTTAGCTTCTGAAATGCGTCTTTGGCCGTGCCAATGCCTCTTTGGATCTCAACGTTGCACGTTCCATCCGCTGTCAGAACACTTCCCAAGTATTTGAATTTCTTTACTTGTTTTATTTAGTTTCTCGGATTTGTAGTTGGCATATTAGGCTCTTTATTTATGATGACCATTAGTTCTATCATACAATTCCTAAACCTATCTATTAGTAAAAAAGAAAATAAGTGTTTTTTTTATTCAACATAAGTTTATAGAAATCCAATTAATAGAAAAATGGAAAATTGGTCCTTGGGTAAAATGGTTGAGAACAACTGTTCTAGATTGTTCTGTTTTGCACGAATGATTTAAATTGAAATATTGTAGTAGAAATCAGGATAATGTTGCATATAAATATTTAGTTGGTGGGAATTGTAAGGGACTTAAAAAAAGGAGACACCTGCATTGATTAAAGGTCGAATAAGTAGTGAGTTCGATGCTCACGAAGTGCCTCATAAAATATTCGACATTAGATAACTCAACAATGAGTAGCGTTGCTAGTTTGGTTAAACACTGCCACTGTTTATAGAATTCGATGGTCACTGGGTGCCTTACAGAAAATTCTACCTTAAATACTTCAACAACTTTAACTTAACCAAGAATCAAGGAAAAATAATTTATTAAAATTTACTGGAGGAAAGACATTTTAGGCAAACACACACACACACACACACACAAATATATATATATATATATATATATATATATATATATATTGTGTGTGTGTGTGTGTGTGTATTGTGTATTTTATTGTATGTAGGTTTCATGAAAAATGACAGACAAGGCATTATGCTTAAGTATTTTATAAAATTTTTCTTGCGATCTTATGATTTTTTCTTTTCAGAACATAAATTACATAAAAATTGTACAAATGTTTTGGTTTTCCATGCACTGTCAGCTATACTTTTAGCCATTATTGAGGATGAATTTTATTTTATATGTGATTGAATATGGGTAGTGTTTTTGATGAAACTTGCATATATAGAGGTAGAATCGCCGACTGATGCCAATTCGGTTGGGTTTCAATCCTGGGTAAAAGGCAATCAGCTGTCTAACAGTACTGATGAGCTGTGATACAGTGAAACAGATCTGTCTGCGGATGACTATATATATGCGTGTGTGTGTGTGTGAAAAGTGTATGTATATAATTATAAATATGAATATATATATGCAATTTGTTATATATATATTATATTAGTTATATATTATATATGCGTGGTATTTATTTGAAAGCGCTCAATATCAGTGATAGAGCTGACATATTCATATAGATAGGTGTGAGTTTGTAACCCTGGGTTTTACGCTCTTGCGATCGTCAGACAAATAGGAGTTTATCTGACGATCGCAAGTGCGTGAAACCAAGGGTCACAAACTCACACCTATATATATATATATATATATATATATATATATATATATATATATCAGTGATAGAGCTGACATATTTATATAGATAGGTGTGAGTTTGTGACTCTGGGTTTCACGCTCTTGCGATCGTCAGACAAACTGATTATTTTTTTTAAAAGATTGGCTATATGTAGGGCTGCGTATATTTTCTCGCTCTATATATGTATTTGTCTATATTTCTGAGATGAGGTAGTATTTACAGTATTTACATTATTCTGACTATTGTCCTCATCTTTGTTGCCACTTGTACGACGTTTCGGCCGTCGTACGTTCCGGTACTTCTTCAAGTGCTAGGACTTTCGAACTGAACCAGTCGATGCTCACGAAGAACACATGGCCCAGTGGAGAAAGACGTTGGCTTGTACCTGACTTGACTCTCAGAGTTGTGAGCTCAATACCAGGCTACAGCAGTGGTGGACAAGTAACTTGCAGGTTTAGAGGGAGATAATGACTTCCAAGTGAGGCTTTACGCAAAGAATGAAGATGATATACCCCAGTGATTGTAATAAAGGGTTCGGTCTGAAATTCATACCACCTGAAGAAGGCTGGAGTGTACAACGAACAAAACGCCGTACAAAATACAACAAAGATGAGGACAATAGTCCGAATCATGTAAACACTATATATATATATTTATATATATATATATATATGTGTGTGTAAAGTATACGTATGCGTATACCTGCAGGTACACACCGATATATAAGTATTTATCAGGTAACAGATACTTATATATCTGACCGTTTTTAGATTTGAATTTTGTTTTGCAGTAATGGCGTTGTTTATAAATTATAAATCTGGAATCTCTAATTTTCATTTATTAAACTAAAATTTTAAAAGTTAAAAATTTTAAAAAATTTATATTTTGGGGTCCATATTTAACGTATATTATAAAGGAGGTAACTTTTGTTTATT
This sequence comes from Ascarosepion bandense, assembly GCA_037127315.1. Lineage (NCBI taxonomy): Eukaryota > Metazoa > Mollusca > Cephalopoda > Sepiida > Sepiidae > Ascarosepion > Ascarosepion bandense. Next base: position 6,130,972 of record JBBBDQ010001661.1, on the reverse strand, counting down.
TAATTTATTTAATTTTTTATTTATTTTCAGTTGACTAAAGCATTAAAAAATAAAGGGAGAAGAAACTATGAACGGATATATATATATATATATATATATATATATATATATATATAATGATGATAATAATAAATATTTAGACTCTGTAAGAATGCACTCCGTAAATTTATGCCAATATAAACTCTCGAAAAACCATTAACAAACAGAACCTAAATCTGTTACAATCCGGCGTACTAAGTCGTCGGATAAATGGGGAGAAAAAAAAAGAAAACAGCGGAACAAGAACAAAACATTCAAGATTCCGCAGTAAAGAAAAAAACCCCAAACGGAACCAAACACAAGAAAAAATGCTCGATACGAAAGTACTAAAATACAATAGTAGAGCAAAAACACACGAAAAATCTAAAGTGAGCCAAAACCTACCGCGGTTTTACACTACGGATCGTCAGGGGAAAAGCTGAAAGATAAAAAGCAAATAAATAGACTTTCACAAAGAATAGGAAAAACCATTCCAACACAAGAAAGGGGAGTAAAAAACTTTAATAAAACAAACTTTATTAGAAATAACAGCAACTACGACAAAAACTCAAAAAAAAAAAAAGAAAAAATTCAGTACTAAGCAATGAATTTATTTTTTTGAAACTTGCATTTATTTAAGATTTCAGTTTTAGCATTAAGTAGATTATGGGCGGGTTCGAATAAGGCTATTGCTAGTTTTTCCTCGCCGCAATAAATTACAGAATTTTCTGCCTTTATTATAATCTGAGCATTTTTTTTATTATTTCCCATTTTAAAATGGGGTCTTTTTTAATTTTAGATTTTATATTCCAAATGTAATCCGCTAAGGTTGTACTATGCCTATATTGTTCATTTTTAAATGAGCTTTTATGATTGTAAAATCTTACTTTGAATTAGTCATGCGTTGCACCAATGTACGTTTTGGGATATTTGTCATGCTCATCTTTATATACTTTGACACTATAAACTACGTTGGATTGATTACAATTTCCTTTAACAGGACATTCAGATTTCACTTTACAATTACATTTATTATTGGTGTTTTTATTGGTAACGGTTGCTTTCATTTTCCTTTTGTTATAGTTATTAATTATTTTGCCAATATTTGGAAGGCAAGAATAACTAAGTTTGATAGTATTTCTGTTGAATATTTTTTTAAGAGGACTATCGTTATTGAAATGTTTATCAATAAGATTAAAGAACATATTTCCAGTTTTAGACTTAACCTCTTTGTTATATGGGGGGTTAAACCATGTTATATTTCTGTATCTGGTTTTATTAATTTTGTCAGTATTATGGTTCAAGAATTTAAGGACATCAGTGTATCCACTTTTAATAAGTTCAGATTGATAAATATTTTTATATTTATCAAAAATTTCAAAATTAGACGAATTGGTAGATAATCTGTAAGCTATACTATTGGAAATACTCTTAAGTATATGAGTGGGATGATTAGAATCCTCATTTACATAAATAGGGATATGATTGTTTTTAATATATGGTGTGATATATCCGGTATTTAAGTTAAGTGTAATGTCTAAATAGTTAACAATCCTAATTAATATTCAATTTCAATTGAGAAACCGTAAGCTTTAAAAAATAGTTGTAGGTTTTTTCTAATTCTATCGCCTATTTGTGGTGTACAGTGATCTAAAAGTTTGTTTTATTAAAGTTTTTATTAAAACTTTATTGTTTTATTAAAGTTTGTTTTATTAAAGTTTGTTTTATTAAAGTTTTTTACTCCCCTTTCTTGTGTTGGTATGGTTTTTCCCATTCTTTGTGAAAGTCTATTTATTTGCTTTTTATCTTTAGTACTTCAGCTTTTTCCCTGACGATCCGTAGTGTGAAAACGCGGTAGGTTTTGGCTCACTTTAGATTTTTCGTATATATATATATATATATATATATATATATATATATATATATATACGTAGGTATGCATACATTTGCATATATATAAAATAATAATAAAAGAAAATGAAAGCAAGATCTTCTTCTTTTTCTATGTGCCCTGTCCTTTCAGAACGTAGGCGATTATGGTTCTCCACGTCTCCCTATCTCTTGTGGCTCCTAGTATGTTTGTTCCCGTTACTTCTGTCAAACCCCGTTCCGTCAACCACCTGATCAGGCCCTGCAAATATGTTATCCGCTGTCTTCCTCTGTCTCTCTTTCCTTCTATCTGGCCAGTCAGTATCAGGTTCTCCAGGCTCTCCTTCCTCATTGCGTGTCCCAGGAACTTCAGTTGTCTCTTCTTGATGCTCAGTATGAATTTCCTCTTTGTTGCCATTCTTTCCAACACCTCATCGTTGCTTGCATGCTCAGTCCATGATATCCGCAGCATCCTTCTGTAGAACCACATTTCCGCTGAGCAGCGGAAAGCAAGATAAAAAACTAAAAAGTAGAAAAAGTAAAAGTAAAAAGTGAGGTCGGGTTAGTCAAGATCTAAGTATTTAAGCAGATATTTGTGTCTATGTTGGCAGGTAGGCATTAATTCGCTCTTTTGTTTAATCTAAACTTATTTATAAATGGGACTCTGTGTGTTTTTGTGTGTGTGTGTGTGTGTGTGTGTGTGTGTGTGTGTGTTTGTGTGTGTTTGCGTGTGTGTGTGTCTGTGTGTGTGTCTGTGTGCGTATCCGTTACTTATAGACTCCGAAACGGCTGAACCGATTTTCTTAAAAATGTACACAGTTGTACTATATGCGTCTGCGAGTATTCTTAGTTAGGATTTGGGTCGAGGTACCCTCGATAAATATCGAAAATCGATAATCGAAAAAATCGGGTTATAGAAGGAGTGGTCCGATTTTAATCAAATTTGATACACTCATAGACAATGACATAAGAAACGATATTCAGAAATTTCAAGGTTTCTGTTCTTACAATAGTGCAGAAAATTGATAATATATATATATATATATATATATATAAAAGGCAAGATGATTGTGTGTGTGTCTGTTTATCTGTCTGTATGTCCTTTATTCAAATCCACAATTTTTAACCGATTCTCACCAAACTTCACACAAATATTATTTAGGCTGAGTCTGGCTTAGTTTTAATGTTTTCATTACACCCAAGCAACGTCTTGCTATACTGCTAGAATATTAATATTATTCAAGTGTTTTGAGATGACAAGTTTTTACTAAAAGGCATAAGTTATATTTATTTCTTATTCCATTATAAGATTTATCTTTTCAATGGCGCCCCAGTTAATATCTGCTGTTTTTTATTTGCTAAAAATTATTTGGAGAAGGTAGTACTATTCTTTAATTATTATTTAAAGCCAATTATATTTATTTACACTATTTAAATTGCGCAAAAAATTTAAAAAACAATCTCGCTGAGATCTACCAATGCAGCGCATTATTGATTACATAAGTGATGAGTTTGAAGCGGATACAATTGTTCACAGCGTTCATAAATAATATTCAAGAAGACCACGACTATCTACCAGCCCCGCAAAAGAAGAACACTAGACGAAAACCCGCCTTCTATCTTAAAACAAACTATACGACAATTGGTGGTCCTCAATTTGCATATTTAGAAACATGTATTCGGTTTAATTTAACGTTTAATCTAAAACTTTAGTGTTGTTTGTAAAACAATAAACATTAATATTTCTTAATTTTAACTTTAATCTTGCTTTCAAGTCAATGAACACTGAATTTATTTGGGGACCGATAACATAGCAGTTTCCCTTTCTCTCTCTCCCTTTCACTCCCTTCTCTCTCTCTCTCTCTCTATATATATATATATATATATATATATATATGTAAATTTATACGTATATTTATGTGTGTCTAGGTGTAAAATAGAGTATAGATAACGTTTCAAAGAACCCGGTATTAACGCTAAACTTCCAAATAGAAAGAGAAGTTCAAGACCGCAAACCTCCGTAATACAGACATCATCTCAGTGAATAGCAAGATATGATTATTAAAATAGGAAAGAAATAACTTCAATGAACTTAACTGCTCTCAAGAGTGAAAATTCAAAAAAATGAACTCGACCACTCCAAAATTTAATTTACACCTAAAATTAAACAGGGGAAGTAATTCAGTATTTCAAATGATCTAAGAGAGGTAATTCAGTATTTGACATTTGAAAAGTAAAAAATAAATTGTAGTAATAAAACCGGAAAAGATAACCTACAAAATTTTATCCGGTACTGGATCGAACCCCAAATTTAATCACCTCGTGTCCGTCATGGGGATAATAATCCCTGAAAGTTTCATTTGCATTCATTTAGAAGGTCTTGAGATATCTTGACCACGGACAGATAAAAAACAAACAAATAAACAGATAAGCCCGACTAAATACAATACATCCGCCTTAAGGCGGTGGTTATAAAACGCGAAAAGACAAAAGGAAAAGAAAAAAAAAAACAAGAGAAAAATAAAAATAGAAATCTACCTACACAAAACAGAAAGTTCTCGATTCCTCAACAAATTAATCTATGACAGTCCTGTAACCCTAACAAACGCCAAACAGAATTTAGGGAAAATGATCCAAATCTGTATTCTCAAACTATAGCGATCGTCACACTTTCCACCTTATATAACACAGAAATTGCAATCTACGTATGGTAGGAAAACTGAAATTCATGGAATCAAAGAATGGGAAGGGAATAAAAATAATAATAACGAAACTGTATCAAACTCTGGTAGAGTGAGGCATTCCTTTTGAAGAACGCGAACAAGATCTGTAGAGCTAGGATTGGAAACACCTATTTTGAAAGTCAATCAGTCAGTCAGTTAAGTGCTATACATGATACACGCTTTGGGCAATCATGTCTCGAAAGAGATATGACTGACTGGGCTGAATATTATCCCGCAGTAGGTTGCCATTGCTTTCTGCGGTAGACCGGTTGCCAGCCAATGATATAGAACCCAAACTGTCTTATTATTTAAACCATAACTGGAGGGAAGAGACAGATTAATACCTTTCCCAAAGGTATTTGAGTGCAAGTGAATGGCATGAATTCAACTGGAATTTGAACTCGGTTCCCCGATTTGTCGTTCCGAGTCGATATTCACTGCACCACAAAGCACATCCTTTTTTTTTGAAAATCACAAAGCGTAAAACAGTCTGTTGATGTGTAAATAATAAAAAGATAATTTTTTATGCGTGTTCAATCGTTTTTAAACATATTTAAATATGGCGCACTCTCATATACATAAGGAATATGCTAGTTATATATATATATATATATATATATATCAGTGAAGTATTTCACTTAAGTGTAACTTAGTATCACACAATAATGATAGAGGGAAAACACGAGGATAAAACTCACTACACTAGAATATCGTTTGACGACACACAATTGTTTAACAATACGCGGTAATAAGCGAACAAATTGCTAAAAACCGTGTTATTTTGTTTATTTCATGTTTTACTACGTTTATTCCTCTCAATAACGCAGTTTTCAAGTCATATGTAAAGCTTTGACTCGAAGAAAATTATCAGCCCGTATAAAATCACGTTTGTTGGTCTTAAGGATATTTGCCTAGAGTTATCTCCAATCTTGACAAAACTAATAAACCGTTGCCCGAAAGAAATGTTTCTCAGATGTATGGATGATGTCAGCTGTATGTCTTCTTTTCAAGAATGCACATGGGCACTCATCCCTGTTGTAATATCGACTCGTCAGTCTAATCGGCAAACTGTTTGAAGGTATCCACAATGAGTTTGTTGTTGATCACCTCAACGTAGACAACCTCCTTAGCGTCAAACAGTATAGATTTCGCTCTGGTATGTGAACTGGATTACGCAGCGAGACAATAAACGCATAACAATTGCCTTTGATATATCGGAGTTACAGAGGTGTGGCTTCACAAACTCTCCGGCTATCGAATCTCTGAAAGAGTTTTTCAATTATCAAAGCCTTATTAACAGTTATGTACATGAAAGCTATTGTTAGTGGTCAGTTTTTGAATGACATTACAGCATTCAAAGCTGTTTTTGGCTTTACACTCTTTCTGTTCGATATGGATGTAGCTATAAAAATCAAGATAACCATAACCTGTCAGTTGATATCTGCTCTGATCTAGCTCTAACAACACAATGAAGGAATAACACGTTGTAACATTCAATAACTAAAAAATCAAACCATCACAGAGCAATCTTAAATTTTTGCCCGTCATGATGAACGCTTGTTCTCACAATGAGACGCATTGCCTTTAATGCCTACTGGGATTCAAGTAGAACTTATTTACACAGTTCATTGCTAAAGATACTGGTAAAATAGTCGGTTAGTTGTACTATTTCAGTAAGTACTTAACTTCTCCTGCTATATTCTTTCTAGAGTCATACCTTTTCAAAAACCAGATCAGCTCGTGGAGTAATGTTTTCAGATCTATAGCTTATTTGAACATTTGCCATGGAAAACCGAGTGTAGTATTGGGCTTACAGTCTGTGGGGGAAAGAGCCTGCAGAATGGAAAATAAGTCAAGACCTCGTCAAGGGTTTTGAACTCTATCATGAATGACAAGTAGGGACTGAGTAACTTCAGCCTAGACACGCAGTGGCGAATCTACCAGGGGAACAGAAGATGCTGCCTTCCGCCAAATTTCGGCTGGACCCTCGGTTGTCGCCCCCACTCTTATAAACTAAAAAAAATTATGAAAGTAGTCATTCCCTGATTTTAATAAAATTTGACACTCAGCACTTTTCCCTTTGCGTTTTCTTTTTTATTTAGCTTTTTAAGGACACATAGAGACCAGTTTGAAAGAAAAACAAACAACCAGATAGATAGAAACAGACATGTTTGGGAGGGAGAGAGACTTAATAGTCATATTTTCATATCTGAAGGAAGACATTAATTAGAGAAAGTGAAGAATCCAGTCAGCAATTATGCTGCTTTATTTTTGCACCCCCACAAAAATATCGGCGCCCAAGGACCCACACAACACTTTCAGAGTTTCACAATCGCCACTGCAGATATGGTAGTCATACTTGATCAAATCTGTCTCTGGTAAAGATAGAACCTGACAGAAGTTAGGTACTTCTTTGAGCGGTACAAGAGCCGATCATTCGCTACATATTGACAGCGGAACAAGAACAATCTACATCTGTAGATTAAATACATTTTTCAGTTCAAAATTCTCTGAACGTTACCGGGACTAACAGCACCAGAAGAAAGACTAGGACTTTAGTTCAACTCTAAATAATGTAAATAACGGTAATTCCTTATCTCAGAATTCCAAACATTTCCACTGACAAAGGTTTATATAAAGAGTTCGTTTCTCACAGTATTCCTCATACTTTGATCTTGTGTCACACTATGTTAAACTCAGAATCATTCATAATCCCGGTTCACACTCCACCCACATCTATTGAACAGGTGTAGAGGCTCATCCCTTGTTCCCTGTTTAGGATGTGGTTTCCGGCTTTCTCTTTTCCAATCTTTTTACTATTACGTAGCCACCTGCACATCAGTGGTGTTACCGCCTTGCTCGGGGTGATATGATTAAAAAAAAAAAAATTATATGTTTACTTGCAGTATATCCCGGCGTTGCTCGGGTGTAATGAAAGCTTTAAAACTAATCCATGGTCTTGGAGCTCAGTCTCTTTGGACATTGGCACGAAAGACTAAAAGCAATAGTTGTTTCCAGTCAAAGCGAAATCGTGGATTGAAAAAAAAAAGAAAGAACGTAAGTCAAATTTTGATTTCCAGTATCGATGTCAAATACGTTTTCTGTCGCAAACTGAAGTTTGAAGGCGAAATAATTCTTCTGAGTATATAGTATCATGGCGGAGACTAAGAACTACAATTATACCTACTTAGAGCAAAATCCGAAGCAAAAACCAAAATAAAAGGGCTGAAAACCTGATTTTGTTCGGACCCGATAGGATATCGTAGTATCGATTTCCAATATCGGAGTCAAATAAGTCATATAAGGATAAACTGACATAAATAAGTCCAAGAAAATGCATCGTACCCATCGGGAGTAAAATTGGAGAAAATGAGCCACATTGATGGATGAATATCGGTTTTTGATCAGTTTCGATAGAATAGCGGGTGTATCATTTTCCGATACCTGTGAAAATGAGAGGTTTGAGAAGATCTACTAATGTTTAAGACTAAAAACTATGATTTTACCAAATTAGAGCAAATTCTGCAGCAAGAACCACAGTAAAAGGGCTGAAATCCTGATCTTGATTAGACCTGATCTGATATCGGGGTATCGATTTCCAATATCCTGGGGAAATCAGAGAAAATAAGTAGCCCAAGACCTGACCGTAAGCCTAAAGAATATTTGTGTGAAGTTTGGTGAGAATCAGATAAAAATTGTGGATTTGTATAAAGGACATACATACATACATACATACATACATACATACAGACAGGCAGACAGACAGACAGACAGACAGACACCTTGCCTTTTATATATATGACTATCGGGGTGAGGAAATCAGAAAAAGAAGTAGCCCATGACCTGGCTGGAAAGCTAAAGAATATTTGTGTGAAGTTAGGTGAGAATCGGATAAAAATTTTGGATTTCTATAGAGAACATACAGACAGACGGACACACACATACAAAAATCATGCCGTTTATATATATATATATATATATATATATATATATATATATATATATTGTCCATAGAGTAATCCCAAAGAATATTTGTATGAAGTTTGGTGAGAATCGGATAAGAATTGTAGATTTCTATAAAGGTCACACACACACACACACACACACACACACACTTAAACATCTTGCCTTTTATATATATAGATATTGGGAAGAAATCGGGAAAAAATACGTAACCCATGATCTGACCGGAAGCGTAAAGAATATTTGTGTGAAGTTTGGTGGGATTCGGATAAAAATTGTGGATTTGTATAAAAGACAGACAGACATACAGACAGACAGACACATACAAACATCTTGCCTGTTAAATATATAGATAGGTAGTCAGAAGTGATTTTCTTTTTTTGGGAGCAGTTGTCATGAAGACGATATATTTACTAACTGTTCCTTAAACATAACGTAACAGGTGATGAAAAATAGATTGCATACAATAATATTAAACGCAAAAGCAACAGATTGACAAGAATAAATCTTCACGACCACCAGTAAAACTAAGTGCCATGAAAAAAAATTAATTGTGCGTGTGGCAGTATCGCTAGGTTATTATTTATTTCGAATTTTTAAAATTCAACGAGATATTGTATGCACATTTGTGTATCCAGCAGCTAATCCCCGCGCACACGTCGACAAAAAAGTTCTTCTCTTCCATGACAACATTGGCAGTATACCACGAGAATTACGCAGGAAAAAAAAAATGGAATTTGGTTAGTCTGTTCTCCCCGATCAGCAATATTAATCTGAATTGATACCAACCGGTTATGTTTTTCGACTGTTGCAAAACGCATAAATGTTTTTCGACTGTTGCAAAACGCATAAATGGGGGAATTCTCTTTAATGAAAACCAGATTGAAGAGTTTATTGACAACTTTTTCACATCTGAAATTTTACTCAAAATGTCTCAAGGATCTCCCGGATAAGTAAGAACAGGTCATTTTAGATAATGGTGAATACATAAATGAATAAAATATCAGGCAATCCGTCAGATGCCATGCGTGGTGCACGCTTGGGCGATACAGTACAGTTAAATCTACCAAATACAGCCGACAATTCTACTCCAGCAGCTTCTTTTTACACACTTCCCGCTTGTGAAACTCACTTCCGTATACTTGCTTTCCTGACTTCTACAACCTCCAGGAATTTAAATGCAATGTCAATTCCCTTCTTTTATCCACTTGACTCCAGTCCTTCCCTCGTCCTTTCTACATCACCCCGTATATCTTGTTCTTTTCCTTTCTCACTCTACCTTCGCAACTGTCATCACATCTGCGTTTCTATCCTTCCCTTGCCCTTTTCCCGAAAACCCCGTGTAACTGGTTCGTCTTTCTCTTCACTCTCCTCCTGCCTGAACCTTTTCTCTCTTATGTAGCCCCCTGCGCATCAGTGACAGTACCGCCGTGCTTAGGATGAAACGATAATTAAAAAAAAATCATGACTGACTAGTAAGAAGATTTCAGGCAGTAGGCTAGCTGTCTCTTTCTGCTATAGACTGATTGCTAACCAAGATCACACTCTGTCCTGCTATTCAACTCACAGAGATGAGAACAGATGTATTCATATCTTTCCCAAGGTTATTTTTGCGTAACGTAACGAACATAACTGGAATTCGAACTCGTTTCTCTATCTTCTCATTCCGAGTCTTTATCCAATACACTACCAGCGCTTATTCAAGTTAATAAACTAAAACAGAAATTATTTATCATCCAACCTAATAATATTAGGAAAACACACACTGAACACAATAACTAATATTATTTTAAAAAATATTAAAAAATAGAATGGGCATGAAATATTTGATCGACCTTTGTACCTGATCACCCATCATTTCATTATTGGGGTGGGTGTTCTGGGGGTTAAACTTCTACATAATTTACCGGCTGGAAACTCGGGTAAGGAAATCTAGTGATCGAGGAGCAAAGAGCAGAAATGAATTAAAGAAATTCCAGTAAAAACAAGGGTCTTCTCAGGAGATAAGAAAAGTTGGAAACTGATAAGAAAAACTAAAGGAGCAAGAAAAAACAAAAGAAAATAAAAAACAAAAGAAAAAGAAAAAGAAACAAAAAGAAATTAGACAACAACCACAGAAGTAAAAGATTAGAAAAAGGGAAAAATGGCGCTCGCGTTTGTATCTCTCTTCTTCAAAATTCGGAGGAGATTACTTCGAAAAGTTCGTGCTAACAAATACATACGTATTCACACTCATACGCAAACACATACATGTACACTGCACACACACATACACACACTGCACACACACATACACACATATCCACTATCAAACATACGTACACATACACTAACAAATTCATATTCTTTTTAAAGCGACGATATGTATACAGAGAAACGGAAAAAAGTGCTTATATATACTTATACTTACTATGTTTCTCCAAGTTTGAAACAAGCATAAACAGTAGGGGGTGTAACACGAAAATATCAAGATTCTATTTTGCCAAAATTGTAATTGACTTGAAAATCAGCATTTGACGTCCGGGATTTTAACTGGGGTCAAACAATCATTTACTTACATTGATGCATATAAGCTTATCTATCTATCTATCTATCTATCTATCTATCTATCTATCTATCTATCTATCTATCTATCAGAATTTCACAGACTCAGTTGAATGATATTTCTAATATTTTGACAATGCGAGACAACATTGACTTTATATTTCTCTCACTCTCTCTTTTTTCTCTCTCTGTCTTTATATATATATATATATATATATATATATATATATATGTATGTATATTTTTGCGTACACAAAACAGACGTGAAAATGCATGCACACACACATACACATACACATTTTCCTCCCTTAAGCACTTCGAGGGGGTGTAATGGTTAGCCAGCTTGTTTTGCTAGAATCATTACAATCGAGTAATGAGTTCGATCCTCACGAGGTACTCCTTAATTTTAGCCTTCTGCCATGTCTACGCTGCACTTAAGAATCACCATACACATTTTCTTCCCTGAACACACGCGCGCGCGCGCGCGCACACACACACACACACACACACACACACATATATATATATATTCGAGTCTATATTTATCACTTCAAACGATATTTTCGTGGATACGCCTGTTTGAAACAGACGCCCTGTTTTTCATTTGAAACCGCGTGTATTACGTCTATCAAATTATAAAAAAAATCAAGAAAGAAAATGGACTCCCCAGCAGGTTTCGAACCTGTATCTCTTTTTGAAATAATAAATATGTTGGGTTAAAAATAAATACATGAATAGAATTCTTCAGAAATTTACGTTTGCGTGAAGCAAGAAGTAGAAAAATACAAACAAACAACAGGCTAACCCTATCTAAGGATAATATACAAGAAACGTATATTTTACTTGAAAAAACACAAGCTGGTCCACAAACCAGTCTAAGAAATTCGAGAACAATGAACATACATGTCAAAATAGGAATTCAACCCAGAAGTATCAAAGAGACAATACTCTGTCGTGACTAAAAGCTTCATGCAATGGAGCCATCTTTAACTGTTCAAAGTAGTACGATGCAAAGGCAACCTCAAACTTTAAGTTTAATATAAGGGGAAAACTAACTGGGAAAATTATTATTTTTTTGTCATCGTCTCGCCCCAATCAAGGCAGAAATGTCACTGATGCGCAGGATTGCTGTTATGGGGAAACACGCCTATTCCTCAGATGTGGACTCTCCCTCCTATTAATAAGAGTTAACAGGAAGTTAACGGGAGAAGTTCCTGAGTAGTTCTTGGGAAGTTCATAGAAGTTCTTTAGAGTTCTATTAGAGTTCAGTAGAACTACTAGGCAGTTGATATTAGTCGGCAGTTAGCCGAATACTAAGGCGTCAGCTTTCAGTGGAAGATTACCAAGTTCCTAACATTTTGGGTGCATTAAGTCGATTAGCAACCGACATACCATGATTATAACCATCAGTGCGAAAACTGCTCCACAGCAGTTACATAATAGGAGAGTGAAGAGAGAGGAGAACAGTTCACAGTAGGTGTTTGAGAATGGGTAAGAGAAGGACGGGTATATTGGTGTGAAGAGAGCTGCGTAAGAGCAAAGTGTAAAGTAAGAAAAAATTGGGAGTCAAGTAGATAAGAGATGACAGTTGACGTTGCATTTAAATTCTTGGATATTGTAGCTATCAGAGAAACAAGAATACGGAAGAGAGTTCCATAAGCGGGAAGTGCTAGAAAAGAAGCTGAAGAGAAGATTGTTTTAAAAGTAAATTGTGGGACCTTGTTGCCAGTCTAGTAGCTCGAGTAAATTAGCGTAAGCGGTGGGGAGGGGCGGCAACCAAAAAGCTATGCTCGTTGGAGCAGAATCCGTGAAAGTATTTGTAGAAGAAACAGAGGGAAGCCACATCTCGTCTTTGAGAGAGAGACTGGAGTCGGGCCGCCAGATCAGTATCGACTACATTGCAGACTCTTCTTTGGATCCTGTCGAGAACCCAAGGTGAACAGCAGGGGCACACGACCAGATATGATACCAATATTCAATGCACGGGCGGATGGTAGATTTGTAAATGTGCATGATGGATTCAGAAAAGAAAAACTTCCTGACCCAAAACAGGAACCCGACCTTCTTAACAATATATTTAGGTACTAATTCAATGTAGTTGTTCCAATTCAGGTCAGCTGAGAGAGTGAGACCGAGGAGGTACAGTGTATTGCTCTCAGGGAGACTTGCGTAAATCCATGCTGATGGCAGGTAGGAAGATTGTCTATGACAGTTAAAGGATAGCAGCTTTGTTTTGGAAGCATTAAAGCTTACGAGCCATTTCTGACTCCAGTCTACCACTGACTGGATGTCCTTTTCGAGGTCAATAGCAAGGTTTGTTTTGTCTGCATCGGCAGATTTCTTAGCGAGGCGGGAGTAAATGGTGGTGTCGTCAGCGTAGATGTCTATTTGGGATCTGATTACATCAGGGAGATCGTTGATGAAAATCAGAAAAATCGTTCGTATAAAAGGATCTGTAAGCATGCCCGTTTAAATACGACCTTTATTACGCGATTCGAAAGAAACTTATTTGATTAAGTCAAACAAGCGTTCACTTGCACCATAGCCCTGTAGCGTGCGCAGGTCAGCGTGACAGACCATATCGAATGCTTTGGAGATATTCAGGGCAGCAGCTCTAGCTTCGCCGTTCTTATCAAGAGCCCGATATATGTACTCAGTGATGGTCGTGAGCATGCCAGCGGTAGACCTAGCGAAACGGAAGCCATACTGTCTGCATAAATAAAACAACAAAAACGCAAACATAGCAGATATCTAATCTAATCTAAACTTCTTTATAAATGGAACTTTGTCTGTGTGTGTGTGTCTGTGTGTGTGTCTGTTACCTATAGACTCCGAAACAGCTGAACCGATTTTCTTGAAAATTTACACAGTTATACTATAAGCGTCTGCGAATGTTCTTAGCTAGGTTTTGTGTCGAGGTACCCCCGATAAATATCGAAAATCGATAATCGAAAAAATCAGGTTATAGAAGGAGTGGTCCGATTTTAATCAAATTTGATACACTCATAGACAAAGACACAAGAAATGATATTCAGAAGTTTCAAGGTTTCACTTTCTACAATAGTGCAGAAAATTTGATATCGATAGCAGGAAATCAAAATTTGACTTACATCCATTCATTTTTCTTTCAGTCAACGGTTTCGCTTTAAATGGAAACAACTATTGCTTTTTAGTCTCACGTGCCAACGTCCAAATAGTCTGAGCTCCAGGACTATGGATTAGTTTTAAAGCTTTCATTACACCCGAGCCACGCCGGGCTGTACTGCTAGTTTTAGTATATGTGTATTTATGTATATCTAGTTATATATGCACGCTTATAGAGGATATTCGTGCAAATTTATTTTCTTTCATTATATAACCTGCACATCCATGTTGTGCCCATAGCGGCTCAGTTACTTACGCACAAATAAACGTCGCTAGAAATTCATCTGCCACACCCCAAGTAAAACTTGTAATTGGGAAATAATCATTGTTACTGTCAAAATATTGATAGTGCAATCTAGAATTTGTTTCGGCTTTGTATAAACCACAAATGGTTGATATACCGTAAAAAAATCCATCACATTTACATTTAAATATTTGAAGTTGACTAGAAAACAAGAAGACAGAAGTGAGTTTCACAGGCGAGAAGTTCAAAAGAAGAAACTGTTAGCATAGAACTTACGTTTATATCTAATCATTTCAAGTCTAAAATGATGAGCCGTAATTGCCAATTGTTTACTTCGTTCAAATTTGTAAAGTTCAGGTACCAAAAAAAAAAAAAAAAAAAAAAGAACAAATAAGGAACAGAGAAACTATGTTACGACACTAAGAAAATGCCAGGTATAGACTAATAACATTGCAGATTCTTCCTTGGATTTTATCAAGAATCTTTTAATACATAGCAGAAAAATCAGACCAGATGTAGCAGTAATAGTCAATGCATGGACTTATAAATGTGTAAGATAGATTCCGATGAAAAAAATTGTCAGGAATGGTACATTGAACTAGCTTTCCTAGAAGCAGACCTGGTAAATGATTCAATACAATCTTCATGACAGCGGAAAACATTAAGATGAAAAAACAGTGAAATAAATCACTCGCCATGGTGATGGAAGGCAAAAAAAAATGTGAGACTTTAGCCATTTAAATCAGAAATGCATTGCAGTCAGCTAAAAGTTTCACCAAACGACCATTAAAAATAAGTCATCTAGGTCGTCCATAAAAAAAGCGGAAAAGAAATGTTAAATTTATAGATTGAAAATAAATCATTCTGATTTTTCATAAATAAAACGGAAAAAAGCTATATTTATAATTTTTTAAAATTTATGTATTTATGTTTTTTATCATTTCACCCCAAGCAAGGCATTCCACTGCCACTATTGCGCAGGGGTTTACATAGGGAAGATGATGAGAAAGAGTGGTTAGATATAGGAAATGTCAGAAGGAAGGTGATAGACGGGTAAGGATACCAAGGATGAGGGTTGGGTAGATGGGAAGAGTGTTTGAGAGAATGGATGCGAGTTAGTGTGTTAGGAGGTGTCTATTGACATTACATTTAAACTCCTGAAGATTGTAGCTGTCGGGGAAGCAAGTATGTGGAAGGGAATTCCACAGGCGGGAAGTGCGAGAAAAAAAGCTGTTAAAGTAGAAATTGCGATTGCATTTTATCGGTTTCACTGTAAAAGGGTGAGACATAGTTGCTAATTTAGTATCTCGTGCAAATTCGTACCTAGGGGCGCCTGTGATCTAAGTCCATCGGAGCAGAAGCCGTGAAAGTATTCATAGAAGAGGCACAGGGAAGCCACGACACGCCGGTGAGAGAGTGACTGCAGCCGGTCTGCCAAGTCAGTATCGATCACATTGCAGATTCTCCTTTGTATTTTGTCAAGAACCCTGAGGATAATAGCAGGGGCACCCGACCAGATATGGCAGGAGTATTCAATACACGGGCGGATGTTCGATTCATATATGTGCAGATTCAGACGTGAAAAACTTCCGGGCCCTGCACAGAGAACCAACTTTCATAGCAGCGGATTTAGCAATGGATTCGATATAGTAAATTTGGAAATAAGCCATGCTGAACCTCAACAAATAAGGCGAAAAAATGTTAAATTTATAGATTGCAAATAAGTAAACCCTGCCATCCAGACAAAGAGCGGTAAAAAGTTAAATTTAACGATGGAAAATAAATTAGCCTGGCCGTCCATAAAAAAGGCGTACAAATCCCCATCTTCTTCACTCTAAATCTGACTCCCTTTTCCTGTCTGAAATTGGTATCAATACCTCAATCCCATTGCAGGAGCTGACAATCCCGGGCTACTCACCCATTATAGCAAAATACAACCACCTAAATCGCTACGATCAGGGGCTCTGTGCCTACTTCAACGACGTGTTTCTCTGTAGCAGGACCATAATCTCCTCTATATGTGTGTTTCGCGTGGCACATTCATAGTAGCACATTCTTCTTTGCTCTTTATCGTCTTCAGAATGAATGGTCGGTAATCTTCAGAAAATATTGACAATATCCCCACTGAATTTCCATCTGCTAACTACCACGTATAAGGTGATCACAAAGAGTGGTTAGTCCACTCAAACAAAATTGATGAGTAATGCAGACATTGTAGATATTTCTCCATCACTTACAAACTGACCTATATTATTGAAGAACACACCCGAGTCCCGGATGCGACGGGAGAGCAGGTAAACCTCCTTGACCTTTTTCTAGCATCCTACCCTGACAAATACACAGAAAAAGTTTTACCCTCGCCCATTGACACGTTTGAATATACACCATATAAATCCCATTCCCAGTTCCTTTTTTCAGAGAACGGCTTTTCGATATGAGAGTGCGGACTTAGGCAGCTTTCGGTCCTATATGACGGAAGTTCTTCTCCCTGTATGGGTGGATACGCCTAAATTAATTAATGCCAAAATGTAAATATTTGTACGCAATTTTATTTTACTTTTGGAGATAATAATGGTTTAGTGATACAAATCGTACTAATTAACCCATACCTGCGGAAGAAAAAGTGGATTCATACTTTTTTCAGGAATATTGGTACGTGAGCAATGATAACAAACCCAATTGAAATTGGAACTTGGCTCTCTGATTGAACATCCTGAGAGCTTACCCATTACACCACTCGCAAATCTGAGTGTATGGTATTCCCAAGCGATCATCCTTTTTCTTTTTACTGACCAAGCTCGACCTTGCTTAACTTTATGATCGTATGGGATCAGTTTATCAACGTGATGTAGCCGTAAGACTGCACGCGTGTTACCCCTGCGACCTCTAACAGGTTACGGGAATCAGGACGCGTTGTAATAAGTATCTACGTTGATTATTGAAAAGGATAGCAAAATATTGTGGCAATTAGAGTAATGGGTTCGATCCCCAGTAGATGCTATATTTTTTCGTTTGATCTTTTTATGTGCCATCCTGTTTCCCTATTTTCAAATTTTTATCGAGACATTTTTGTTTTCTTTGGTTTATATTTATTTCGTTTTTCATTTTTTTTTGTTCACCTTGCCAGCGAATCTCAGATCATACAAGGCAGTCAATTATTTTTTTTCTGTTGTAAAAATTCTGAACCTTCATCTTCTTCGCATTTCTCATTTCAATGTTCGTCCTATCTTGAGTATCCAATGTTTGGTTGTTTTTTGGTTTTTCTTGTTAACATTTATAATTTTCCCAGAAGTTTTTTCGTCGTGCCAATTGGCATTCTAGTTGATAAAGGTCAAATTTTCACCCAAAGGAAACCTTATCGGGAAACATATAACAAAACAAGGATCTTGAAAAAGTACCATATTCTAATTTCATCCATGTTATGCAAAGTCGTAGAACAAGCAAAAAAAAAAAAAAAAAAAATGGGAGGAATCTAAAGAAAATCAAAATAGTTGAAAAGAAATAAAACAAAAAACAGAAAACAAATCTCAAGGAAGACACTTGCACAGATGTCGGTCTGTATATAAATAAACAAACATTTCCTGGATATATCGTTCAGTATATATATATATATATATAATACAAGAAATATAGAAGTGAGCCACCACCTACCGCAGTTTCACACAACGGTTCTTCAGGGTAAGAGCCTATTACCCTGAAAGAAACCGTGGTAGGTGGTGGCTCACTTCTAGATTTCTTGTATTGTATTCTCGCTCTACTTTCGTACTTTCGTATAGAGCAATTTATTGTTAAGGTTTCGACTTGGTTTTTTTTCTGTTTTTTTCTTTCCAACGGGCAATAGACGTATTGTTCTTGTGCGCTGTTTGTTTCTTTTTCTTTTTCTCCCCCTTTATTTAACCCTCGAGGTTACAAGACGGTGTGAATTACTGTTAAGTCAGCATTATTTTCTGATGTTTAGTCTGTAATTATTAGTGTTGCCTTACTGTGATTAAGTTCATTATATATATATATATATATATATATATATATGCAATGTCAATTGCCATCATCTATCATCTCGAATCCCGCTCATCTTTTATCATTTCTTTCACTCTAATCCCTTGCACACTAATGTCGGTCCCGTCATGCGGTGAAATGACTAGGAAGTTGCCCAAGATACACCACTTCTACTGTAGTTGTATCAGTAGTGCTCTGGGGAGTCACGTGACTCGTTCATGATCGATATATATATATATATATATATATATATATATATATATATATACACACAAACATGCTAAAACATGTGTAACATACATACAAATACAAACTTATGTAAATAACTAACAAACAAGAGGCAAAGATCAAGCATACTAAATTAAAGTTAGAATACGGAGATGAAACGAAAGAAAAGAAAAAAGAAATTAAAAATATAATAAAAAAAACCCGTTTATCGGCTTCGTTATTTTTTGTTATAATTTTTACCACATTATGGTACACAACATTTTATTATCTTTGCTGTTAACTGCTTACTCATTGGTTATTTATATAAATTTGTATTTTTATATATCTGCACATATCTTAACATATCTGCATTTTTCTGAGTTTGAGTTTTGCTTAACGGCATATCAACCTCCGTGGATTATTTAATGCCTGAAAGGTAGTTGCTTTTTTTTTTTTTTTTAAATATTCGGTTATATTAATATATATTACTCACAGTACTGTTCTGGATTCAGCGATCGGCCAACACTTGCTGGACAATCTTGTATGTGCATCCTCGTACGAGGACAGTTGGTTTTCTGTCTTGCACAGCGCTCGCTCAACATATCATCTACGGGACCTGGAGGCTATTTGCCTGAAAATCCAGTGACCGAGCCTGTGCAGACAGAAACAGCATTTCTTTCGTTCCTTGCAGTTACTGGAGAGTCTGTGAGTGAAACGTTTTCTTTTTTAATCACTCTAGTGGAATCTAATTTACAACCCCCCTCACATTTTAATGTATTTTTCATTAAAGTTTATTTTTAAACGTATTCCACTTTCTCCCTGTACTGTGAGTAATTCCCATATTGATATTGTCTTTGTTCAGCCCTTTTCATATTTTTGCCAACGAAGCCCTTGAAAAAGTGTTGGCCGAAAGGTTCCTCGGGTTTTGGGATAAGTATGACGTCTTTTCTTCTCTTCAGAGCAATTTGTGGTTTCTGTGGGTACCGTTCTTTATATATATATATATATATATTATAAATTATATTTTAGAACGTGTACATGAATTTTTATATATCCACTACAAATTACCATTTTTTCGACATTGAAACTTCAATGTCTCATCAGGCGGTGTGGTTAGGAATGGAAAGCCTCTTTTCTTATATTTGGTCAGTTGTGTGTGGGATGTTGGTGGGGGTTAGTGATAAGGGAACAAGTCTGGTGGATTGACCAGAATTTTGGAGAAAGTGAGTAGTTAATATAGTTGATTAATGAGAGTCTTTGATTTCTAGACAGATTTAACAATAGCAGTTAGAATGTAAGTGTTTATTATCTTGCGACTAGACTATATCCTTTGGATTTCTTAGAGGAGCCGGTTGAGGGTGGGATGCTTATTTTGTGCAAAATATTTTTGTATTTAAGCAGAGTCTTTATAATTAATGCAAATTTGTATATTTAATTTTAGTTTTGGATTTAGAAGATAGATATTTCCTATTAAATTTTATATTTTAATTAGATCACAGTTTGGAAACCGATTTTTTCTATTAAATTTTTAATTTCTTTTCTCATACTTGGTCAGTTGTGTGTTGGATGTTGGCGGAGGGGGGTTAGTGATAAGGGAACACGTCCTGTGTAAGGATCTTCAGAATTTTGAAGAGTTGTGTGGGTAGTGAATATGGTTGATTAATGAGTGTCTTTGATTTCTAGACAGATTTAACATTAGCAGCTGGAATGTAAGTTTTTATTATCTTGTGACTAGACTATATCCTTCAGGATTTCTTAGAGGAACAGGTTAGGGGTAGGATGCTTATTCAGTACAGAATATTTTTGTATTTAAGCAGTTTTTAAAATTAATCTAAATTTGTATATTTAATCTTAATTTTGGATTTAGGAAATAGATTTTTCAATTACATTTTGAATTTTAATTAGATCACAGTTTGCGGTAAGATTTAATGTAAGAGGTAAATAGTGGATATATAAAAAATTATGTACATGTTCTAAAATATAATTTATAATAAATATTCACAGCTCTATATATTAAACATCGAGCACTGTTTTAATTAATGTTTTGGATGTTGTAAAAGTTTTTCTTCGTTCTATATTCACTTGGATATATATATATATACATACACACACACACACACACACACACACACACATATATATATATATATATATTGTAATGGTTGTTACAATGGTTTATAAATTCATAGTATCACTACACAAAAGTTTTGCGTTTCGAAGCTGCTACGTGCGCTTCTTATAGGGTGATAAGTTGAAATGAAAATTAAATGGTGAAAACGGTTTTTTTATGGTGATATGATGTTTAAGTGAATGTGGGCTTGGGTTAGGAGCGGTAGCTTAGTTTAAGACAGGTTCCTTATTTATTTTATGTGGGTACTTCTTATATTGGGATTCATATATATATATATATATATATATATATATATATATATATGCATACACATATGTGTATGTTAACTTTTCATAAATCCGTTTGCCTTTTTCTGTTTATATATAAAACTGAATAAGATTTTTAAAGATCTGTAATGCATCATTATCTGCAAAAAATTAAAAAAAAAGATGGTGCGATAAAAAAAAATGAATGAGCTGTAAGAAGTGTCAAAATGTCATTCAAACTGGACGCCAACTTAACGCGAGAAAATAGCTTTGCCTCGAGTGGGTATATTTCTCCAGGAGCAGGTGCTTCCACCCTCTTTCTGATATTAAGTGTCGGTCGAAAGAAAATAACTCTTTTCCTGACATTTTAGCAGACAGACTGAAATGTTTATCTAACGATAGTAGGAATAATAATTCTCATTATCAAAAGAAATATTAATAATAATAATCGTGATAATAATAACAAGAATCATAATAGTAATAACTATTATCATATCAGTATAATATAATAAAAATAATTGGCATGCAATTACAAGAGCAATGAAATGATACTTGATGCTTTCATTCGAAGCGTTCAAATGAACGCGTGCGTCTGAAATGTCGCTTCTCAAAACAGAAAAAATCTCTCGCTATGGAACCTAGACTTTCTTAACTTAAGCGCAGTAATAGACTAGCGTCAAGATCTCATTAATTTACAGTTGACTTGGCTAGATGTAGTCGTAAATTCAATGCTAACCGATTTTTTTCCGCGCGACTCGCTTATATACACGAATATAGAGTGAATTCATGAGTGAGAACCACACACAGATCCTTCAATTAACCTGTGTTGATTATCACAAATCGGGTAAGAGTACAAATTGAAACTGCTAACCTCAATTTCATCTGTTCTCTTTTCCTAACTCTCTATCCACGTACCCACCAAGGAGCGGCTGGATATGCGTTGTAGTGCAGTGGATATTGACTCGAAACGACAAATCGGGGTGCCGAGTTCGAATTCCAGTTGAATTCCTTGCATTCAATTGCGCACAAACACCCTTGCAATAGGTATTAATCTGTCTCTTCCATCCAATTATATTTTAAATAACAGGATAGATTGGGTTCTACGGCTTTGTCGGCAACCAGTCTACCGCAGAAAGCAATGGCAACCTACTGTGGGATAATCTTCTGCCCAGTCAGTCATGTCTCTTTCGAGACATGATCGCCCAAAGCGTGTATAATGTATGGCATTTAACTGACTGACTGACTCACTTAGGGAACTTCCTTCCGGTTCCATGCTCAGTTTAATCTGCAAAAATTCAAAAGCAATGTCAATCGTTATCTAATGTCGTCCTGATTACTCCTTTTTCTTTCAGATTATTACTACTTCTGTTCTACACTTTCTAACTCCCTTGTGCCTCAGTGGCTTCAAATAATAAAGTTCTGTTTTCCTTTATCAACTTTATTCTTAAAAATATAACTTCCCTTCAGTCATTATTCTTTATTGTTTGCAGGGACTTGTGGCCACTTATCGGCCAACCACTCGATACGTTTTAAGTAAAAATTTTCCAGGTTTCGATTTGATTTCGTTTTTAACGAACTCTGGTTTTTACAAGAGAAAGCCCCCACCCCACCATCAAACCATTTTGTAGCGATTCGAAAATCAGCTGGTTCAAGATAAGATGAAACTGGCCTGTCAGGATACAGAGTTTCTAAATTTTTCCTGTTTTATTATAACTTAAGGCAGAGGTATTGTATTCAGTCACGTTTGCTGTTCATTTTTGTGTTGTTTTTTTGCTTGTATATATGTCTGTCAGTGGTCAAGATATCTCAAGACCTCCTGAATGGATTCAAATGAAACTGTTAGAGATGATCAGCCTTATGGTAGGCACGAAGTGATTAGATTTTGGGTTCGATCCGCTACCAGCTAATATTTCTGGGTTATTTTTCCGATTTTATTAATAAGATTTACGATTTTACGTTTCACATAGTAAATAGTGAATTACCTCCCTTAGACCATTTTGAACACTGAATTACGTCCATAGTTTTATTTTAAGCGTGCATTTAATTTTGAGTGTGGTCTAGTTTATTTTATTTTTATTTTTGTATTTTCTTTCATGAGAGCGGTCAATTTCGTGGCTGCAGTTATTCTTTTTTATTTTAATAACCATCTCTTGCTAATCGCTGAGATCATGTCGGTAATGCCTTGGCAGAGGTTTGCGCTCTTTGATTGATATTTCTAGTTGGTATAGATATTTACCACGTCTCTGTACTGAGACGCGATGTGACACACGGCCGAAACCTAAGCGCGTACACGGGAACCAAGGCCAAAATTTGTCCATCTATGGGTTGTGCTGGGCTCGGTGACATTCTCACCGTAATCAGCTTGATCATAATTTTGATTTTATAAAGTGATGTTTTAATTAAAAGAGAGTGCTATTTACTAAAACAAAAGTGTGTAGAAAATACTTTAATCGCTGGATCATCCTCATTGAATATTCTGCTATTTCAATCAATCAATAAATCAATCTAAAATATTTTCTGGCTTTAAGTAAAGTGCAAAAGGTTGAAAGACAGATCAATCAATTACAAATGTAAGAATACAGTAATATAGTGTTGGAACAATAATAGTAAAAAAAACAATATTAACACAACATATCAGTTTTATACTATGACATAAAGATTAAAAATTGCTTGGAAGTCTTTGCGCTTCAACTTCAAAGCTGGATCGCCATCTGTAGACAATTTTGCTTCCCTGCGTTGTTATTCCTTCTCGAGATATCAATTTGAGAATGAGCCATGACCTCCAGCGAGTTCTTAATTCTAAAAGAAGATCTCCGTGAAAGTTACACTCTAATAAATTGGAAGTCATCATAAAATTAGTTGCTTAATTAGACAGAATATTTATATTATGGATATAAAGAAAAAAACTCTTATCCGTCATCGAGTTGAAAATATGCAAGTTAACATTGGGTGGTTCAACAGGCTGCTCAACATTACTTTGCGAGTGCAAGAAGATTTTTAAAGTAGTATGTCTGTTTGGGAAGCGAAAGACTAAGAGAAAATAAACCGAGAGAAAAAAAAAATGAAAAACATTTACAAGAAAAAATAAATTCTGTTCAGTAAAAAGCAGTATCAGTACAAGTAGTTTCCAGTTAAATTTGGAAGCCAAATTTTTCGAGTTTAAATTATTAGGGCACAACATAAGGCTAACAAACATAATAAATGCACTCTATCTATATACATACATACATAGGCATCCGCAGACAGATCTGTTTCGCTGTATCACAGCTCATCAGTCCGATTAGATATCCAATTGCTTTTAACCCAGGATTGAAACCCGACTGAATTGGCGTCAGTCAGCGATTCTACCTCTGAGCTATGGGCGCTCGGTAGAAGGAAGCAGACTTTTAGCGTATGATGTAGCATACGCCAGTGACCAGAGTGTTCTAATTCATTACTGAATGAGCGATGCGTAGATGCTAGAGTAGCTACTGTTTTTTCAAAGTCTCTCATTCTTCCAGAGTGCTCAATCAGGGAGTGAGAGCGTAAATAGTCAATATATGATAACGAACATATACAAAACATTAATCAATCCAACATTTTTACATTTTTTTAATGCTTCATCAGAGTATAAGAGATGAAGTAAAAAAGAAAAACCTATTCTCTAATGAAGCTTTAACAAAGCTGAAATTATCTATAAAGATAAAGGTTTCCTGATTGATTTATTTCAGCATTCTGTCCGATTCCGATGCATATTTGAACCCAACTTGAATATATATATATATATATATATATGTGTGTGTGTGTGTGTGTGTGTGTGTGTGTGTGAAAAGTGTATGTATATAATTATAAATATCAACATATCTATATATATATATATATATGCAATTTGTTATATATATTATATTATATATTATATATGCGTGGTACTTATTTAAAAGCGCTCAATATCAGTGATAGATCTGACATATTCATATAGATAGGTGTGAGTTTGTAATCCTGGGTTTCACGCTCTTGCAATCGTCAGACAAACTGATTATTTTTTTAAAAAATTGGTTATATATAGGGTTGCGTGTATTCGTGTATTTTTGCAAAAGTGGGGGTAAATCTGTCGTCATGACTGACGCAGACATATATATATATATACATTTATACATCCATTAACGCGCGCAAGGGCATACGCACACGTGCGTTCGCTCACTGAGGCTTGCATAAACATACATATGCGAATCTTATGGGGCTCGGCATATATATGTATATGTGTGCTGTTGCGCACATACATGCGCATTCGGTTGGTGTATTCGATTAGTGTAGCGATGTCAACGCGCGGACAGTTGTCGGTTTCTCGTGCGTACATATGTACTTATGATGGGTTCTGTGTGAAACTATGCTAGGTCAGAATTACTATTATTTTATTTAAGGCTGTATTGTTATTTTTTATTTAAAAGTCGGCTATTAGCTTGTTTTTTTTATTTTTTGTGGTTGCCTATATTTAAGTGGTAGAAATTCTAATTTTTAATGCTTGTTAGTGTTTATGTGTGGTGTATTAATTTTACTACGGCAGAGACGTGTAATTTACGTTAATAATGATTGCGTACTAATATTGTGTTAGTAAATAAATATTTGATGATAATAACAGTTGTGGTAGTAAATAGTTATTGTGAAACGGTAGTAGTGATTAGTAATGGTGGTGTGATGATAATAACAATACATACAATTATTATGGTGGTAGTTTGTACTAGAGAATATTTGATAGGATTAACGAAAAATCGTGGTTTTGTTTTTTGTCCATGGTTCATTATTGTAGAATAGTAGAGATTTACGGCAGTGCATGATTATTTTAATATCTTCGTCTGTAATTGTTATATGTTGTTGTGCCAGTTGTATAGCCTCATTTAATGTTTTCTGTGATGGATGGATAGAATCCACGATGTCGAATTGGATGAAAGTGGCTTTGTCCTTGTTTTTTTTATTGTTGTAAACCACTCTATGGTAGCTTTGATGTTTTTCCATTCGTTAAGGTCTAATTTTTTCCTTAAGCTGGTGTTGATAGTTTCTAGTATTTTTTGCTGATTTTTCTTATCTCGCTTTTCGAAGGGTTTATTAGTCGGAATGCAGGTTTTTCTACGAAGTTGGTTTTGTGATCTTTTGCTGTTATGGAAGTTTGGTGTTCGGCTAATCGGTTTATTCATTCATCTATCTTTAATTTGACGGCTATATGTTAGGCTTCTTGGTTTATCGTGTTAATTGTGTTCGTGGTTGCCTTCTTGTAGGATTGTGTGATCTTTTCAGTTAAAAAAAATAATAAAAAAGGAAACACTGACACCATAATCTTATATGCCGAGCCCCACACGATTCGCATATGTATGTTTATGCAAGCCTCAGTGAGCGAACGCACGTGTGTGTACGTTCTTGCGCGCGTTAATGGATGCACAAATGTATATATATATATATATATATATATATATATATATATATATATATATATATGTGTGTGTGTCTGCGTCAGTCATAAGGACAAATTTCCCCCCACTTTCACAAAAATGCAACCCTACATATAACCAATTTAAAAAAAAAAAATCAGTTTGTCTGACGATCGCAAGAGCGTGAAATCCAGGGTTACAAACTCACACCTATATATATATATATATATATATATATATATATATATATATATATAATTCGGATCTGTTATTATAACACAAATCACTGTTTTAGTACAAACTATGCTATTGCTAAAGCCTCCTAACGAGTGAACAGAACGATTAATACACGGTTCGTCTTTGAAACTCTAGAGTCGAGGTACTGAATATAACATCATAGTGGCGAAGGGACAATTTTTATTGGTATTAATTCGATTTTTATTACAAGACAGACAGACAGACAGACAGACAGACAGATCAAACTCTGATTACTAATGAAAATTAAGTAAGACCTCTTGTCTTGTAAGAATTCTTATTCTGATTTTTTATGTTTTCCTTTAAAAATATAGATTGCAACAACTGAGTATATATAGAGGTATCTATCAGCATTACAATTCAGTATGAGAAATTAGGGTTTTCCTTGGGATCGAACACAGTCCAGTATTGCTCGTGAGGTGTATGTAACTATATCAACAACCGGATGTATAAATATTTAAATATAAAAAACGTAATACTTGAAAAGTAAATCACGATGATGATGGAATTAAATTTATAATGCACTGAGCGGACGAACTACGAATTAAGAAAAAAAATGAAGAAAGTCAAATAAATAAATAAAGTACGAAAAAGAGATGAAGACAGAATAGAAAAGAGAGAATAAGAATAAAAAAAGAAATAAAAAAACATGTAAGAAAGAATAAAAAAGGGAAAAATGAGCAGAAAATTTTTCTAGAAACAAAGAAGACACTGCTAGATTGATATGTGATGTCAGTTCTTCAATATGGCAATGAATGCTGGACAATATCATCGAAGATGAGAAAAAAACTTGAAGCAGCCGAAATGTGGTTTTACAGAAGGATGCTGCGGATATCATGGACCGAATATGTGAGAAATGATGAGGTTTTGGAAAGAATGGCATTAAAAAGAAAACTAATAGTGAGCATCAGGAAGAGACATCTGAAGTTCCTGGGACATGCTATGAGGAAGAAGGGCTTGGAGAACCTGATACTGACAGGCAAGATAAAAGGAAAAAGAGACAAAGGAAGGCAGCAGATAACATATTTGAAGGGCCTGATCAGGTGGATGACGGAACGGAGATTGCGTGGAGTAACAGGAGAAAACATATTAAGAGCCACCAGGGATAGGGAGATGTTGAAAGCCATGATCGCCTACGTCCTGAAAGGATAGGGCACATTGAAGAAGAAGAAGAAGAGTGGAAAGAAAGTTTGAAAAATATATGTTTAGAAGAAGTAATGAAAACAGACGTTAACATTTAAAATGAATGAATGAGAAAGAAATTAGAATTTCAAAGCAGATTAAGGAAAAAATAAAGGAGAATAAGGAGAGGGGAAGGAGGAAGATGATGAAGGGGCTGGGAAGAAGAAGAAGAAGAAGAAGAAGAAGACGCCAAAGTTAGCGTAAAAGCAAATGAGGGAGACAAATGCTCGAATTATAGAAAAAGAAAAAGATGATTTGGAAACAATATTTTCCAAAGTATAAATAAAAGATGAAATAAAATATGAAAGCTGACAACGTAAAAATGGAAGGAGAATTATTGAAACAGAAAAGAAGTTTTCTAAAAAGAGATATAAAGAATAAAAAACAAAGTAATATGAAAGAAGAAAAACAGAGAAAACATGAAACAATATCTTCTTATTGCTTTGTGTGTCCTCTGCACGGAGATCTGGTCAGTAAAAGCAAATATATTTGTTATTGAGAGCAAAGAATAATAATAGGGTCTTTCCTTCTGCTATGCTCTTCAATTAA